>OU426988.1:30279839-30499348 GCA_911387755.1 Chrysotoxum bicinctum | reverse complement strand
TCGTCTATAGCGGAATCGCCCATCTTATATACCAATACTTATAGATAACAAATATGAGTATATAGAAATTCTGTTAAAATAGAAAATGTCCAAACTTAATGCTTTTGATTTGACGTAGTTTACGTTATGATGATACATAATTTAAACATGGGGCTTACGCGAACCTACAAATAAGGAAAATACTTTTTTATTTGTGTTTTGGTCGAAAATACCTAAAGGCTGACCTTCAAAAAAATGCACTGGACCGGCGTTTTCGTTCTTCATTCATAACGGTCAAACACTTGAAATTTAAAACAAAACTCCATTAAAAACAGAAAAGATATAAGAGAAAAATGTCCAAAAGCATGAAATTCATTTTTTTAAAATGACTTAAATAACTCCTTTGAATTTAAAATAAATAAAGCAACATTTCAATATATATAGAAACCACTCCAACATAATTGCTGCGGAAAAAAAATTAAAATCATAGAATTCAGCTGATCATTACTGCATTTATTTGTATTTAATATTTAAGACCCCACAATTAAACTCCTACTTGACAATTTTTTATTAAAATAACCCAATTGATTTTTAATTATAAATGTTTCCACGCTATAAAAAATATAAAAATTAACCGCGATGAATACTTACAGACAAAAGTGGAATAAAACCTGCTGGCAGTGTGAATTCCATTAATACACGTAGCCTAAAAGTGACTAATTAAGTCTGCCATCAATCAAAATCCGATCAAAAAATGCGTTCATATGATCGTGCGAACATTTCACATCTCGAACGCAACGTGAATATTAAACATTCACGCACCATTCCGCCACGGGCCGAAAAAAAATTGCATAAATATATTATTCACCACAGTTGCCCATTAGGTATTTGCGGATTGACTCAAATTGCCATCCACCACGCACCGTCAGCAGAAAAGAATTTCTTTTCTTAAACATTATCCCGATCTTCATTTTTGTTATGTTTTTAATGCAGTGGAAAAAAGATCCACTATAGGTCCGGGTTTTTTTTCAAATTCTTTGCTTTCCCCAGATTTATTTTTGATTGGAAGTAGTTTGCAGCTGTATAAATATAGTGACCTAAAAACGAACGAATGAGTTCGCAGAGCTGGCCTATATATTAAGACCAAAGAGTATTTCATGAGATCGGCCCTAAAATATTTCCAATTTATATCAGACAAAAATATTCCTTTAACAAAAATCCCATTGTAAATAAAATAAAACTGCGAACTTGAGTAGCTACTTCCGGGTAACTTGTTGCTGAATCAGGTTGTTTTGTTACGAACCTTTGATTGAAGGTGTTTGATTTTAATTGAAATTGCACACGTACAAAGGTTAATATGTAAACGGGTTCAATGCGATAATGTCTAGACATGTCTAGAAATTAGTTCTATGGCTCTGTGATTCTATAGTATGTTAGAAAATTATTTTATGGAATATGTTGTAATTTTCGTATTAATTTTCACAATATCTGATCTTAGTTAAATTTTATAAAAATGTTAATGGAACCAAAGGGTTTTATTTTGAAAATTTTACCTATAATTCATACCTTAACTACTTATGCGTAATCTATTCAAAAAGTGGAGTAGGAACCTTAATAAAAATAAAATGTACGACCGGGTCGCACGAACTTGCTCCTATGTAATATAGTAGGAATTCTTTTAGTAATTATCAAGAGATACTCGTAAAAAAGAATGCTATGCAAATACTAATTTATGCAAGAACAAAAATTATGAGTCGCTGTAGTGGTTCCTTATAAAAATAAGCTTTTATGTACAAAATTTTTAAAACATTTTGAAGAAAAAATTTTGGTACGCCAACTTTAAGTTTTTTATATTGTACGAATAAGAATTAAATTTCCAAGAAAAATATTAAGCCACTCTTGAGATATCGAATATTCCAAAAAAAAAACGACTTTTTTTCTAATAATTGAAAAAAATATGGTTTTTGTTAGTTTTGAAATGCAATGTTTTTCAAACCTTTTAGAAGCTTCTCTATGAAAAAATTTCATTAAAATCCGTTATGCCGATAATGAGAAATTCAAAATTCGAAAAAATCGTTCTATGGTAGGTACAGTCAGTAATGTCTAGATTTCAATTTTTTTTTATAAAATTATAGATCGTAAAAATTTATCGAAAGAAACAAAATTTTAGCAAAATTTTCGGAACCGTTATCGAGAAAAATATGATTTTCGAAAATCATTTTTAACCATTTGTATGGAAGGTACCGTTAGTTTTAGATAAAACAAAATTTGTTTTCTCAAATCTTGTAGATTATGTTAAGAAACTTTTATTTGTCAAGTTTGAAAAAATCGATCTTAGGGTTTTCGAAATATGGACTTTCCAAAAAAAAATTTGATTTTTTTTTAGATCCAAAAAATAAAAAATTGAAAATTTGAATATGTAAGAATATTTAAACTTTGGAGGAGCTTTAGCATAAATAAAATTATGTAAATCGGTGGTACCGTTTTCGAGAAAATCAAGAACAAAAAAAATGGACCCAGGGGGGGGCTACCAAAAATAACAATTTTTTGGAAAAAATTGTTCAATCATTACCTAGCTTTAACTAAATTAAAATTTTCAATTTTTTTTTAAATTCTGTGCGACAGTTTTTGAGAAAAAAAAATATTTATAAAATTTCGAAAAAAAAACCGTATGGTAGGTACTGTTATTTTTGGTCTTAAAAAAAAAAGACCGTGTGGGGGGAAAAAATCAAAACCCATATCTACGAAGTTTTAAGAAAATTAGCCGAGCCGTTTAGGCTCTAGTCGAACCGACATACAGACAGAATTGTGAGACCCACTTTTTTGGTCTTCGCTATCATCGTAATGTCAACTTTGATCAAAATCTCGAGTTCGACTTTTTTCCGAATGCATAACTTGCTTTATAGTATCTACCTATAAGTCGCAAGTAAAAAGACTAAAAGTTATTTTCTCATATTTCTCCGCATAAATTTGGTTAGAACAAGGAAATTACTGCGTTAACATTTGTTTAATTTTGTATCTAAAAAGATGTAAGTCAGTTGACTACAACTGTAGGCGCTATAATAACAGAATGAGTTTTGAGTTACCAAAATTCTGGTTACCTTAGGGGAATTTATTAATTATTAAATTGAATCAGGTTTAAGGAAGCTTTCTATGGCTAAGGCTGTAATGCTATTGAATATTTTATTGGATGTTAGGTAAAATATATGGATAACAAACTCAGCGATATGTACACATTTTTTAATTTCAAATATACGAGCTCTTTTAATAATATTTGTCTTCACATTTTTACCAATTTTCACCAAATCTCATACATTTTTGGCTTAAATTATTTGACTATAACATTTACACTCTATAAGAAGAAAATGAATATTTATACTTACCCCCTCACGTTTTTTGTAAAACGCAAAAGTCTCAATCAAAAACAACCCCAAGCCTTGTGGGTAGGTATATCGAAACAAATCACAATGACAGCCTCCAAAACGTCCATGTCACCAATTATTCACCTAATAAAAATTCTAAGATAACACCACGCTGTATGCACAAATCCCTCAAAACCAAGCAAATATTAATAAATAAATAATTACTCGTCCGCATTTTGCATCTGTATCTTCATATGTATCTATAAACGTATGTCTATATCTATTTCTATACGCAACCATGAATGCTGCTCTATGATCGTCATATAACTACGTCGTGATCAAACACCCGGGCTGGGCACACAAAGATACAAATACATAAGCCGGTGTCGTTACCTAGACCTACTCTCCTAGTTCACTTTCCTACACATCCAAGAGGTGTGCGTTGTTAAAATAAAAATACGGCAGCAAGACCAAAAACAACAGCAATGACGACGACACTCGGTTGCGCAAATAAAATGCATATATAATAACACAAATGACGCGGCAAAGTAAATCACCCAGAAAAAAAAAGAGGAACGATATAACGATTTACAAGTTTTGTGTCGTCAACGACGACAAGCTATCGTCTATAGATGGACGGTTGTTTTTTTTTTCTCTTTACGTCAACGATTTTTAGTGCTGCACTTTCTGGGTGTAAACAAGGCAATTAACTGCCAATAAAATGTCAAGAGGGTGCTTGCCAGCATAAAATACACAACTAATTGATCAACGATCCTCATTCTGAAAAGATCGTATAGTGGTTTCTCAATATTGCAAAATAACTTCATGTGGAGTGTAGTGTAGTAAAATTAAATTAAAAAAAAAAAACTAAGAAAGATCAACACCATCTGAAGAGCAAACCATTCTAAATCATATTAAAACACATTAAGAGAATAATCGTGCCATACAACCATGGTGCGTGAATAGATTATTTTTTGCATCTACTGAACTTTAAGGCTATGTGATATCTCGAAGATATTTTGACCTATAAAACTTTGAAAAGATAAGGTGTTACAGAGATACAAATATTGAGAAAAAGATTGCATAATAATAGGAATTTTGCCGACTCTACCTCACACCGAAATAAATAATGGTGCAAACCACAATGGCGCTGGCGACAGCAGCGTATAGGTATCATACAAAAAGGAGAGATAAAATGTATGCTATAGTAAAATTATTCCACTCCCTTGGGACTTAAGCACAGCAATGGATTTTCTTAAGTACGGGGAAGCTTTTTTCAACAAAGCCTTAAATGATTTAATAAAATAGTATAGATTAACTTGGTACTCGTATTGACATATTTGACGTTCGTTTGGCCTTAGCTATCAACTCGACTCCTTTATGTGTTAGTAGGTATATGTCATCTGAAATTGTATTCCACCAAAGTTTGTAGAATCAATAATATTTTGTGGATAGAAGTTTTATAAATAGTTGCACCATAAAAAACTCGACTTTTTGGAGTAACTCAATAATATGCAGGACCCTTAGTTTCACAGTGGTAGCTTAAATTTAATTTCAGTCGAACCTTAAACTGAGTTTAAATGTTTGGTTTAACTCGTACGATTTCACAGTGAATTCATTTAAGCTTTGTTCAACTAGATTTTATGCAAACGAATTGGCAGCAGTTTTCGTAATGTGTTCAGTGCGTCACTTAAATAGAATTTTCAACCATCTTTCCTTGCCTTCCCTTTATCTCTCTGACGCAAAAACACGCGAGGCCACAACAAATATTTATATTGTTTTAAATTTATGTTTTATTTATTCTAATAGACTGGAGTTAATATATTAAAAATAAAATGCACGACTGGGTCGAACGAACTTGCCCTTATGTAAGAGACTAAGAATTTCAAAAATAAATGTTATTAGAGAAAAAATGTTCATAGGCATAACATTCATTTTTAAATCACTAAAACCATTGCTAGTACTTGGAGCTTGGAGCTTAAAATATGATGCCATGTGATTTAAGCAAATATTAGTTTATGCAAGAACAAATTATAAATTATAAGTCCTTTAGTGGTTTCTTTAAAAAATGAGCTTTTATATAGAAAAATTTTTAAAACATTTTTAAGAAAAAACTTTGGTAGGCCAACTTAAAGTTTTTATTATTGTACAAATATGAAATAAATTTTCAAAAAAAATACTGAGCCGTTTTTAAGATATCGAATTTTCCAAAAAAAACATACATTTTTTTTTTTCAAAATTTTCGAGAGAAATATGATTTTCGAATACCATTTTTTAACATTTGTATGGTGGGTACCGTTATTTTTAGGTAAAATAATTTGTTTTATCACATCTTGTAGATTATATTAAGAAACTTTTATTTATCAAGTTTTAAAAAAATTCGAGCAAGGGGTTTTCGAAATATTGAGTTTTAGAAAAAAAAATTTAAAATTTTGTTAATAATCCAAAAAAAAAATGTTTGAAAATTTGCATATAAAATAATATTTATACTTTTGGGGAGCGTAAGCATACAAAAAATGATCAAAATCGGTTGTACCGTTTTCGAGAAAGTCGAAAATAAAAAAATGGTTCCAAGGAGGGTAGCAGAAATAAAGATTTTTCGGAAAATTTTGTTCCACCATTACTTAGCTTTAACTAAATAATTTTTTTTTGATTTTTTCTTAAAAAAATCTGTGATACTGTTTTTGAGAAAACTCTAATTTTTGGTCTTAAAAAGAAAAAACGTGTGGGAGCTAAAATTTAAAAACGATATCTACCAAGTTTGGCGAAAATTGGCCAAGCCGTTCAGGCTAAGGTCGAGCAGACAGACATACAGAATTTCGAGACCGTTTTTTTTCGTCTTCCCTATAATCGTAATGTCAACTTTGATCAAATACTCGGGTTTGATTTTTTTTACGAATGCATAACTTGCCTTATAAAAACAATAAGTCGCAAGTAAAAATAAAGAAGCAATATTTTGATTCTCAAAAAGGGCAATCTTGGAGAAACTTTCATGTCAACTATAGTTATTGCTTTTGTTTTTTAAAAGTTTTTATTTCAACTGTAAGCCTTTTCTAGAACTTTAATTGTGAATTATTTAGTTGAAAATGGCCATAAAATTGATTGTATATATACAACAGACTTTAAGACCTTTGATTAAAGTCTTATCCTACACTTCACTTTGAAAAAAAATGTACAAGAGGTGAACGCAAGGCTTGGTTTTATTAAACGTTGTAGTAAGGACATATTCATTGTAAAACAGCTTTGTTCGCCAAATTACTCTGTACAGATTAATCGCAGCTAATTTGTCCAGCGTGAATAAGTACGTTTCACATAATCGTTTCCACTTAAACTGGATTGACCCAAATCAAACAATTGATTCATTCAAACTTAGACTTTTGGCAATCTATGTATATTTGCTTTTATTTTACTTTTATGTTTAATAAGTATGTTAGGCGCTTAGCTTACATATTTATTTACTAACAACTTACACTACGCTAAATGATGACTCCTAGAAGTTGGCATATTCCAGAATGCATATAACAGTGAAAAATCCCGATATATACGGAATTGGTTTTGTGTGGAAATAAAACACAAGGGTTTTATTAGATTTCCATTATTACATAAACAGTTGAAATAATCTTACCTAGCTCATTTTACTTGTCACGAAATATAAATCTTAACTGGCTGTTAAATAATGGTAAATTAACGTTTGTTAGGTAATTCAGATTCTGGCATCCATTTTTGAAGCTATTACGTACGAGTATTTGAGTGTTGACACACAAATCCATTCTATTACACAGTGGATTTTGTAGCAAATTTTTTGGACTTGCGTTTCATTATTTTATATAAATAAAATGCACGACTGGATCGCACGAACTTGCTCTTATGTAAAAGTACTTTGGAATTTAAGATACATTTTATAAATATAAAACATGAATTTAAAATGAAATTGCCGTCTGATTTCTGGAAAAGTATGAATTTATGCAAACAAACTTTAAAAAACCGTTTTATTATTAAATAAATAAATTTTTTATATAAGAAATTTCTTTAAAATTTTTCAAAAAAAAAATGTGGGATGCGAATTTTAAGTATTTAATAATATTGATTTTAAGAAATAATTTAAAAAACTAATCGTTCATAGGTTTTGAAGATATTTATTTTTCAAAAAAAAAAAATTTCAAAAAAACCCTACAAATAATTTTTTGAATATTATTTTAATACAAATTATTTTAAACTTAGGGGGACTCCTGCTGAAAATTTTTGGTTGAAATCGTTAGAGCCGTTAATGAGAAAGTCGAAAATCAAAAAAACGGTTCTATGACAGGTACCGTTAATAACATTTTGCCCCAAATTTTTTTTTTACCAAAACGTAGTCCATGTCCATAATATCACACCTAATTTTTGTTATCAAAATCGTTAAAGCCGTTTTCGAGATAAATAAGATTTTGCATTACGGGTGTATGGGGGGTACCGTTAGTTTTAGAGCTATAAAAAAAATTTCAATTTCCCCTCTAGGGAATCACCGAAGACCCTTAACCACCGAGTTTGATGAAAATAGGTCCAGTGGCTTAGGCTCTAGATCGAGGTACAGACATACAGACAGACGAACAGACAGACAGACAGACAGACGGAATCGCCGGACCCACTTTATTCGTCTTCGCTATCATCGTAATGTCAACTTTGATCAAAATCTCGAGTTCGATTTTTTTTCCAAATGCATAACTTGCCCTATAGTACCTATGTATATCGCAAGTAAAAAATGAATTGCAACATAACACATATTTAAGACATTAATTTGACTGAATTACAGAGTTGGTAAATGCTTTTGCTTTAATTACGCGCACGCAAGGAGTTATGTATACCCTTTTTTATTGTATTTAGAAACGACTCGAAAGATTTTCGTAGCTTTTATTACTAATAATAATAATATTATAATATTGCTATTCAAAATCTTATACACAATTAATATGTATATTAAAATAAAAAAATCAAACTAGAAACTATTTTTCGCTTGTACTTGTAACAATGTAAATGTTTTAATTATGTGAATGTGTATTTCTTGGAGGCTTAGCCACGTTCAATCATTTATCCGCAAGGATTTGGCTTTGCAGATCATCATCGATCTCAACGGATCATTATTTCACGCACTAGTCTGAGGAGAGTTCTGCACAAAGATCTCGGATTATTCGCTTACAAGGTCCAACTAACTCAGCAATTGAAGGCATACGACACTAGAGACAGCCACTTAACGACGTTGTATGCCATAATTAATGGGAATGTTTGCTCTTCCTAATAAAGCCATAATACATGGACAAAATTTAATTTTTGATTCAAATTAGCTTTTTTGGCCTTTAGTCCACAAAAATTGGCGTTTCGTCCGGGTGATCTCACATGGACTCATCAGTTGACTTGTGAGGACCTTGTCAATACGCAATTTTTGTTAAGTTCAGTTCATCTTACTTGAATTTTTTGACAAAAATCCAATGTGAACTATATCCAACAAAGATTAGAATTGTAATCATTAATGTTGGAATTTTTTTGCCCGTGGCCTGGCATTGAATATTTATATGAAGGTTTTTATAATACAAACTCTATATACTACTGAAATAAATCAGCCAAGTAGAAGACTTAGCACTATTATTTTTGTGGACTAAAGGCCAAAAAAGCTAATTTGAATCAATAATTCAACAAATCCAATAATAGTGCTAAGTCTTCTACTTGGCTGATTTATTTCAGTAGTATATAGAGTTTGTATTATAAAAACCTACATACAAAATTTAATTTTGTTCATTTTATTGAATTTTTAAAAAGAAACTTCTATTTGGCCCCACATCCACACTTTAACTTTGAGCCACATGAGCAAGTTTGTCTCTAGCACCTTGATACATTAACTGGTTTTCAACCAAATCAACCCACCCATAAGATTATTTCTTGTATTTACAAAATGTGCAAGTATCCTTTGGAGTTCGACCTATTGAACCAAACTTTTAGTAGTACACCATGGCGTATGAGTGATTTTTTTGTATTTTCTCAAAACAAAATCAAGATAAATCATTAAACACTTATTAAAAATAAAGCCTTATAATCCATAATAGCTTAAAGGCCGAGAGACATAAGTACTAAGACAATTTATTTTTAAAATTGATCTTGAACGCCTATATTGCCATTAAGTGAAAGGTATTATGTCTATCATAACTTCAACCTCATGTGTTGAAAATAAATCCTCTCTATTCATGCAACAATGGCTCAGTTTTTCTTTGCCTTTTATAACCATCTTAACTCTGGATGCAATAACCTTGTCAACAACAGACTTTTCCCATCAATTGAGACACACACAAGAGTGTCGGTGTCGGTGTCGGTGTCAGCAATAAATTTTAAAAAAAATCAGGCAAATGTTCAAAATCGGATGATGAGAAACAAGAAGAAATACAGAAGTAAATAAAAATAAAAATGAAAATGAAAAAAAAAGAAACTGAAA
The DNA here is from genome assembly GCA_911387755.1 of Chrysotoxum bicinctum. Taxonomy (NCBI): domain Eukaryota; kingdom Metazoa; phylum Arthropoda; class Insecta; order Diptera; family Syrphidae; genus Chrysotoxum; species Chrysotoxum bicinctum. Next base: position 30,489,547 of record OU426988.1, on the reverse strand, counting down.
ACACAAAATAACTGTTCTCTATATAAAATTCCAGTTTATTTACGCAACTTGTCTTTGGAGGCTTTGGTTTTGGTTTCAACAGAGCTCACTCGTTGCTGCATAGCTTTTTTTCACCCACCTTGATCGCAATTATTTATTATTATATTGGTTTGTTTTTGTTGCTGTTGTTGTTGGCTGGCTTTCGAAAAAGTAGCGCAACCAGCGCGAAGAGAAACTTTTTAGAGTCTTTGTCTCGTACGAATGGAAGTGGATACACCATAGTCATTTCTTAAGATCAAACACAAGACAAAGACTAACGAAGGAGAGGCGGGGCAAGAAGTTAACACAAAACAAAAACAAGTGAAACCGTTAGAAGAAAAACCATCGCGTTTTAACAATGAGTTGAAAATATGGCTCAGCAATAGCGGTGACAGCTACGCAGCCGCAATCCCAGGCAGAGAGTTCTCTAAGCCCCTTGTCATCATTACACAGCGATACCACATAAATCGCAATTTGGTGAATTTTACGAGTAAGTTAGATGTAGCGATGGGGCTCAAATAAGCAGTTTTAGTGCCCTCCGAATGACTTTTATTTCGTACTATATGCGGTTATTCACTTGGAATAAATGGCTGAATGTTATACAACCTCGGAATGTAATAGTTTAACAGACGTTTTGTTTTAAGAACTTTAGCATTGAAATTGCCTTACATTCTTTACTCGAAATATGCATGCACATCACTCTATTCTTGATGTACTAACTATACATTTTCTTACATAGGGGACTGTTGCTTAGTCGTGTCTATGTTAGCTCAAAGTTTTTAGCTACGTTCTTCAACGTTGTGTTTTGGTTCGTTTCGTCGGTTTCGTCAAATTTTATTTCCGCAGCTTAGCCACAACACTCACGATATAATAATATTTAAACTATACAGCATATAGCTTTGTCTCCTGATTATTAAAGGATTTCACCACAAATATGTCAGTAAGCGATAAGACAGGCACAAACACTGCTTGAAAATAGATCCATCCAAGAAACTCGGACGAAACTGGAACTAGCTTAAAAGAAAATACAAGAATCGGTCCTTGCTGCGTTTGTCTCCCTGAGTGACAAATGAATTGAAGCTAAGATGGAGACTTTCAGTTTGAGTTTGAAAAAACCTGTACGAGAGTCTTAGTCTCGGAGTAAGTCATAGCTACAGTTTCTGCCAAACGGGCACCACGATGATGCCAGGTCTTACTCCCAATGGACGTTGCTTTCAATCTATTTAAATTTATTAACTCCATTGTATGCTTAGTAGGATTACTATATGAAGTACATTTATGAAGTTTGTGCAGAACTGATATTTCTGTGGAACAACTAAACGGTTTTAACACGTTGAGTGGGTAAAAAAGAGATCCTTTTTAAAAATATATACTTGCCGACTCTAATTTTAACTTTAAAGCCTTTAAGACGATTTCTAATACAATTTAAAAGGCTTACATAATATATCACTCGTTTCCTTTTAATAGCTGGTAATTTGTCTGCTATTTTTCTTGTATGTTTTTCTCTGATTCTATTTTATAGTTTTGTTTTAGCAAATTATTTAATTATTTAATTTAAAATTCACGTTATAAGTTTATGATGAACCAAATTAGTAAAGAAAAAACAACTACATAAATAACGAAAAAGAAATGTTAGATAATGAGATACTTTCGAAGACATTCCCAAACATTTAGCAAGAAGTGTAATGTTTTCACGACCAAAATTATACCAAATTATCCTCTTAGCTTGTATTTAAAATGTCTTAAAGCCGTGTTTACTTTCAACCAATATCAGTTAGCAAACAATCACGCCTGTAAAATTCACCAGCAATGCGTTGTGTGTGTAATTGCATATCAATGGGAATGAAAACTGAAAGTGAAGCAACGTAATCCTACCACTGACACAAAAATAACATTTTCGTGACTCTTTATGTTATTTTGTTCCTCTTATTGGCGCAATCATCTAGAGAGAGAGCGGTTTCCGCTTAAGCTGTAACAAATACGCAAATCGAACGCAAATTAATGCTGACAAGGTAAGTAAAGTGGCCAAGAAGCATAAGGCAGCGGCGGCGCGCTATTGCAAGGAAAAGGTTTTTTTTTTTGTATCCACACATATGTACATACACATATACACAAATGTAAATAACTTGAAACCGGTGATTAGCTGCATTCCATTTTATTTTGATTTTCTTATTGACGGTCTTTGTGTGTATTTTTTTGGTTGGGAGTCGATCTAATTTGTTACTATCTATCAAATGCTGTATACTATGACTTTAAAGCGAGTTGGGTATCTTTTGTGGTTTAACTTGTTGCAAAAGAGCCTGTTTTGAGATATACTAGTTTTTCGGTTTTTGTTTTTTATTGGTAACGAAACGAGGACACAACCTGTCATGTTATGCTGTCACAGGTGTTTTTTTTTTCATTGTGACTTTTGTTTTGATTTTTTTTTTGTGTTTGAAAGAAGGAAAAATTTGCAACGCATTCCTGTGTGAAGTGTTGTAATCCATTGTAGATGGCATCAAGAACACCCAATGATGGAAGGGGAATAATGAATAATGTTTGATATTTGGATTATTTTACCTTGAGAATGATGTTGTATTGTATATCTATAGTATATGCGCTGCGCTGTCTTAATTTGAGAATTAAAACTTGAAATAATTAGATGAATATGGCAATTGTCTCTGGTATGAAGTTATTTCTGTTTGGCTCATTTCATGACCTTCCATAATGCGTTCACCTTGATTTCTAGCAAGTGTTTATTTTCTATGAAATGAAAATTTTAATAAAGCTGCACTCAATCAATTCGATGGATAATATTTGATATCTAGATATTAGCTTTCTATTCTATTGGTTGAGGTCATCTTTATCTGTCAAAACACGTTTGATTTAATAAGTCATCAACACTCTTTTTTCAAGGCTTACATGAATGCAGCTTAAGAATAACAAAAGATCTTACTTGAGACGACTTTTTCATTTGAACACCTGAGATAGGTTTTAGGTGCAATGGGTATCTTTTGGCCAATATTAAAGAATTATTATTTTTTTTTATTTTGGATCTGAAAAGGTGCAAGGTATCCATCACTTATGGATACCTTTCCAACCAACTCTGTAATCAAACGTATAGCTCTTCTATTTGAAACACTAAAAAATCACTTTGAATGTAATATGAATAATATCAGTTCGACTTGAAATTATTTTGTTTTGAAAACCATTTAAAAGGGTTATGTTCAAAAAGCTTATCAAATTGTCGCTTCAGAAATAATTTCGCATTATGCGGTCCCACTTTTTATGATTTCTTTTAACTTGCGAAGACTAAAAAAGTGGGTCTCGCAATTTTGTCTGTCTGTCTGTTCGACTACAGCCTAAACGGATCCGCCGATTTTCTTTAAACTTGGTAGATATCATTTTTAATTTTTCCCCCCACACGTTTTTTTCTTTTTTTTTTAATACCAAAAAGACGGTATACGGGTATACCTGCCATACGAAATTTTATAAATATTTTTTTTTTCTCAAAAAAATTCAAAAAATTTCATTTAGTTAAAGCTAGGTAATGGTTGAAAAAAAATGGTTAAAAAAATGGATATTTTTGGGAAGCATTTTTTTGTTTTTGATTTTCTCGAAAATGGTACAACCGACTTTAATCTTTTTTGGATATTAGTGCGTATTCAAATGTTCATTTTTTTTTTTTTTGAATCTGAATATTTCAAAAACCTCATGCTCCTCATCGTATTTTTCTCGGAAACGGTTCCGAGAATGTCGATACATTTTTTTATTTCGTTTAATTTTTACGATCTATAATTTAATAAAAAAAAATTTTAAATTTATATAGTATTAATGACTGTACCTTTTTTCGAATTTTTAATTTCTCATTATCGGTACAACGGATTTTAATGTAATTTCTCATAGAGATGCTTCTAAAAAGTTTAAAAAACATTGCATCTCAAGACATTAAAAAAAAATATTTTTTGAATTTTTGAAAAAAAAAAATCTATTTTTAATTTGGAAAATTCAATATCTCGAAACCGGCTTAGTATTTTCCTAGGAAATTTATTATTTGTTCGTATAGTAATTAAAAAAAAAATCTTAAAAATGTTTTAAGAATGTTATATATGTATAAGAGCTTGTTTTTTTTAAGAAACCACTACAAAGACTTATAATTTTCGTTTTTGCATAAACCAATATTTGCTTGAATCACATGGCATCCTATTTTTAGCTCCAACTACTAAAGAAGTGGTTTTAGTCATTTAACAAATTAATTTTATGCTATGAACGGTTTTTCTCTAATAACATTCATTTTTGAAATGCTCTTTTACATAAGAGCAAGTTCGTGCGACCCAGTCGTGGATTTTATTTTTTTAATATTTTGCCCTGTTTTTTTTTATTACGTGCAATACATACATACATATGTACTCCATAGTTAGGTTTTATGTTATGTTTATATGGCAAGTAAAGCATTCGTAAAAAAATCGAATTATTGAAGATTGTTGTCAAACTGTCTTTTAGTCTCTTTTTTTCACGAACAACCTAACCAGTTCGCTCCAAGCTAGTATTAAAAAATTAAAAACTTTTATATAGTTAAGCTTAAGATTAAAAAACTTTCGGAATAATTATTTTTGATGGTTCCTCCAACCAATTTTTTCGATTTTCTCAAAAAATGTTACAACGACAGATTTTCATAGAATGTTCAACTAGTGTAGTTTTTAAACAATTATTTTTTCTATTTAAAAAAAATCAATTTTTGCCAAAATGTTTAAAAAAATAATTATTCTTTTATTCAAAACAATAATACCTAAACTAGATTCAAAACCTTTTTGGAAAATCTTATTTTTCTTGACAAACATTTTTGTAAAATGTGTTTGTGTCGGTTTATTAATACGATATATCGTTCAATATAAAACGATTTCAATAGTAGCTGTAATACTCGTAGAATAATTTGATTTTAATTTTCGAATTACTAAAAACCCGTAACGTATTCTTAAAGAAATGTTCACAAACTTAATATACACACTCACATATATATAAAAAAAATTAATTTAAAAAACCGCTCCAACGATTTAGAATGTTTGTTTTTGCAAAAATTTATATATTTTTTAAGAAATATTAAGGGAATCTTATTTCAGCTAAAACTAAAAATTGTTTTAATCATTTAGGAAATAAATTCCATGTTTTTGGCTATACATATATCTTTTATATCAGCTGTTTTTAAAAACTTAGTAAAAAGTGCAAGCGATATAGTGCACCGAATGAATGGTTTAAAATAATAAATTTGATGGTGCAACAGCTCGAAGTGAACCAGGACCTAGTGACTTTCTAGCCGATTCCGAACGGATGTCTTTCCATGACAAGAGATCTACTCTTAGATGATTTGTCACTTCCTCGCAAGAGGCACACCTAAAAAATAATGATAAATTACAAAAAAATTAAAGAATGACTTTGATCCACCCAATATTTGCCTTTTCGAGTAATTTAAAAGGTTATCAATATGACTTATCAATAAGACTCACACTTCAAGTGCGCGGAAGAAATATGACACTAAGTTGAAATTCAAATTGAATGCCTGACTTGGTGATATATTAAGGCTCTCCTTTGGAAGACATCTTGTTTAATCTGGCCAAACATAGTATAAGTTGAAAGGTATTGCAATTTAGCAATTATATACACAGAACGGTGAACTTGAAGAAATCCTAACAGTTTTACCAGTCAGCGATTTTCATTTGTAGTTTAACTTATACCAGTGCGTATCCCGAAGAAGATATTACAATCAAAGAACATGTCCACAACAAGTTAAGCTTATAGGATTTATTTTTCAGCAGAATTTAAACAAAATTAGGAGAGATAGCAATTTCGATTACAGAAGTTTGAACTGAGAAATTAGTATACAAAGATCCCTTATTTTGGGTCTCAAGGGATCAAAGGTGTATTTGCAGCTCGAAGGATTAAGAATTATAGATTAAAAATAATTTATTTTTCTACCAATAAACATATAGTTCCAACTACTGGTAAGGTTTTTGTAGGTTCAAATGTTTTGAAAGACATTGATAAATATTTAGAATACAAAAGTCAATTTTCTTATTTTTGATAACTTCCTCTTTAGCTATGGCACATAGCTTATCACATAAGACTTAATCAATCACAATTCACTACATTTTGCAATTCAGCAAACTCATCGTGCGAAATCCTTGCTTAAAGATTTCCTCGAAACTGTTAATGACAAAAAAGATTCAAAACTACTAAAACAAGGAAACATTGAAATGGTTTCACCTATTCTAATGGCCTATCAACTGCCCAGTCAACTTAACGACCAAATAAATCCCTATTCAAGTGCACGGTTGTTCTCATTACATATCGTTCAATTCGGACAGTTTGTAAGCCAAGTGGCTTGCAAAATGTGTATCTCACTTACTTATATTATGTTCAAGTTGCGTAAGTCCCTAATAATTCCGTGTAAACCTTGCACTGTAAACCTACAATAAAATTGAAAACAGTATAAAGAAAATTGCGACAGGCAATTACTTTTTCAACCTTGGTTGCAGCTTTGTAAAAGAAAATGACTAAAAATATAACAAAAGATGGGAGGGTATATTCAAATTATTATAAATGGGAGCAGTTTTTGATGACAGCTGTGAAAGGTGGGGAATGAAATGAAATACACTTATGAATGCAAGTGAAATCAGATAGAGAAGGCTCTGCATTAATATAAAAAAAAAACATGCAATCGAATAAATAAATATTTTATCGATGAGCTGTAGATACTTTGTACGCCCACAGCGTTGCGTAGGAGCTGTTGGTAATTTAAATTGTTTACTTCATCGACCTAACTCACTCGTGCACACGTTTTGACATAATTTGCATTTTATTTGACAGTCATCAGTTTGCATTGCATACGACATAGCTACTCACTTCTTTATCACTCTTTCCATCGCAGAGTGATGTCGCATAAAAGTCAAATAAATGAAGGTTTTCGTTATACCTGCAGACTTAAGTGGATAGAAAGTGAATTTTCGATTATGTTGCCATTTTTTTGTGTTTTACGGTTGCAGCTGTTGCTGGTTGCTAAATATGTTAATTTTTAATGAGGCATAGGAGATTTGATGCATGCATAGTGCTAAAAGAGCCTCTGAATTAAGTGTCTTTTTTTTTTTCTTGAACTCATGAATGGAAAATCAGTTTTGGCCTTACCTCCTAGTAAGTTTATTATGTTACGTTAGGTTATGTTATTTAGCAAAATCTTTGGCACAGTGGAAAAGATCATCGACAAAAGGGACTTTAGTATTTGTTTGAAATCTAGCAAATAATCTCCTGTGTAAACAAAAAAACAGATCAGGAACAAAAAAGCAAAGTTTTTTTTTATTTTCTGCTTATAAACCAGAAGAGAGTTCAATTATCCTACAAAAATAGTCAAATGCACACCGATTGCATAACCAACAGGTTATTTAAGCAACAACAAAAAATTTCAAACTCATTCATAATTTGAATTTGTTAATATAGCAATTAAATTTTCACAAAATTATACTTGGTTCTTAAACTAAAGTATTTCCCATAAGGAACCGCTGCCGCCGTTGCGCACAGTGGGACGGATGTATCGAAAAAAACGGCAAAACTAATATCTCGGGTTAAAATGAAGGGTATATAGTTATATTGTCTAAAACTATTAATTGCATTATTTTGAATCCAAAAATTCGTCAAGAAAGGAGTTCTTCTCCGGCGACATTGTTCAGTCAAAAGAGTTGAGCAGCAAACTTTTGCTTCTAATTTTTCTTCTGTATGTAATTTTAGTATTTTATAATAACAACAACAACAATAATAATAATTACTAATAATAATTTTAATAATAATAGTAAAATTAACAACTATAAATAGACTAATAAGCAATAATAATAATAAGAGAATAATAAGAATAAGAATATAATTAATCACCTTCGCTCTCCGAGATACTATCAAATTCGATTAGTTCTAATACGGATAAAGATGAATCAGCTTTATCGGTTTGTATATTTTTCAATAGATGGGTAGATTTAGACAAATTCGAGGCTTTGGAACGCGTATTCGAACATTGGGGATTTGATGTCAACGAAAAATTATTAATTAAATCAGTCTTTATACTTATTTTGGAGCTCTTTCGAGGCCATTCTATAATTTTCCTTTGCCTAGCTTATAATACCTTTTAAAATAGGACATCAGTAGGTAATTCAAGGTAAAGACGCTGCTAGGTACATATGTATATACGAGTAGAATCAATTGATTTTTGGAATGACACAAGTCCTTTGTGTCTTCCAAAAGCACCGCGTATAGTTAAAGCTTTATAAATTTTCTGAAAAGACCCTGAAGCACTCTTCTGGAGAAAATTGCAACATAAGTTTTTGAAGGTGACGTTTTTTTGTACGTTTACAAAATTCTTCAAACATTTTTCACGGTCTTCATTTCCTCATATCTGGAATGTTTGAATTATCATCCTTACTTATAAGATCAAGCATATTGATTGGTAACGGCAAACTTGGGTTCAGCCACCTTCGGCAACTTGCATAAATCTTTCTCGATTTGCTATTTTTTGCTTCACTTTTAGACGATAAAACTTCGAAACTTCTTGAATTTTAAGTACAATAGACTTACAGGATCCTTTTGAATAAAGCAACAATATTGGCAAATGTCATTGATTTTTAACTTTCGAGTTCACCATTTTTACTTGCGATATAGGTAGATACTATAGGGCAAGTTCTGCATTTGGAAAAAAAATCGAACTCGAGATTTTGATCAAAGTTGACATTACGATGATAGCGATGACGAAAAAAGTGGGTCCCACAATTCCGTCTGTCTGTCTGTACGACTGTATGTCTGTATGTCTGTAACTCGAACTACAGCCTAAACTACCGGAGGTATTTTCTTCAAACTCGGTAGTTAAGGGTCTTCGGTGATTCCCTAGAGGAGAAATTGAAATTTTTTTTTTAGCTCCAAAGCTAAGGGCACCCCCCATACACCCGTAATGCAAAATGTTATTTATCTCGAAAACGGCTTTAACGATTTCGATAAAAAAAATTAAGTGTGATATTATGGACATGGACTATATTTTGGTGAAAAAAAAATTTGGGGGGAAATGTTATTAGGGGTATCTGTCATAGAACGGTTTTTTTGATTTTCGAATTTCTCACCAACGGCTCTAACGATTTTAACCAAAATTTTTATGCAGGAGCTGCTTTGCATTTGAAAAAATATAAACTAAAATTTTTTTTCGAAAAAATAGTTTTTGAATTTTTTAAAAAATAATACAATTTTTTTTTTTGAAAATTCAATATCTTGAAAACCGATACACGATTAAATTTTTAAATTACGTTTTAAAATGTATTTTATTAAATAATAACAATTTGCATATCAATTTTTTTTATAAAAATTTTAAGGAAAATTTAGTACACAAAAAACATGTTTCAGTGTGTCTGTATGTCTGTACCTCTCACTACAGCCTAAACCACTGGACCTATTTCTTTCAATCTCGGTAGTTAGGAGTCTTCGGTGATTCCCTAGAGGAAAAATTGAAAATTTTTTTGAGCTCCAAAACTAAGGGTACCCCCCATACACCCGTAATGCAAAATCTTATTTATCTCGAAAACGGCTCTAACGATTTCGATAAAAAAAATTAAGTGTGATATTATGGACATGGACTATATTTTGGTCAACAAAAATTTTGGGGGGAAATGTTATTAGGGGTACCTGTCATATAACGGTTTTTTTGATTTTCGAATTTCTCACCAACGGCTCTAACGATTTTAACCAAAATTTTTATGCAGGAGCTGCTTTGCATTTGAAAAAATTAAAACTAAGAATTTTTTCGAAAAAATAGTTTTTGGATTTTTAAAAAAATAATACAATTTTTTTTTTTGAAAATTCAATATCTTGAAAACCGATACACGATTAAATTTTTAAATTACGTTTAAAAATGTATTTTATTAAATAATAACAATTTGCATATCAATTTTTTTTATAAAAATTTTAAGGAAAATTTAGTACACAAAAAACATGTTTCAGTGTGTCTGTATGTCTGTACCTCTCACTACAGCCTAAACCCTTGGACCTATTTCTTTCAATCTCGGTAGTTAGGAGTCTTCGGTGATTCCCTAGAGGAAAAATTGAAATTTTTTTTAGCTCCAAAACTAAGGGTACCCCCCATACACCCGTAATGCAAAATCTTATTTATCTCGAAAACGGCTCTAACGATTTTGATAAAAAAAAATTAAGTGTGATATTATGGACATGGACTACATTTTGGTCAAAAAAAATTTTCGGGCAAAATGTTATTAGGGGTACCTGCCATAAACCCGTTTTTTTGATTTTCGACTTTCTCATTAACGGCTCTAAGGATTTTAACCCAAAATTTTTAACAGGAGTCCCCTTAAGTTTAAAATAATTTTGTATATAAAAATATTCGAAAAAATATTTATTGGGTTTTAAAAAATTTTTTTAAATCAATATCTTCAAAACCTATGAACGATTATTGTTTGAAATTATTTCCTAAAACCAATATTATTAAATACTTAAAATTCGCACCCCACATTTTTTTCTTGAAAAATTTTAGAGAAATTTCTTATATACAAAATTTATTTAATAATAAAACGATTTTTTAAGGTTCATTTGCATAAATTCATACTTTTCCGGAAACCAGACGGCAATTTTATGCATTTGAAGATTATTATTTCATTAAATCCATGTTTTATATTTATAAAATGTATCTTAAATTCCAAAGTACTTTTACATAAGAGCAAGTTTGTGCGATCCAGTCGTGCATTTTATTGATTGATGGAGTTGAACCTACAACAATTTGAAAAATTAAGAATGGCGTAGGCTTTTGCAAGGTTTCTATAACACACAAAGTGTTAATCGGTGCATTTAAAAAAATGCCTTAAGCCCTAAATTCACATTTTCTTAACATAAATTATCCACGCATCATTGAAGTTATGTACATAAAAAAATCACCAAATAACCGCATTTAATATCTGAATCAATATTATTATCTATAGTAAAAGATCACTGTCAACGAAAAAATCCAAAGAGCGAATGTTCATGTTGGATATGTTTTGGTAGGATTTGTAGGATCTGTAGAAGACTGTTCTGAAGCAAAACTTTTGCCGGACCGATCAATTGAAGCTCCACAACTAGTGAAACCGAGGCGGCTATCTGAATGATGTGGCATTAATGTAGCTTCAAAAAGAAGCCACACCATTGGTGTATTATTTTAATGTCTTTTCATATCTCTTTAGTTCTGGGGTTTTCTAATTCGTAGTCAGGGATTTGAACCGAACTGTCATTCTTGCACTGTATATGTTTAGTTTAAGATTTGTCATTTAACAATATGAGTTATGGAAAATTTTGAATCTTAATACAAAAATCGTGATTCTGTAATAGGTACGTTTCCTCATAAGCGACCGTGTTATTGGTAACTTACTACCTCCTCAATTCTCATCAATTCAAGCAAATCCGCAAACTCTTGACCCTTTCTAAAAACAAAATTCTTCAAGTTAGGGTTAAGTTATTGACCAACATATGTTGAAAAGTCATCCAAAAATACCTTATCAGAATCGAGTTCTGTGAAGAACATTTGCATGATGTTATATTGGATTCATAATAGCAACATCTACACAATATATTGAAATAACAGTTTGATTAAAAGTAGTACCCGCCCAAGAGTATCTCTTGTCAGTGATGCTCCTTAGCCGTTTTTGAATCAGCGGAAAATTGTAAGTCCCCTCCATTCCTGGTCACACGCACACAGGAATTATTGAGAATTATAAGTCACTACGTCCTAGTTCTCTACGACTTGTGGCACTACCAAATTTATTTATTTAGTTTGATTGAAAGCTATATCATAAATAATTAAATTATCTTTCGAAGCCACAAAAAGTATGACTTTATGTTATTGAATTATTGAAATTAAATTTAATGAAAATTAACATTAAATTTCTATAAAATCTACTTTTAAATCTAATTCTTCAACGGTTCCACAAGGTGGTCATTTCATTGCGTTACTTTTCACTCAATGTATTTTCATTGAAATAGAAAGCGGTTTTTTTTTGTTTTACTTTTCTTTGTTTAAAGGGCTACAAAACTACTGCTGACGCCAATGTCATGTTTCACAACATGAATGATGTTTTCGTTTGCATTATGAACCTTGTTGCTTTGTGTAACATGATCTCAAAGTGAACAATGTTTCGTGTTTATAAGTCTTGTTATGTATACCTTGTAAATATACTCAATGCTATTGTGGTTGCAACGTTTTGCTTTTTTATCTTATTATTCGATATTCGATATAAAGAAATAATGTGGGAGAACGAAAAAAGAGGGTAATTCTTATTTGTAACTGTATATTATGCACCGGATTGACCGCTCTGTATTTATGTTGAATCAATGCAAAACTAGAGTATCTATACGCATATGTATGTCTTGATTTTGTTTTGATGGTGGTTTCATGTTTGGTTAACGAACTAATTAGTTGACTTGTGTTTTCACGATGCGGTCAACTTCAAAGCCTTTAAGAAAACACTTGTGTCTTTGAAAAAAAAAGATAGGCTCTAATGCGGCGCAAGTCGTTGATTTTTGTTGAAGTGTTAATGTTGAATTTTGTTACAGTTGGGGCATAGTATGTTTTGAAAATTCATAGGAAGATTATTATTTTATATTTACAAAATCAAGGTATAAAACGACTTATGCCTTTGATAAAATGAAAATAAAAGAAGTTCATTCGCAGATAAATTATATTTTAAAATACTCAAAAATTAGAAGACTCGTTTGAACAGACATGGTATTTCATCTAAATAAAAAAGATTTATCAATTTGTTTTTCGAAGGTGAACATTTTATTAACTTAGCTATTTTAAGTCCGTGCAGTAAATGTTAACCTAGGTATCTTAAAAAGTCACTTTTGAAAAATTAACAAAGTAACCAATTGCTTAAGGTTAATTATTTAAAGCACTGTTGGTCGAAAAAGTGTTTTCATGTTGCCCTAATCAGAAAATGGCCACATCGGGTTTATTTTTTGGCGGAGTAAGAATAATCGCATTGTAGTGCTCCTTAGCATAATGGTTAGTGCGCTGGACCATTCAGAAGAATTGTGTTCGAAAAAAATGGTTTTCAAAGATATATTGCGTCTTGCGAAGAAAGGACGAGTCCCCCAAGAGTATTTCTCCACATGATAAGTGCTTATAGTCCTAGCTATTATACCTTCGCGAAGGTAGTCACCGTGACGTGGTCCGAAGGCTTAAGTAGCAAAGCCCCAACCGATCTGCCATTTTGGGATAACCCCAAATCGGTAGGAACTCATGAGCTAAAACCAATAACCGCCCTCCCTAATCCAGGGTGTTAAGTGACCCGTGCCCATTGGATGGTTTGCAGCCAGGGAGTATTATAACGGAACCTCTTTGAAACCAGGTCGAATCAAAGAGTAACCTAGACCTTATCATATTATGCCGAGCTCTGATATGGTGGACCCCATTATTTCTACTAGCTACTATAAAACAAAAAAATAACAAAAATTTTAAAAAATTCAACACTCCGCAGGATGTTACCGCAATCGTATTAGCAGATCGTATGGTGAAAGACATCCGTAGTGAAGATCTTAGACCAGAGATAAGCAAGTACCTGAAGTGGATGTCTCAGGGGAACACACAAAACCGGGCAGCGGGAGGAGCGTCAACCTCTGGTCAAGGGAGAATACCTCCCAGACAAGAAATGAACTTGGCAACCAGAACAGGGTCACACTGTACTGGGTACCTGGCCACGTGGGTGTTCATGGAAACGAAAAGGCAGATTCCCTAGCAAAAATAGGCGCATCAACCCCTTTAACAGGGCCAGAGCCCTATTGCGGAATAGGAGAAAATGGCATCAAAACCAAAATTAAACAAGAAGAAGACGAAAACAGATTCAAGAAATGGAAAGAACTCGCAAAACAAACTGAAGCAGGCGAAACTACTACTCGGCAATTACAACCAGAAACGTTTCGAAAACTGCATTTATTTAAGTAGAAATAACCTAAGAATAATAACATGTATTCTAACGGGACACTGCAAGCTTAGAACACACCTAAGTTTACTTGGTGTGGTAACGTAGTGCAACATGTAGATTCTGCAACATGCATGCGGAAACACCGGACTATATACTGGGAAAATGTTGTCCACTCATGCACCAAAGGAAAAACCATCTGGGACAATATCAGGTAGAAGAGAGCAACCTACCCTCTCTGAAAGTGCCCCAAGTACTAAGATTCCTAAAGCAATAGGTTTGGAGGAGGAACTGTACAATGAGCAAGCTTTTCATCTATAAGCGGGGGCACAATAGATCTACAGGTCGCAGTGCAATAACCCCCAATACAAATTCATTCATTCATACCTATTCAGACTCGACCGACAACACGTACACAATAACGGTTGGGAGTTATAAGTCGATAGGTGTAGGCTCTCATCTTACCGTTGGCATCTAATTTATTTATTTAATTTTCAAAATATCGCATTAGAGATTTACGTATGTATATGAACATTAATGTCAAACGAAAGTCCTCTATACAAAATCAATGGTCGGACAGACTTTTGTTGAATAATTATATGAAGATTGGCGTTTTTTACTTTGCGTTTTACATATTGAAAACTATCCAAAAGTCTGTCAAAGTGATATCGATTGAGTTAAACGTTAAGCGTCTTAAATAAATAAAAACTTCCATCCATTTTTAATTATGATGTGCATAGGCAATTCACACATTCGTAAAAAATTTAAAAGATTTTCAAAATTTTTTATAATACAAAATTCAAAATGTTGAACTTGATATAAAGCGGTAAAAATGATTATTAGTGGAACCTTTCACATAATCATTTTTAATTTTTTTAATTTGCTCAAAAACGAAACGATTTTAAGCAAACTCATTTTACAGAAAGTTTCATTCATTTTCATTTAAACATTTTTTGAATGCATTTGAAAAAAAATAAAATGCACGACTGGGTCGCACGAACTTGCTCCTATGTAAGAGACTAGGAATTTTAAAAACGAATGTTATTAGAGAAAACTGTTCATAAGGATAAAATGAATTTTTTAAATTCTTTTAGTAGTAAGAGAAAAAAACAGAATGATATGCAAATATGAATTTATGCAGGAACAAAAATTATAAGTCGTTGTAGTGGTTCCTTAAAAAAATAAGCTTTTATGTACAAAATTTTTAAAACATTTTTAAGAAAAAATGTTGGTACGCCAACCTTAAGTTTTTATTATTGTACGAATAAAAGTCTAATTTCCAAAAAAAAATACTAAGCCGTTCTTGAGATATCGAATTTTTCAAAAAAAAAATGATTTTTTTTTCTAAAAATTGAAAAAATATTTTTTCTTAAGTTTTTAAATGCAATGTTTTTTAAACTTTTTAGGAACTTCTTTATAAAAAATTTCATTAAAATCCGTTATGTCGATAATGAGAAATTCAAATTTCGAAAAAATCGTTCTATGGAAGGTACAGTCAGTAATATCTAGATTTCAATTTTTTTTTATTAAATTATAGATCGTAAAGATTAATCAAAAGAAAAAAAATGTTAGCAAAATTCTCGGAACCATTTTCGAGAAAAATACGATTATCGAAAACCATTTCTTAAAATTTGTATGGAAGGTACCGTTAGTTTTAGATAAAACAAAATTTTTTTTCTCAAATCTTGTAGATTATGTTGAGAAACTTTTATTTGTCAAGTTTGAAAAAAATCGAGCATGGAGTTTTCGAAATATTGAGTTTCCAAAAAAAAATTTTGAATTTTTTTTAAAAAATCCAAAAAATTAAAAATTAAAAATTTGAATATGTAATAATATTCAAACTTTGGAAGAGCTTTGGCATAAAAAAAATTATTTAAATCGGCTGTACCGTTTTTTTTTTTAGGAAAATCAAAAACAAAAAAAATGGACCCAGGGGGGCTACCAAAAATAACAATTTTTTGTAAAAATTTTTTCAACCACTAGCTAGTTTTAACCAAATGAAATTTTTCAAATTTTTTTTTAAAAATTCTGTGGGACAGTTTTTGAGAAAAAAAAATATTTATAAAATTTCGAAAAAAAATCGTATGGCAGGTACCGTTATTTTTGGTCTTAAAAAAAAAAACAGAAAGAAACGTCCGGGGGGAAAAATTAAAACCCATATATACCAAGTTTGAAGAAAATCGGCCGAGCCGTTTAGGCTGTAGTCGAACCGACAGACAGACAGACAGAATTGCGAGACCCACTTTTTTGGTCTTCGCTATTTTCGTAATATCAACTTTGATCAAAATCTCCAGTTCGATTTTTTTTACGAATGCATAACTTGCCTTATAGTACCTATAAGTCGCAAGTAAAAATATTTTATTTAATACTAACGGAAAACAGAAGAAGAACATATTTCGGCTGCAAGCAGTTTGATTTAATTTTGTCTGTAAGACTAAATTCATCATCATCATCGGCTCGACAACCGGGTTCCGGCCTCTTTCAACAAGTCTCTCCACCTATCCCGGTCTCTAGCCGACGCCATCCAGTTGCGCAAGACTAAATTATTACAATATAAAACAACTTTAAATTTAGCCTTTAACTTTTTTATTTTTTTTTTTATTTTATTCGATAAGAATACTAAATATCAAAATTTTCAAACAGAAATCTCTAAATTTAAAAACGAGTAGACTATTTTTTTTTTTTTTTTTTTTTCTCAAATTTAGTGTTTATTTCCAAAACTAGCTGCCCCGGCAAACGTTGTTCTGCCCTATTTTCTCTAAAACAACACAACATTGATTTTTTATGTTAATAGTTCCTCCCCGACAGACTTTGTTCTGTCAAAAGTTATTGGCACATGGCTGTAATAAAACATATTTCAGAGTGATCACTTTATTTATAGATTTATGTCTCCACAATAAACAACGATTACTTACAAATATAAGTTTTCTATTTTGTACATTGCAAGACTTTAGTAGTAGTAGTAATAATGTGGTATTTTCATTGTAATGCCTTACCCTACACAATATTTTTTGTTTGATTACCTGGCGCGTAAATAAATAAAGCTGTCGGTTTTCCGACGCGAGAGCAGGCAACATACAACCAGATTCCAGATTGACGCCGCAAACACTCAACGACTGACCCTGAGATTTATTTATGGTCATAGCGAAAGCAAGCCGCACTGGAAATTGCAGTCGTTTTAATTCAAACGGTACGTGAGTTGGTACCATTGGGATGCGGGGTATCAACATATCCTCTCCCTTATATTTTCCTTTTAGAATGGTTGCTTCGATCTAGTGATGTGTACCTCATACATGAGGCAATACAAAATGTCCCATACACCAATCTGAAATGTCCCATCACCTCAAAACGAAAAAATGTATTACCTCACACCTCACCACAAAAGCAACGAAAAATATTTCTCTTTACTCTTTCATGGAAAAAACACTATTCGTATCGAGCATCTCACTCATCGGCCTGATACTAAGACTGAGACTGATGCAGAATGAAGTTGCATTGTAGTTAATTGTATGAAAGGAGGAATAGGCCTCAAACTCTCTACCCACCAAAGATCAGACCAATGGAAATAGAATGAGGTTTGTGGAAGATGAGGATTTTAAATGAAATGAATGTTTGTGAGTTGAGTTGTTGTCTTGTTGAGTACTTTTTACTCAAACGTCCCATTCAAACAAAATTCGTGACATTGTCGCAGGCTGGGTTTTTGTATCAGACTGGAACTTTGTACCAGGATGGGACTTTGTACCAGGCTAGGACTTTGTACCAGGCTGGGACTTTGTACCAGACTAGGACATTTGTCATTTAGGATTGAGGAATTGAGTTCTTTTGCATCTGTTTGATGAGACAAAATGAGAAGAGGTAATGAGTGAGACTTATGAATGAATGAATGTTGCACTGACTACAATGTAACAAACAATGAAGATAGGTATGAAGCATTATCGAAAATTATACAATCAAAGGGTTAAAAAAGGAAGGAGTTTTTTTTTACAGTTTGGAGTAGGAGGTTTTGTTAATTTTTGAAGGAGTAGGAATTTTCGTTTTTGATATGCACAATCAAGTGCATTCCTTTTATTTGTGTTTGTTTTGTTTTTAGTGTTAGAAAAAAGAGACTAGGGCTTAGAGATCAAGATCAAATATGAGAATTGAAAAAAAAAATCAATCAATCAATTGTGCTGAGTTTGCGTACGTGAAGAGTCATAAGTGTTGTAATTAATCCAGTGTCCTGTAATCAAATTTGTTCGAAAAAAAAGTGATCAGAACAGGTCTTAACACAAGAAAAATGTTGAGTGGGAAGAAAGTAGGACAAATATTGTTTTTAAATGCAAAAATGTAATGATGTATTTTTTTAAACTTATTAGATTCAATTTATTTTGAATGTGATAACATATTTGTTTTTTTGTTAAAAAAATATCTTTTTGTGTTTATCTTTTTATTAAATGCTTTTGTTTTCTGTAAATAACTTAAATAAAATTTAAAAACACTTTTTCTTTTAAACTTTTTTTTAGGTTAATTTTTTTATTTTATGTTTTTATATTTACTTATTTTAAAATTTATTTCTGTTAAAAACTAACACTTTTTTAATTTTGTTTTTAAATGTTTTATTTTAAAATAAAGTGTTTTGTATCAAGGATATTTAATTAAATATATTATATTTATTGATATTTAATTTTTGTAACCTTTTTATTTAATGCAATTTTAAAAACTGTTTTTGGAAAAAATATATACTATTAAAAAAAATACGCATTGTTTAATTTCGAATTTCAAAATATCCATTTAAATAGGTAGATATGTACCATGGGACATTTGAGGTGGGACAAAGTACCACCTCATTTCAAAAAATGAGTACCTCATACAAACTCATTTCAAATTCGTGTCCTACCCATCACTACTTCGATCACATTGTTTAGTAATTTTATCACTACTGTGCCGTTACAAAGTCGCCGTTGGTTGATATTTCGTAACATTATGACCACCGATCCTACTTTTAATTGAAGATTATGGGGAGATAATCCTGGCAAATCCAGTGAGTTCAAAAATTCTGATGGATAATTATTGACGACATCATCTTGGTTAGTTGCGCAATCAACTGATTTGTATGTCCTTAATTCACCGGAAATTTCATTTTGGATTTTGAAATGGCGTTTTAGAACACCCTTTCTATAAGCTCAGTTTTTGATTCTGTAAACTGACAAAAATTGACAGGAAATGTAATGCAGCCTGTCATAACATCTACATCTACATGACAATGAGTTGTTTTGAAATTATTTCTCCAGATCGATCATTATGCAATTCGACACGCATATTATTGCTCAAATTTAGTATCTTAATTTTTTCCACAAAATGGAGGACTTCAAATATGCATTCCGTTTATCCGCTGGTGTAGACCGTGGAATAACTGGTAATGTTTGACGAAAATCTCCTGCTAACAAAATTATCGCTCCACCCAATCGGTTTTGATTGTTTCGCAGATCTTTCAGAGTTCTGTCTAATGCCTCCAAGGACTTTTTATGTGCCATCATGCATTCATCCCATACTATTAACTTGCATTGCTGCAAAACCTTTGCCATTGCAGAGTTCTTCGAAATGTTGCAAGTCGGAGTTTCGTTGCTTTGAATATTCAATGGTAATTTTATCGCTGAATGGGCTATTCGACCGCCTCCCAACAATGTAGATGCAATACCAAAGGAAGCAAGTGCGAGTGCAATTCCATTCTGTAAGCGAATTGTTGCTAAAATCAATGAAATTAAAAATGTCTTTCCTGTACCACCAGGAGCATCCAAAAAGAACCGATTCCCTTAAAGCATCGGGATCGAACAGCTTTTCACGTTGCAACTCTTGATTAAAAGCATCGTGTATTGAGCGATTAGGCGCGGCCATGCCTAAATGAGATAATACTTTATTCGACATCATCAAGCACATTTCTTCTGTGAATTGTAAATGTTGATTTCCTGTTCTATTGTTGAGCTTTTGAAGGAATTACAGCATCATTTAAAGTGTGATCCCAATGAGCATCATTTTCTAACAGTTGCAAACGCTGACAGGCTTCTCTGTAAGTGCCAGCCACTCAACCGATTGTAAAATTTTGTTTGCATAAATTCATATTGGTTCCTGAATTCAAATGGCATTCTGTTTTGACTCGAGTTGTCTTGTTGTTTTTTAAGCAACAGCTTTTAACTAATGTTTTTGAAATGATTTATTTAAACTTCAAATTAACTAGCATTATAAACAAATGTTTAAAGAACATTGCCGCTCTCTTAGTTTTTTGGCCACTAACTGTTAGAGAAATGGTCTATATTACATAAAATATATAAAATTCTTGCCGGTGCACTTTTCCGCTTCGACGAATACGAATGGAAACTTTATTTAAATATAGAAAAAAGGGAAAATTGAAACAGAACCACTTTCTATCTTTCTGGCACTCCTTTTGAACATGGAGCCTGTTTTCTGTCTTTATACAATATATTTTAATACTTATTTTGGCGAGTTTCCCGGCATTTTTCGTATTGTAAGTGGCGACTTGTAGCTTTATGTAAATTAAAATTGTCACAAGGTTTTATTTGACAGTCCAAGACCATAAGTACATAAAAACTTAAGCCAACTCGAAGGAGTTTGTATACAATCCAAATCGATATTATTTTGGGTCCTTTTTTATTACTCAATCTTTAAAAAAAAAAAACCAACGATACCATATTCAAATGTTTATAGGCACCACATTATTTTGGAGCCCTCTTAACCACTATATTCCTTTCACTAAGCCTGAAAACATATTACAGAATATCTATTGTATCTCAATGCTCCATCGTCAAAATGCTGAAGTATATGAAATAAACAAAAACTCAAACAACGCTCTGTGTCGCCATCTGGTCTGATTGGCCTTAGATTGATTGCAAATTGCATAATCGAATCTTATTTCTATAGACCTCACCCGCCGGCCGTCGCATTGGTACAGAGTGGCAGCAGCCGTATAGCTGTATATCTAAGTTAAAACTGAATAAAGTGCAAAGGTGTACTCCTAATATAAATACCATGAATAGAAGAACTATAGCTTATTATTAAGATTGAATGTGAGTGTTTTTTTATTTAGTAATGAGTTATTGTTCACTTCAGAGAAAAAATATTTAGTTAGGTTTCTGCTTCAGACAGAAAGACTGCTGAACAAACAATACCTTGGTTGTTTCTTTTTTTTTTTTTTTTTCTGTTTCTAACTCCCTATAAGTCACGAAATCTGTTTATAAAAAGATTAAGTTATTTATTGATGCATAAAGTGCAGTTTTTCTATTTGAATTTGATTTATTTATTCTCCTAGGATTAAATATGGATTTTCTTATTTTACTAGTTGAGTTCAAATAGTTCTTACCAATCAGCAGTTACTTTGAAGTTTTGTTTAAATTAGAATAACTCACCTAAAAAGAGAAAAATAAATTATTCATTAGAAAAACGAAACAAAGTATTATGTTCTAATAAAGATATTTAGGTACAGTTTTAGTAGCGAATCAAATGAGTTAAATAAACAAAAATCTTAGGACTCTCATAGTTAAAATTTGATTAGTTCACCTAATTATAAAACTATTTTCTTATATTTTTGAATCATTAAGTTTAATTGGAAATCTAATTGAAAAGTAACTTTTACTTTTCTGAAATCATATAGGTAAAATACATTTTAATTTAAAATAGCTTACGTAACTATTTAAGCTGGTATCAAGTGTGGTAACGTAAATCATATCTTCTGTATATTCATACATAAAGAGGATAATAGCTCGTAAATTTAAACTGGTATTTGCACATACAAATATTCAACAAATTTCCCGTAAGTTGCCATTTTCAAAATAATATAGACACCATCATCTATCTTTTGCAAAATACCAGATTCAGTTGCAAATCATTATATCCCCGCACCGGTCGGCCGTTGTTGACTGGATTGGTACCTTGTTTGCATTCACACAAATCATAGATCTAAAAAGCCGAATGTAATTTTCCTTCCTCATACATTCGGCAGCCATGGCGGCGGCGGTGCCTTTTTGTCTTGAATGATTTTGATAGCTTAATGTTACAATCCGTGCGACTTAATAGACTCCAATGTCATGCAAAAATGTAAAAAGAAAAACCCAAAACCATTTCGCCACAACAGACTGACAATTTGGAAGCTAATTTAACCCCTATCAGTGGTGGATGGATTGGAAAAATAACTACAAAACGGAATAAAGCAGAGCTATACAGAGGGGCTTATGAGATAATTAAATCCCGAACACTATAAATAAACCTTTCTTTTCCGCATAGTTTGAAGATAAAGATACTTTTTTTTTATATTTAGCTCGCTAATAGAATAACAGCACTTTTCAATATAATAATACGGTAGAGTAGGCTAAGTTGAGCGACATGGCAAATAATCATGCATATTATTCGCTACCCTCTGGATCAGTTGATCATTAGGACTTTGGGCTTTCTTACAACTTCGGAAGTGGATCAATTAATAAAATTCTTGAAAAGAGTTACTCAATTTCGAAAAAAAGATCTGTTTGTTCAGCAAATCGTCAATAAATATTAGTATATGTTTGCCAGCGATAGTAATGGTGAATTTACATTTTTAAAGGGAAATGGATGCTCTGTAATTGATTATGCGTTGATAAATGGAAATTGGCATGAACTAATACAGGACATGGAAGTAACAGCTCAACTTTACTCCGATCATCTGCCCCTGTCTATCAAAGCAAGCAAGCGAAGCAAAAACAAAAACTCCTATTACGAAAAATCTTTCATTACTATCGAAACTTACGAGTATTTGACAGCTGGGTCTATGAGTATCACCGCAAACTAGATGAATGTGTCGCCATGCTATAAATTGAGTGGGTCAATGCTCTTTTATACCCAAGTTTTCTGACAAGTATAATTAAAAACATAGCTGAATCAAAAAATAGCAACAAGAAACTAGTTAGAAAACAACTTTGGCTTGATGAAGACTGCTCTAAAGCTAGGAAAAATGGCTTGGATCTCGGAACCTGTTTAGAGAACAGAACACGGAAACAGCGAAACAAATTCTCAAGTAGCACACTGGTGTATAATTTGGTACAATATCTTGAATTTTGGTGTAAAATTGATAAAACTGAAGAAAATTTTAAGATTTTGGTGTATTTGACAAAATATACCGGTATAAAAATTACACCATTGTCTTTTCTGTGCAAAATTTCAACATTTTCGTTCCAATACGGTGCAAAAAATAAACCGATTCGCAGCTGTTTTTTAAATATGCCATTAATGGCGCATAAAAAAATACAATTTTGAAATCAACAAAAATGACGTATTTTGTACACCAAATTTTGTAGATAAAATACACCATTTTAAATGTGCAATCATTTTTCGGTGTAAGATTTAAATCTTGTGGAGATTAAATACACTAAACTACACCAATGTCTAACCATAATGTCAACAAAATGTTTACCTCAGTTCAGCTCTCATTTGTTTACAGTCACCGCGCGTTTATTTCTTAAAAAAATAAAAAAATTGGGTAGCTCGAAGTTCAACAATTATTTGAAATGGTATCGTAGGAAAAAAACTTTTTAAAAAAATTAAAAAACTGTGTGAAACACAGTAGTATTCAGCAAAATCATCAAAATTTATTTGAAACGACGAAAATCAACTTTTATATTCTACAAATTGTTCAATATCGCGAGAAAATATTATTTCAAATGAACCTAATATTAAAGTAGGGCCAAATGAAATATTATTAGACTCAATTTCGAACAGATTTGGATGATAATGATGAAGTTGTGGAAAATATAAATCGGGAAGTAGAACCGTTCTCAGAAGATTGCGTCATTGATGATTTGGACGAACACATTGATTTTATGTCTAAATTGGCTGATTGGGCTGTTAAATATAAAATAACACATTGTGCTATGTCTGAGCTACTTCTTTTATTGCGAAGTGAAGGAAAAGCTGAACTGCTGAAAGATGCACGTACGTTGGTACGTTGCTCCATACACCACGGAGTATTTATATACAAACAATGGGATCCGGTTCATTTTGGTACTATGGCATCGAAAACATTTCGTCAATTAAATCAATCAATGGAAGTTTTTCTTAATTTCAATGTTGACGGATTACCTCTGTTCCTAAGTAGCAAATTCCAATTTTGGCCAATTTTAATGAACATAGCCAATATTTCTGAAATTCGACCAATGGCTATTGCAATATATTTCGGTAATGCGAGCCACCATCTAGCGAAGAGTTTTTGAGGCAACATGTTAATGAAATTAATGCTCGGCTCAAAAATATTGATCAAGGTCAATGCGTACATATATTGCAGACACACCAGCTCGGGCATTTATCAAATGTAAGTAAAAAATCCAGTTTGACTTCAATTAATTTAATATTGTTGAACTTCATCAAGACACACACTGCATACAATAGTTGTACAAAATGTAATGTAATTGGAGAATTTGATCGATCAGGAAACCATATGAGCTTTCCTAGATTAGATTGTCGACGAAGAACTCATTCGGATTTTATAAGCAAATCCGATGAGGACCATCATTTATTCAATCCCAGAACGAGGCTATTCTACAACGGATTCAAAAAAAATTTAAAATTGGGTGAAAATAACGAAGAAGAGGATGAAGAAGCTGCTTTAGATACTGAACCACAAAACGGCCATCTAAGGTGAAACCAAATGAAAGCAAAAATTCTTTTGAAAAAATGTATGAATGTATGAATGTATACAGTCATACAGTGGTGGTCATATAATTAGAAACAACAATTCTAAATGCACTTTAGCAATGATAATATTTTTTGTAAGCACCAGTGTGCTTGGCTTGTGCCGTTGTTCTTTGACAGTTGACATGTATTTTCTGAATATGAGTTGCCCTGAACGCTAACAGTTTATAAAACGCCGTTATTTTAGAAAATTCAATGATAGTCGACATTTTTGCTGGACACAAAATTAGAAACGACAGAAGAATTAGTATAAATTAAAAAAAAAGAGAATTATTATCAATGTGAGTTGATTGTTTTCAGTTTTTTTTTGATTATTTTTGTAGTATCAATATTAATTAATTACAAATACAGTGACGAAAATGGGCAAAAATAAGTCTCATAGTGCAGTGCTATCAAAACGAAAACGAGTCAATGGATTCCATAGCGAAAAGATTTAGTTGCTCGAAAAAGATGGTATTTGGTGCAATTCAAGTCTATAAAAAGACTGGCAGCTTTGAAACCCCAAAAAGAAAACCAAAAGACCGAAAATCCACACCAAAAGAAGATAGATTGATATGTCGAACTAGCAAAGCCGATCCTTTTTTGACTTCCGCAAAAATAAAAGAGGTTGTTTCACCCCAATTGGGTCAAGAGCTATCAGCTAGAACCATAAGGCGTCGACTCTTAGAACATGGGCTACGTGGATGTATTGCCAGGAAAAAACCCCATGTTTCCAAAAAGAATTTGAAGAGGCGTTTGACGTTTGCTAAGCTTCACGCAAATAAAACCATGGGATTCTGGAAAAAAAAAATATACTTTGGAGTGACGAATCCAAATTTAACTTGTTCGGGTCAGATGGTAAAGTGTATGTTAGACGCCCTCAGAAGAAGGAATTGGATACTAACTATACTTTAAAGACCGTTAAGCATGGAGGAGGAAACATAATGGTTTGGGGTGCGTTCTCGTGGCATGGAGTTGGCCCATTAGTAAGAATAAATGGTCGAATGGACCAACATATTTATAAAGGCATCTTGGAAAATGTCATGGAGCCTTATTCATTTGCCCACATGCCCATTAGTTATGTTTTCCAGCACGATAACGATCCAAAACATACAGCACGGATTGTTAAGCAGTGGTTTGTTGATACAAAAACTAATGTTTTGGATTGGCCCGCCCAAAGTCCAGACTTGAATCCTATCGAGAACTTGTGGGCAGACGTGGAGAGAAGGCTAAAGTCCAAGAACCCAAAAAATTCTGAGGAACTTTTTCAAAATATTAAGGAGGTCTGGGAGAGTATATCCCCATCAAGATGCCGCGCCTTGGTAGAAAGTATGCAGGCAAGATTAGCGGCAGTGACAAAAAATAAAGGATTCCCGACAAAATATTAATTTTTCATCAATCAATTTTTATGAAATACCAATTTTTTCTTTGCGTTTCTAATTGTATGGCCAGGTGCGATTTGAGTTAAATAAATGTTATTAATTTTCTACTGTTAGTGTCACGCTTTTATTTTTTATACAATATTCAAAAGTGTACTATATGTCATGGTCCATTAAAAGAACCAGAACGAATTTCCTTAAAAAAAGTTATGCAATTTAATATTGTTACAAAATTCTTGTTTCTAATTCTATGGCCACCACTGTATGTACAACTTTATTAAATATTAATAAATATATGTATTTATTTTCTTGAATTCCAATGTTAAAACGCCATCAGTACTGCTTAATGCAAGCATTTGTAACAATATTTCTTTTCTCTTCGGGTTTTTCACCTTTAGATACTGGGAAACATCAGCTTGTCACAGTCATCATTTAGCGTGGTGTTAGTTGTTAGTGAGTAAATATACATACATATAGCCTAACACTCTACTAAAAAACGAACAAATATGACAAACAAAAACTGTTAACTATAATTTTGTTTTTGTTTTGAACATTTCTTACACTATTTACAGCAAATTAAACATATACTAAAAAAAATTACTGGATATATTTTTCGCAATGGTGCATTTTTTTACTGCTTGGGGTATATTTTGCACAGTTAATAGCATAATAAATGTACCGAAAGCAGAATATTGGATATATTTTGTACAATGGTGCATTTTTTGTCTTGTTCTCTGAAATTGGTGGAATATTTTGCACATTTTCCGGCATACAAAATGTACCGAAAGTATAATTTTGGATATATTGTGTACAAAGGTGTTTTTTTTTTTCTTCTCGTTCCTTAAAATGGGTGCATTTTTTCCCAAATTCAGGAGTTAGAGTATGCATATACATACAGGGTGTCCCACAGTGACCGCTGCAGACGAAAACCATTAATTTTAATTTAACAAAATAATACGTTCGATAGTTAACAGTGGAAAAACCGTTAATCCGTTAATCGAATAGAAAAAACCTGTATGGTGGAAAGAAAATCTAACCTGTTCTTGTTTTAATAAAAAAGAAAAAATCAAGAATAATCAGTTTTAGTTTTGCCAAGTTTAGAGCCAGTTAAATATCGGTCTCAAAAATGGACGATATTTATAAATAAAGCATTAACCTGGAAGTATTTGTATGGTTTTTTCTCACCAGTATTTCCAAGAGCACGTCCTTAACGGGATATCGGAAAAAAGCATCGACTTAAGATGCGTTCTTTTTTTTGGCGAACTACTTTGTCGTATCATTTACCATCTTTAGTTTATAGGTACTCAATGTACTCTGTTGCCTTTTCAATGTAAACATTTCTATGTGATTAAAGATCTTCCCACAATTTACTATCAAAAGTATTATATGTATATTGCTAAATTAAAATGAATTCCTTGTTTGTATGTATAAAAATGGGTTTAAGAGAAATTACTCCAAAAATCATACAATTTATTTTAAGTCAAAACGGAAGTGAAAACGAGAAAATTACTTAATAAGTTTTTCGACTTGAAAATAGGTCTTAGAAACCTATGTGTATGATGGTTTTCGTCTGCGGCGATTACTTTGAGACACCCTGTATTTTGGACGATGGCCATTTTTTCCAAGAAATATTAAAAAATGTAAATATTAAATGAAAACAAGGATTAGTTATTTTAATATTATAGCGACTTAATTATATACCGCATTTGGTATTTTCGACTCGTTTTTAACATAACGTCCCTAAAAAATTAAAAAACAACCAACAAATTTTAGATTTCGAATAATTAATTTTCACGAATTGTTTTAGAAATCTTTGATTAATTGATATTTTCGAGGCGCTCAATTTTTAGACGGGGTAGGATCAAGAATCATTCGACAGAATGTGCTTCGTTTTTAAATTAGGCACTCGCATTCATACTAATTCATGATTTTCTTGCGGCCATAAATGCAGGTGAATAATAATTAGAATCATAGAAACAATTACAAATTCTTCAGATACATTTTCAATCAGAAAATAAACTTCGGTGTAAAATTAAATTATTTTCAATTTAAAAAATAAACTTCGGTGTAAATTTTATTTCAAAATAAATTCTATGTTTCAGATTTTGGTTTTAAACCAATTATCAGTTTATTATTTACACTTCCGGGGTATATTATGTTCTAGTAACCAGAATAATTTGTATACCACTAGCACAATTTATGTACCAAAAATCGGTATAATTTGTGTACAGCCGGTGTAAATTATAAACGACAACGAGGTATTATATACACCGAATTTAAATTAATTGTACAAAAACTGCACTCAAAAGTGGCATAGTTTTTATATTTAAAATGTATATCACGAAAGCACAAAAAATACCCCAAATATTTTGGTGTATTTTGGACGTTTGTGCTACTTGAGTTTATATTGTATTCAAAGAAGAGCTTTTAAAATGATTGGTGACAACAACATCATTGGCTCATTTACGTCACTCCAACATCGTCGTAATGTTTCTTGCCTCACCCTTTTTTACCGTTATTTTAACGGACTTTGCTCTAGTGAAATAGCCAGTTGCATTCCTCCCCTTAAACAATTCAACCGTAATACTCGCACTTCTAGGAATGCCCATCAATCTACCCTCGAGCCCAACTTCGGTCGTACTGTGAAGTACAGAGATTCGTTTTTTAACCGTACTACGCGAATGTGGAATTCCTTACCACGCTCTGTCTTTCCCAGTCATTGCAATGTTCAAGAAATCAAAACCAATGTACACCCAAACCTCCTTTCTAACTCATCCCTTTTTTCCTAATGCTCACGCTGTGTCTCTGACATATTAAGGGTAGCTATACAAAAAACCTTTGAGTGTGTGCTAATTATAAAAAAAAAAAAAAAATTATAAAACAATTTGTAAGTACAAGAAAACCATATATTTTAATAGAATGACAAGTAAAATAGGTGCGATTTTGAGTAGCAAAGAATTTTGGACAATTGCTTAAAAATTTAACGGAATGGTATACAAAGCTGGCACCATAGTTGAAGCCAACACTCTTAAAAACCATTTCCGAACAATGCTTAATCCAGAAGGACCACAAATGTCATATATGTATTCAGTACCACAAGTGTTTGATGAAATCTTGGATCCACATAATTCAGCATCGAATAGCTTTATGAAGTGCTGCGAAAAGCAAAACAAAATAAAGCGCCAGGGCAGGATCGAGTCCCCTATGAGTTTTTCCAAAATGCTACAATCAATTTCCTTGGAAAAGTATTCAAATCCCTGAATCGTATATACAAAGAAGCAAAGGTACCTGAGGAGTTTCAAAAGTCAAGTCAAACTTTCGAATCATATCTTTTATGAATAATATAGCGAACATTTTTACTGGCTTATTGAACGCACGCCTAACAAAATGGGCTAAAGAAAATAGAAAGTTAAGCCAATTCCAGGCGGAATTTCGAGATGGCTATTCTACTGTGGATCAGATGTTCAATCTAACAAGTATAGCGCAAACCTACTTAAGCAAAGCACAAAAAATTATGTGCATTTTTCTACGACTTTCGTGCGGCACGATAGTACCCGTTGGCATAATGGTTATGGCGTTGGTCTGTCATGCGGAAGGTCTCGAGTTCGATTCTCAGCCGCTGCAAGAAAGTTTTTTTTTTTAAGGGTGTACTGCCTCTTGTAAGGAATTGACAAATCGTACAAGAGTATCTCTTCTCATGGAAAGTGCTGCTCATTAGCCGTTCGGAATCGGCAGAAAATTGTAGGTCCGCTCCGTTCCTGGTAACATGCACACAGAAATGGTTGAGGGTTGTAAGTCACTAGGTCCTGGGTTCACTTCGAGCTGTTGCACCACCAAAATATTTTCGTGCGGCATTTGATACGATCAATGGAAACTGTCTTTTCTACAAACTTTCCCAAATCGGTGTATCGGCTAAGTTTCTAAACACCCTTACCAATCTCTACAGTGCCAACAATTTTGCAATATGGAATGGGAATGAGCTATCAGACTGATTTGGAATACAAATAGGTGTAAGACAGGCTAATTTTTTCAATGTTTTTGGACGACATTTCAAAGTACCTACTAGCAGGAATCAAAGTTGAAGGTATCAAAATCACCACATTGCTTTTTGCGGAAGATCTGGTAATCTTAGCAGAATTACATAGTTCTCTTCAGCTAATGAAAAATAAATTAGAAAATTACTGCAAGTACAATAGTTTACAAGTCTAAAGTGCTTGAATTTAGAAAAGGAAGGGGCCGATTAGCTGGATTTGAAAAATGGAAAATATGGTGTAGAGGATCTGGAAGTTGTTAAATCATATTTGGGAGTTACAATACATCATGACCTTTCCTTCAAACAACATTTTAAATTGAAACTTGCTGATTCGAAAAAAGCCATGAATTTAACTTGGAAAAACCTTATATCGAATTCTAGGGTTGGGTTACCATCCAAAATTAAAATTTTTTAAGCTGTTATGCGTTCCATACTGTGCTATGGTGGACAAATACCATGAAAATTATTGCGTTTCTTTTTGAAAAAACTTCTGTGGCTACCAGAAACGCCCAATTATATGCTCCTAATTGAAAGTGGAATGTCACTTCTTTATGTTTTCACACTTCAACTCAGCATGAAGTATGTGACCAAAGTTCTTAACGAGGCAGACGATTCACGACTTACTAAGGTTCTTGTCAGTAAGTCACTTAGAACAAAAACAATGTCTTACAAGGACTGGGAAAATGTTACGGCTAAGTACAACATCCTAGCTACATGCTAGACCTAACAAAAAAAATATTTCAAAATGGCGTAACATAGCCCCAAAATGTGTTCTTGATATGAAACGGGCAATACAAATAGAAAAAATTACACTAGCAGAAAATTCGTCAACACGGTTTTTGCATTGGCAACTCGATAACCGACAGATTAATTATCTGAACCTAGACCTCAGTACTGCACAAATCTCTAGGGTAGTCCCGGTGAGAGCAGAACTATTCAAGCTTCAATATATGCCCATCGCACAGTGGCGGAAAATCCCAAAAACGTGGCCAAAATTATTTTTTGTGCTTGCAATGTAATAAATGCTTTTATTTATCAGATTAACCTATTACGAATGCAAGAGGAACATTTTTTGATTATATGTATTTAGTTCAAAAATAAATAATAACGACAATGGGGCAAAATTTTAAACAACCTATTATTAATGGCTTTATCTTACTAGCTAGCAATTTGTTAAACTTTTAGTAATTTCTTAGCTCTTCGAAAATGTTAAACCATTTTTTTCGTTTTACTAACTAATAAAATTCTAATTCCCTTTTATTAAAAAAGGTGCATCTGAACATGTTTAAATCAACAGTTCTTGGAAAATAACAAAACAAACAAGACCAAATCTGCGGAACAGACCTAATAATTTGAAATGTTGGAAACTCAAAAGTCAAAGGGACAACCTACAGTTTATTTCGTTATTTGTTTATTTGTGAAAACCTTTTTCGAAATGTTTTTTTTATCATTTTCCCTATTGTGGACTGGACCATTCCATGTATTGCTCCTATGAGATTAATTGGTGTACATAGATATATCGTTTGTGTTCCATTAGGAACTTTTTACTGCATAAAACTTAGTCTTCAAACATATGTATATGAGTATGTACTCGTATATCAAAATCTTCGTCTTCCGAAAACATTTTATATTATTTTATTTACTTTTAAGATCAATAAAATGAATCATAAAATAAACACAAATAAAATAAAATAAAATTGCTAAGAGTTTTTTTTTGTGGAAAATGACAGATATCATATAAATTTTTAGAAAGTTAAAGTAGCCAGTTTGTGATTTTAACTTTAGTAAAATGTTAAGAGATAGTAAGATATTAAAATCATAAGATTAGCAAAATCCTTAGTAACTTACTAAAATGGCTTTAACATATTACTTAATCGCTTAAAATTAAATACATTAAATTAATTAAATTCAAGAATTTAAATTTAAATAAACAAAAAACACGCTCATGCCCGAAGTTCCATCGCAACCTCATTTGAAAATAAGAGTAAACTTTGAAGTGGTGATTCTGCAAGTGACTCTTTTATGTTTAAATTTTCTGTAAAAAATTTGTTTTGGCTTCCGTAATGGCTTCATAGCTAGGATATAGATTGGCACCATGTTTTTTGGCTGCATCTCTAATTATATTGTATTGAAACTTTGTTAATTTGGCCTGAACAAATGTTGACAAGGTCTCATCTTCAGTAAATTGAATTATTTCGCAATTCAATTTTTTATAAGCTTTTTGGTATTTTCCGGAGCGCGATGGAGTTGAAAAGCATACATCTTTTATTTCAGTGGAATAATCAATTTTCCCTTATTGTCGAAGTTGCATTTGGGCCACATAGCTAATTCTCCGGCGTCCAGCTACTGTATGGGTTCGGCATGGAAACGGTATTTCGAACTCCAACCAGATTTTGAACTTATTTTGGAAAGCTCGTTAATTTCTAGATGAAGATACCCATCGATCCTTAAATCCATTTACAAATTTAGGCAATATTTTCTTTGTTTCATCAGATGTATGAATGTGGGTGAAGTTTTCAACTTTTTCTGACAAAAACTCAATTTTTTCTTTTGAATCATGTGATGAACAAGTTCTTAAAACCTCACTTAGCTAATTTGTTGATAAAAAAGTTAAGTTTGATTGTGAGTCTATATAAAAAAATAAGAAAATCGAAAACTATTTATTGAAACGAACTTGCATTTTCAGTGTGTTTAACAGATTCCGTCTACAATATCTCTTAACATCGCAAAATATCGCAATATTTTTTGTTAATGACTTATAAAGGAGATATCAAGGTAAATTGAGAGCTACATTTCATCACGGGATCTCACGGGAAACATAAACTTTTTCATTACTACACAAAATTCAACATTTTTTTTTAGTCACAAAAGGCGTTTCTGGAACATGTTATACACAAACATATAACATGAAATTATTTAACTGTTTTTTATTCATTTCACTAAACATACCACCAGCAATAGATTCCATATTGTTTTATGAACAAAAAATTTACACAGCGAAAAAAAAAAGATAAAGAAAATCAACCTTCTCTCACAAAGAAAATCTTTAACTGCGGCTTATTAAAATATTCCCACTTTAGTCGCATCGCCTGACTAAATAAATGCAAAAAAATAACGAGATTAATCAGATCATGTACTTAACTTATCTGTTAATAAGTTGGCATACAAAAACAATAACAATTCTGATTTTTGTTTTTAATAGTTTTGGCCACGTTTTTGGGATTTTCCGCCACTGTGCATCGTGAGGATAGTTCACCAATCTGCTATCTATGCATATGCATGAAGACGTGATGCACTTTCTTGGTTCTTGCCCTTTCTTGAAATAAGGCGATATCATTATGGGGGAAACTTGCTTCTTATTGCCACTCAGCGTTCAATTATAGAACAAGAATAATAAATGAAAATTTCTAAATTTTAATTTAATTATTTATTTCTTATTTAAATTTTGATAAAACAAACAAAAATAAAATAAAATAAATTTGTTGTAATATTTCGACAGTCATGCTTAAATGTACTAAATTTAAGCAATTACAATTGTAAATTTTATAAATGATTTAATAAAGTAACCAATAATAGTGTTTTGTGGTTTTGGACTATTTGGTCACACTCTTCAGACTTTGTCCTAAAATCTGTCAAAATTAAGCTTGAAAAAAATATCATTGTTCTGTCCTTGAAAAGTTTCAATATTTTCCGACTAAGAGCATTTTTTATTTAATTTACAAAGTTTAATACACAGGAAATTTTAAAAATAAAATTCGACCCGAATAGCCTCATTCTACCCTAATGTTTTGTCTCAAGTGAAAGGAGAAGTAAATGGGAATTTATTTAATTTATCATTTTGTATGGTCACGCTTCGCCGATGCTCAATGTACGAGTATCTCTATATAAAGAAGATTATTTTTGTATGGTATACTTTTCGTTCAAAAAAACTCGAGTTTCTGTTCGTAAAAAAAGATCATAAACATTTCTGTATGTAGTGTCAGAAATCAAAATTACAGCACAGGAGAAATAAACACGGAGACTTCAATGAAAATTTAAAAACAAAAAAAAATTAATTGAAAAACTTAAACCACACAATAATAACCAGCGCATGTTGCAAAGTAGAAAAAAGCAAAATAGATTCAACGAATAGGCGCGCTCGCAACAACAGAAACCAAATCGAGTACGCCGCAATAAACAAGTAGCTAAAAATTGAGAACTCGAACTGAATCATGACCCATTAACCTAATTTTCAACTTGGCCGCTTTGTTGTCTATAGTAAATGCCACAACCACCGATGATAGATATTTTTTTTTTTCTGACTAACAGATAGATTAGATACATTTTTTGATTTTGTTCGAAACTTTTGCTCTATTACTGTTTCTCAGTTGTAGTTTGGTCTAGATTTTGAATAAATTGTGACCTCTCATTGGCATAAAACAAATGCAACTTTTAATTACATCTTCATAGCTACTCATAATTCTAGTTTTATATGTATTTTATTGTTTGTAGCATATATGTACGTAGTTGAATTACTATGAAGAAACTAGTCTTATCAGGTTTATAGTGCGGTCCAACGTGGGAAGAATATAAATTAGAAACAATATGCAATGCCATTTTCAATTGCTGTCATTAATACACCAGTAGCTATTGATCAAGAATATATCCTCATGAGATCTTTTCTATGACTTTTAGCATCCCTCAGGCTTTATCAAAGGGCACGGTAGTGGCCAGCCAAGTTCTGGCACTACACCCTATTTACAGGAACAAACTCAGGCGATTTTTCACCCCTCCCTATCTTCAGTACCAATGAAGTCAGAAACTTGAAATTCCGAATATTTGCTAAGCTAATCAGCCACAGGCGAGGCGCCTCACCAAATTTCAATTTTCTAGCATAAGCGGTTCCTGAGATATAAGGCGGTTCCTGAGACTGACGAACAGATCATCAAAATTATGGAGTACTTTCAAATAATTGTACAATCTTGTAATTTTGCACAACGGTAGGTCTTGTCATGCAAGCAGAGGAAAAAATCGAAAATTTGAGGTTTTCCATTCAGGGGGCGTGGTATCCGCCCACTTTCACTTCCGACTGCTGTAAAACGACGAAAATTGGTGAATTGGTAGGGCTTAAATTACATACAAATAAAAAAATATAAAATTTTGGGTTTTTCATTCAGGAGGCGTGGTATCCGCCCACTTCCTCTGAGCTGATGTAAATTATATATGGCACACTTCCGATTGCAATAGAAAAATGAAATTTGGTAGAACGGTAGGGCTCCAATTGCATATAAAGGACCAAAACTAAAAATTGAGGTTTTCCATTCAGGGGGCGTGGTATCCACCCACTTTCTTCGAATTGGTGTTGATTGAATGGAGCACTTCCGACTGCTGTAAAAGGACGAAATTTGGTGAAGCGGTAGGGCTTAAATTACGAGTATATACAAAGAAAAAAATATAAAATTTGGGGTTTTTCATTCAGAGGGCGTGGTATCCGGCCACTTCCTCAGTACTGATGTAAATTATATATGGCATACTTCCGTTTGCAATAGAAAAATGAAATTTGGTAGAACGGTAGGGCTCAAATTGCATGTAAAGAACCAAAAATAAAAATTTAGGTTGTCCATTCAGAGGCGTGGTATCCGCCCACTTTCTGAGAAAATGTTTAATTTATATGGAGCACGTCCTATGGCTGTGTAGAATGATGAAATTTGGTACAGCGGTATAGCTTAATACACATTGAAAGCGAAGAAAAAAGAAAGTTTAAGATTTTTCATTCGAAGTGTCTTTTTATTGTCATTTTGAAACTATACATGCATCTTGAAAATTCATGACTTTTCTGATATTCATGATATTTCTGAGGTATTTGATAGAGTTTGGTACCAGGCTCTCTTATCGAAAATGCGTGTGTTTGGTAAAGACGAAACCCTTTTTCTTTGGATTAGATCTAGATCGTTCAATACATGTTATATTGGACGGTTTCAAGTCCGATTTTCACAAAATAAATGCTGGCTATGCAGAGCTCCATTTTGTCTCCGACCCTCTTCCTTATTTTTATAAATGATCTCTTACCTGAAACTTCTTATCCACTTCATTTGATTAGCTTATTAAACTCCGATCTTTACAGCATTGTTAAATAGGGTTTAAAAAATCGTGTGGATCAATGTTGTCTATTGTCGTTAAAGAAAAATGTACCCCTTATGCCATTGTCTTTGACAATGGCATCGAAGAAACCGAAAAGTTCTCAGTATTCGGTATGTGTCTCAACGACGATCTTCGTTGAAATGACCACATTCTCGACACCGCCGAAAATGCCGCTAAATACTTAGGATTTCTATATCGATGTAGGGAATTTTTTACCCCCCTCTGATCTGGTTACCATTTATAAGGCATTTATACGTCCAAATCTCGAGTATAACTCACATTTTTGGGAAGGTGCAGCACAAGATATAATTCAGAACAGAGCGTTAAAACTGATAGAAACCAGAGCTATCATGGATTCGTTCCCATCTTTTCAACACCGTCAGAATGTTTCATGTATTTTCTTGTTTTTTCGCTACTTTCACAAGAAATGCTCACTCGAAGAAGCCTGTTGCATTTCTCGCCTCTATCAGTCCACCTACCACCTGTGATACCCGTTTCGCTAGGAATGCTCATCAGTTCACCCTCAAGCCTAATTTTGGTCGTACCGTCAAATATAGAGATTTGTTTCTTAGTCGCACAACATGATTAGTGGATAATTTACACGGCACAGTTTTCCCTTGCAATTTCAATTTGCAAATATTCAAAACCAATTTGCGCGTGTGAATTATAAAAGAAAATTAAATAAAATGCACGACTGGATCGCACGAACTTGCTCTTATGTAAAAGTACTTTGAATTTTAAGATACATTTTATAAATATAAAACATGGATTTAGTGAGATAAAAATGTTCAAATGCATTAAATTGCCGTCTGATTTCTAGAAAAGTACAAATTTATGCAAACAAACTTTAAAAAAGCGTTTTATTATTGAATAAATTTTTTATATAAGAAATTTCTCTAAAATTTTTCAAGAAAAAAATGTGGGATGCGAATTTTAAGTATTAAATAATATTGATTTTAGGAAATAATTTCAAACAATAATCGTTCATAGGTTTTGAAGATATTGATTTAAAAAAAAATTTTTTTTTCACAAAAACCCAACAAATATTTTTTCGAATATTTTTATATACAATATTATTTTAAATTTAAAAGGACTCCTGCTGAAAATTTTGGGTTAAAATCCTTAGAGCCGTTAATGAGAAAGTCGAAAATAAAAAAAAACGGGTCTATGGCAGGTACCCCTAATAACATTTTGCCCCAAAATTTTGTTTGACCAAAATGTAGCTTATGTTCATTATATAACACCTAATTTTTTTTATCAAAATCGTTAGAGCCGTTTTCGAGATAAATAAGATTTTGCATTACGGGTGTATGGGGGGTACCGTTAGTTTTGGAGCTAAAAAAAAAATTTCAATGTCTCCTCTAGGGAATCACCAAAGACCCTTAACCACCGAGATTGAAAGAAATAGGTCCAGTGGTTTAGGCTGTAGTCGTAGTGAGAGGTACAGACATACAGACACACTGAAACATGTAGTTTAAAAATTTTATTGTGTATCGGTTTTCGAGAAATTGAATTTTCAAAAAAAAATTGTATTATTTTTTTAAAAATCCAAAAACTATTTTTTCGAAAAAAACTTTACTTTATATTTTTTCAAATACAAAGCAGCTCCTGCATAAGAATTTTGGTTAAAATCGTTAGAGTCGTTCGTGAGAAATTCGAAAATCAAAAAAACCGTTCTAGGACAGGTACCCCTAATAACATTTCCCCCCATTTTTTTTTTAACCAAAATTAAGTCCATGTCCATTATACCACACCTAATTTTTACTTGCGACTTATAGGTACTATAAGGCAAGTTATGTATTCGTAAAAAAAATCGAACTCGAGATTTTGATCAAAGTTGACATTACGATGATAGCGAAGACGAAAAAAGTGGGTCTGGCAATTCTGTCTGTCTGTCTGTCTGTCTGTCTGTCTGTCTGTCTGTTTGTCTGTCTGTCTGTCTGTTCGATTACAACTAAACGGCTCGGCCAATTTTCTTCAAACTTGGTAGATATGGGTTTTGATTTTTTACCCCCGGATGTTTTTTGATTTGATTTTTTATGACCAAAAATAACGGTACCTGCCATACGATTTTTTTCCGAAATTTTATAAATATTTTTTTTTCTCAAAAACTGTCCCTGCGATTTTCTTAAAAAAAATTCAAAAAATTTAGTTTAGTTAAACCTAGGTAATGGTCGAAAAAAAATTTCAAAAAAATGAGTAGTTTTGGTACCCCCCTTGGAACCATTTTTTTGTTTTTGATTTTCTCAAAAACGATACCACCGATTTTGATCATTTTTGTTATGCTAAAGCTTCCCAGCAGTTTGAATATTATTGTGTATTCAAATTTTCTAAAACAATTTTTTTGGATTTTTAAAAAAACTTTCAAAATATTTTTTTGAAAACTCAATATTTCGAAAACCCCATGCTCGATTTTTTCACAACTTGATAAATAAAAGTTTGGAAAAATAATCTACAAGATATAAGAAAAATAAATTAATTTTACCTAAAAATAACGGTACCTTCCATACAAATGTTAAAAAATGGTTTTCGAAAATCGTATTTTTCTCGAAAACGGTTCCGAGAATTTTGCTTAAATTTTTTTTCTTTCTATTATTTTTTAATATCTGTAATTTAATAAAAAAAAATTTGAAAACAAGATATTACTGACTGTACCTACCATAGAACGATTTTTTTAAATTTTGAATTTCTCATTATCAGCACAACGGATTTTGATGAAATTTCGTAAAGAGAAGCTTCTAAAAAGTTTAAAAAACATTGCATTTCAAAACTTTAAGAAAAATATTTTTTTGAATTTTGAAAAAAAAATTAATTTTTTGTTTTTTGAAAATTCAATATCTCGAAAACAGCTCAATACTTTTTTTTGTAAATTTAATTTTTATTCATACAATAATAAAAATTTCAAATTGGCGTACCAACATTCTTTCTTAAAAATGTTTTAAAATTTTCTTATATAAAACCTTATTTTTTAAGAAACCACTACAAGGACTTATAATTTTTGTTCTTGCATAAATCTATATTTGCTTGAATCACATGGCATCCTATTCTTACCTTTAACTACTAAAGAAGTTTTTTTTAGTCATTTAAAAAATGAATTTTATGCTTATGAACAGTTTCTCTAATAACATTCATTTTTGAAATTCTTAGTCTTTTACATAGGAGCAAGTTCGTGCGACCCAGTCGTGCATTTTATTTTTATCAAAATCGTTAGAGCCGTTTTCGAGATAAATAAGATTTTGCATTACGGGTGTATGGGGGGTACCCTTAATTTTGGAGCTAACAAAAAATTTCAATTTCTCCTCTAGGGAATCACCGAAGACCCTTAGCCACCGATATTGAAAGAAATAGGTCCAGTAGTTTAGGCTGTAGTGAGAGGTACAGACATACAGACACACTGAAACATGTTTTTTGTGTACTAAATTTTCCTTAAAAATTTTATAAAAAAAATTGATATGCAAATTGTTGGTATTTAATAAAATACATTTTTAAACGTAATTTAAAAATTTAATCGTGTATCGGTTTTCAAGATATTGAATTTTCAAAAAAAAAAATTGTATTATTTTTTTAAAAATCCAAAAACTATTTTTTCGAAAAAAACTTTACTTTATATTTTTTCAAATACAAAGCAGCTCCTGCATAAAAATTTTGGTTAAAATCGTTAGAGCCGTTCGTGAGAAATTCGAAAATCAAAAAACCGTTCTATGACAGCTACCCCTAATAACATTTCCCCCCAAATATTTTTTTCACCAAAATATAGTCCATGTCCATTATACGATTATACCACACCTAATTTTTTTTATCAAAATCGTTAGAGCCGTTTTCGAGATAAATAAGATTTTGCATTACGGGTGTATGGGGGGTACCGTTAGTTTTAGAGCTAAAAAAAAATTTCAATTTCTCCTCTAGGGAATCACCGAAGACCCTTAACTACCGAGTTTTAAGAAAATACGTCCAGTAGTTTAGGCTGTAGTTCGAGGTACAGACATACAGACATACAGACAGACAGACGGAATTGTCGGACCCACTTTTTTCGTCTTCGCTATCATCGTAATGTCAACTTTGATCAAAATCTCGAGTTCGATTTTTTTTCCAGAACTTGCCCTATAGTACCTATATCGCAAGTAAAAATGTGCTACAAATCTTAAACATACGGAAAAAACGCAGTCATTTACTTGCTAGCCTTACGTATTTTTTTCTTAGTTTTAAAAAATTTTAAAACAATAAATGTACCAAGTATTAACTAATCATATTGTTAAATATTTTCAGAATTTGAAAACATAAATATGTATGCAAGTCTGAAATCAAGAATTGTTTTTATAGACAATACCAACTGGCGATCGAAGAAAAACAAATATGTAGATTTAGAGTATAGTTGACAATGTTTATGAACTCCAAAAGAAGAAAGGTTCCTTGGATTTTTATTAGAGATTAAGAAAAAGGAAGAACATTTTAAATTGATAAAAAACTACACGCAGTATGCTAGGAACGCACTTGCGATTTCAATCACGCGGTTTTTTAGTCGCAGAAATAGAACACATGCGTTTAAATGAGAATAGACGCACTTGATACCAACAAATCGTGACGATTTAAAGGTCGCGATTTGTTTCATTTTTGAAGCGATGCGATTGTCGTAAGTTAAAATGAAACAAATGCCCTTAAATGGATATGCTCACATTTGCGATTAAAATTACTACAACTTAAAAATCGTAGTGGCAACAAGAAATTGCTATGCACGCACTTGTTATTTTTAATCCACGATTTCTTAGCCGCAAGGAATAAGACACATGGCGTTAAATGTAAATGCACACACATATGCGACGCAGCGATCATAAAAATGAAACAAGTTCCATTTTTTCAAGCGATTTTTCTGTCGCTACTTATATGTAGCAAATGCGTGTACTCACATAAATAGTAGTGTGTTTTATTTTTTGCGATTAAATAATCACGCGAAAAAAAATCACAAGTCCGTACATGTGACAATAATTTGTAGCGACTACGACTTTTTGATCGCCTCAACGAAAAATCGCAAGTGCGATCCTAGCCTTATGTGAAAAATCGCTTCTTCATTTTTTTCGAGGGATGAGAGCAATGAGGAAAAGCTTCAACACTTGAGAAAAATTAGATTTGTTGAATTCACTCGATAATATTCGGAATTGAATTTATTATTTTCTGAATATTTTTGCTTTAAGTCAAAAAAACTAAAACTTCTGGATTTTTTTTGCCTTGGTTTAGAAGATTCGCATAACTCAAATACACCTTTTTGTTTTTTACACAGTAAATTTAAATAAAATATTTTAACAAGTTTTTCGAACAGGCTTTCTCCAAACTTAAGAGCAGTCCTGAGCAATAATAAGTCTTATGAGCAGTCATGAATATTGGCGACTTATAACTTTAATATCGCCCTAAAACTATTCAGCATTCATATAGATAAAAAGACTTGAAGACCAATTTAATTAAAAATAATTGAAACAGAAAACCTCCAAATTCTCAATGTCAGTTTACTACTGATTTACGTTTAACTCAAATTTTTACTCTTTCTGTTCTTTATTCATTGAATACATTCTATGCTCGGCCAGCAGTTTTTTTGTAGGTTAATAAAATTCCCATTAAAATTCAATTCAATTAAAGCTTTAGAGAACAAAAATTTTGAAAAAAGAAACCCTATATTAAAAGGGAAAAGCAATAGATTCTCGCACAATGGGAGCGATTGTGTTTTTGATTGCCCAATATATTAACTTGTGATAGTGAGTTGCCTTCATTAGTTTTATTTTTATTTTTTACTATGTGTATTGTGTTAATTTATATTCTATACAATATATGCACACACATACATCTATATAGTGTGAATTTAAGTGTAAAGTAGATAAAATCAAATAGGTACGTGTAAAGTAGGCATATACATTAGATGACCTTTCTCGAAGTACTTTTTTGACTGACAGATAGGGTTAACATGTTATTCACTTGAGCTTTATTCTCAAATAGCCCTGAGTGATTTTAAAGCGCGTGCCGGACAAGAACAAATTGTATATCTTAGAAGTCGTTGTGGCCAAAGAAAATCTAGAGACACATAAGTCGACGACGCGACGTAAGCGGAAAAACAAGTTTGGAAATGGGAAGTTCGTACGATTAGAATATTATGAACGGTACACAAGAAGGTGATAAGGATAAGTTAAACTTACTGTCAATCATCCAGAAAAAGTCTATTGCGCTTTTATCAAAATTTTTCATGTAAGAACCTTAAAGCAAATCGAATCTATGTGAAAGTACGAGTAATGAATAAGTTTCTTTAAAAAACAAGCATTCGGAATTTTTGAATGGCATACAGAGTATAAAAGTAAAAACGATTGCAAGCACCTGCACCAATCTAATATAGCGAAATGAAGATTTCATAAAAAGAGTCAATTGTAGCCAAAATAAGATAACAGGGCTTCCGGGGTTCATCTGATCACAAATGAAATTTTGAAGCCACACGAATAAAATTTCAACAAATATTGCAGTTTCAAAGTGCATGTTTGAGGAATGGACAAATTTAAGAAATATTTGTGAACTCTCGATCTTGCTTTGGATAACTTGGCGGAGTGGGGGTTAATAACAATCTTGAAAAGCTTCATTCCAAAGTAAGAGCAGATAACAGAAAATGCTTAAAGTTCACTCTATAGGGAAGCATATCCTGAACTCCAGTACGAATAAGGAGAAAGTAATTACTTCAAGGACTGCCTAAGCACCCAAACAATTGGTATTTTGAGCCAGAGGATAGCTACCACCCGATTGTTTACCACATCGTCATGATTTTAAACTTAATTGCTCTTCCTGCCCAATATGTGTTGAAAAGTCATCGAAAACTAAGTTATGAAAATCGAGTCCTCCAAGAACTTCCGTAGAGAATATTTGCATGATGTTATATTTAATTATTATTATAATAAATGGCGGGATCTAAACAACATATTGAAATATAATTTTGATCGAAATCTAAACCATAAATGTGGTTTATTTAAATTTACTATCAAAACCAGGAAATGGATGACCCCCTTTGATTTTTTCCGTCTTATAAGAAAAATATCTGATATTGTTTTAAATGGAAATGCAAAAAGTATATACGTTTAAGCCCCGTTGAAAAAATGAAAAATGTTTAAAGTGTTCATCTTCGAAAAGACCAAATCTTGACAAATCGCCATTCTTCCGTTATCCCTACACTCTCGGTATACACATTTAGCTTTATTCGATATCTAAGAAGAAACCAAAGATTTGAAAAACTAAAATGAAAGTGTGTTAAGTCTAACTATATACATCCACCGACATATTAAAATGTTCAATATCTAAAAATCGATTTGATATTTCTAATTAGGTATAGATCAATAGCCAAACTTTCTTGCTTACCGAAACTATTTGAAGCTATCGTATTTAAGAATTTTTATTTCAGCTGCAAACCTTTCCTTGCAAGCGAGCAACATGGGTTTATGAAAAAGAAATCCACTGTTCCTAATCTTGTTGAATTCACGTCGTTTACAAATGAAACTATCGAGGATGGTCATCAAAATGAATGTATTTATACAGATTTCAGTAAGGCCTTCGACAAAATGTCTCATGGCCTAATTTTATTTAAGCTTTCATCTCGTGGTTTCCCTTCTGCTTTCGTTCAATGCATCAGGTCTTATTTGAAGGGAAGGACATACAAAGTTCTTTTTAGAGGAATCGTTTCTGATCGAATTAATGCTCACTCTGGTGTTCCACAAGGTAGTCACCTTGGTCCACTTCTTTTTATAGTATAAATCAATGATGTTGTTTCAATTGTAAAATCATGTAGGGTTCTTATCTATGGAGATGATATTAAATTATTTAAAATCATCAGAACCCAATCCGATTCTGTTTCTCTTCAAAATGACATAAAGGTGTTTATATAACAATCTCTTTCTAAATGTTTCAAAGTGCAAATGAATGTCCTTCTTTGGAAGAAAAAACCCAACATTAATTTTAATTTTGGTAGGGGCAAAACCCCCATTTATTCGGCTTAATACAAGCTAATTCTTAATCTAACTTAAAAACTAAGAACTTAAGCTAAGGTTAGTGAGGGGGAGGACTATTCAGAAGCCGGAGTTTTAAGGAAGGAGTACTCAGGTTAAAGTCGAAGAAGGATATGTTTAAATTAACAGCCCGTAGCATGCGAGGGACAGGTTCGTTAGAGTCGTAAGAGGTTCGGTGGGTGGGTACATAAAAGAGACGAGGGTTACGTGTATTACGGGGATTAGTATTGAAAGAGATGGGGTTGTAGAGCGACATGCAGTCAACGGAAG
This sequence comes from Chrysotoxum bicinctum, assembly GCA_911387755.1. Classification (NCBI taxonomy): domain Eukaryota; kingdom Metazoa; phylum Arthropoda; class Insecta; order Diptera; family Syrphidae; genus Chrysotoxum; species Chrysotoxum bicinctum. The sequence goes on along the minus strand of OU426988.1, from coordinate 30,445,062 downwards.
CGGAGAGTAGTCGATGAATGAAGAGAATGTCTGATATCTCTCTTCGTTCTTCCAACGAATTCAGGTTGATTAGTTTAAATCGATCTAGATAGGGAGGCAGAATCAGAGGATTGTTCCATGATAGACCTCGAAGAGCAAAGCGTAGGAATCGACGTTGGATGCTTTCGGTTCTGGAAATATGAGTAAGTTGGTAAGGGAACCAAACTTGAGAGGCGTATTCTAGCAGTGGACGAACAAATTATATGTATAAGGACCGGGTTACATAGGGGTTGGAGAATTCTTTGGACCATCTTTTGACGAAACCGAGCACTGAGTTTGCTTTGAGAATGATATGGTCTATATGAGTGAGAAAATTAAGCTCTGGGTTACATAAAATGCCAAGGTCACGAATATTATTAACTGTGGGTATGGGTTGATTATGAAGCAGGTAGAGACGAGGAGGAGATTTGTTACGTTTGCGTGAAAAAGTAATTGATTGGCATTTGACGACATTAAGCTCAATGCAATTTTTTAGACACCAAACTGAAAAACTGTCTAGATCCTTTTGAATAAGGGAAGAGTCATGTGTTGAGGAAATGGTCTTGAAAAACTTGGTATCATCGGCGTACAGAGAGACAGAAGAATGTTTGATGACCCTATCAATATCATTAATAGCAAGAATAAACAAAAGTGGGCCGAGGTGGCTGCCTTGAAGGACACCGGAGGTAGCTAAGAAAGGGCATGCGGTGGCACATCTAAATTGAACGCTGTAATAACGGTTTTCAAGGTAAGAATAGATACTCAAAGCTTACACTTAAGCACAGGTTGTATGGGCGTTCTCATTAAGTATTCGAAACTCACGCAATATAAGTTTTTGTAAAAAAAAGTCGTTTAATTTATAATAATTTATTGTTTTTATAGCAATTAGTATTTGACTTGTAGTTATTTTTGTAGCTACCAATAGTATATTAATATTTATTGTTTCTTTGTTTGTCATATTTGTTCGTTTTTTTAGTAGAGTGTTAGGCTATATGTATATTTATTTACTAACAACTAACACTACGCTAAATGATGACTGTAACAAGCTGATGTTTCCCAGTATCTAAAGGTGAAAAAACCCGAAGAGAAAAGAAATATTGTTACAAATGCTTGCATTAAGCAGTACTGATGACAAAAAAAAAATCATAAATCATTTATTTTAAAATAAATAAGTTAAAAAAATAATTTCCTTTTCGAACATCGAAAGCTAAGTGTTGTTTACAATATGCCTTATGTTTAATAATGCTAAACAAGTTAACATTTTTCGGTTAAGTGCAAAAAGAAGTATGCTAGAATTTCAGTTCTTAAACTTACGCAGTAATATTATGTCGCCAATTTATATACATGACCGTATTTTAAATTTTAATATCGTGTTTATACTACAATATATATTAGGCACTTAAGTTCGAACACTGAAAATACAGATCAAGAAAAAAAACTTTCAGCATTTATGAATACTTTAAAGATATACCTTTGCGAAATATTTTATTTTTATTATATTCAACATGTATCTACATCCATTATTTTGCAGTTAAAAAAGTTTGTAATATTTTAAATATTGATTAAGTTCCCTATATCAAACTAATTGTTACTATAACCACTTGTTTTTAGGTGTTACAAACATCTTCGTCACAAATTAATAGTGTAGATACACTGATGAAGGTTTTTCTTTGTTTGTGTTTCACACCAATCATTCTATATTGCTTATATAATAATAATTATGTATACATACAAATGTATCTATATATTTATGTTCTATAAAAGGTTCAAAGATACTCTTGAGCGTCTAGGGCTTTCATAGATAACCGCCTTATATATATTGAGAGATAACCTTGAGAGTTAGGTAGGTACGCGTTTCCGTGTTGAAAATGTTCGTTATTTTTTTCTTATTCGTTTACAGCAAAAACAGGTAGTAAACACTTGTTTTTGTTGTTTTGCTCAATTAAACTTGCTAGTTTTGTATATAGTAAAAGTCGAAGCTTAGTTTATTTCAGATAAACAACATTTTTGTTCTTTAGCACGTGATAGAATGAGGAATCAAACAGTATAAAATATACCTATATCACTTAGCAAAGATTACAAAATGTTGTTTTTTTTTTCTATATTTGTATACTTGTAGATATACTAGTGTGTATGTGCGTCTGTGGGTGTATCGTTTCCGGGTTCTGTAACAATATCAATATGCTTTTCATGTAGTTATGAACATATTCATACTGTTTTCCCGACAATATCTGCCAGCACTTTATTTTGTACCTTTAACAACCTTAACTACCGACACGTTGTAAAATGTAAGTCAACTTATATTAGTATTTTTTCAGGAGTCCTTCACTGACCTCATGTTTGTGGCATCTTCTCAAATTGGAGAGATTCTTTTCTTTTTTAATCTCTTAATTAAAAATGATGTTAATATGTCATTTTACCCACACTACGACTATATGATGTTGGGGTTTCTTAAAAGAAATACTCGAGAGTTTAACGATTCATATACACTTATATCAATATCTACTCGTAGTTCATTGGTTCGTTCCGTCCTGGAGTATTGTTGTAAATTTTGGAATCCATACTATTCCAATTCAGTAAAAAGAATAGAGAATGTGCAAAAAATTGTACAAGATATGCTTCAACGAAGATTATGATGAAATAAAAAAAAATTATTTCAATTTTAAGCGGAGTGATTGAATTAAATTCAATTGAAAGTTTTTTGCGACCTCAACTCCATAGTGCGTTTCGCCCAGGTACGACAGTGGGCTCATCAGTTAGATGCTGTCGTACCCTTCTAAGACGCAATTATTATTTGTCGATGTTTAGCGACGCTTATATGCTTTTTTTAAATTAAAATGGAGAATTCCTAAACTATCTTACGAGACCCGATGTTTACTATTTGGAATTATATCACTGAAAACTCGGCGGAAATACTTTTCAGTAATGTTTGTCGGATAGATATTTACATTTACAATGTACTCCACTAATTGATATATTTTTTTGAAGGCAATGCACCTTCAAGAGTTACAAGTGAAAGATTTGTAATTTATGAACAGTATCATCAAAGAAATTATGGGCGAAATGACCGTATCTCGCGTTTCATCAGAGACGCTAATTCGGTATGCTCTAGAATTGATTTTAACATTAATTGTACAAGAGATACTTTTAAATCTATTGTTCTTAACCAAATTTAATTTATTTTATTTATTGTTTTGTTTTATTATTTATTTTATTTCCTAAATTGTCAAAATATTATTTAAAGTATATACCCGCCTACAGTGTACTTTTGTTCCTACTTATACATATTAATCTGAACCAGTGTTGCAAAAGCTTAAGTCACTTTTTAGCTTAAGCTTGGCTTTAATTCACAAGCTAGTGGGTGACTTATGAATTAAGAAAAATGTAATTCAGCAGCTAGTTACTGACTTATGAATTAAAAAAATTATTTCATAAGTCAATTGGTGACTTGTGAATTAAAAAAATTTAAATCATAAGCTTCTTAGTGACTTATGAATTAAAAAAATTTAAGTCATGAGCAAGTAAGTGACTTAAGAAGTAAAAAAATTTAATTCAGAAGTTACCTAGTGACTTATGAATTTAAAAAAAAATTAATTCATAAGCTAATGGATTAAAAAATTATTATATGGAAAATGTATAAGCTTGCATGATGATTTTATGACACACAAAAGCTTGAAATCTATCTTTGTTAATAATTAAATAATTTTGTAGTCAAAACAAGCTTAAACATTTACAATCTACCAACTAGCTTATGAATTAAATTTTTTTTAATTCATAAGTCACTTAGTAGCTTGTGAATTAATTTTTTTTAATTCATAAGTTACTAACTTGCTCATGACTTAAATTTTTTTTTAATTCATAAGTCACTTATAGGTAGCGAATTATTTTTTTTTAATTCATAAGTCAGTTATAGGTAGTGAATTATTTTTTTTTTAATTCATAAGTCACTTAGTAGGTATGCGTATGCGAAGTAGTTAGTTCTGCGATCGCCGATCTGTTTTAAATTCAATTTTGTCTTCTGCACAGCCCATAAGAAAACTTAAAAGCTGTCTAAGAAGTACCGAAGCCGCTTACTCGGTGCTCAAAGCAAATCAGTAGTGGTTACAGAAACTAATATTGCCCTTTCACATCGTTAGCATGTGTAAAATTACCCTTTTACCTTAAAAATAACCCCAAAATCTAGAGGCTCCAGTTTGAGCTACATTATATCATTGAAATACATATCAATAGAAAATTGGAATTTTCGTTTGACAAGCTTGTCACAGCAAGTCAGTGAAAAGTCTATTTGTCCTTACCAACAATAAACGATTTTACTTGCGAAATAGGTACTATAGGGCAAGTTTTGCATTTGGAAAAAAAATCGAACTCAAGATTTTGATCCAACTTTGATCATTACGGTGATAGAGAACACGAAAAAATTGTGTTCAGCAATTCCGTCTGTCTGTAGCCCGACCTACAGCCTAAGCACCCATCTACTTTCTTCAAACTCGGTACTTAAAAGGGTCTTCTGTCATTCTCCAGAAGAGAAATTGTACGGTACCTACCATTACAGTCGTTATGCAAAATCTTATTTATCTCAAAAATGGCTCCGACGATTTTGACAAAAAAATTTAGTATGCTAAAATGAACATGCACTATATTCTGTTCAAAAAAACTTTAGAACAAAATGTTATTAACGGCACCTGTCATAGAATTTTTTTTTAATTTCCTACTTTCTAATTAACGACTCTAGCCAAAATTTTAATACAGGAGTTCCCTTGAATTAAATATTGTATAAAAAAACAATCGTGCATTTTATTGTTTTGTGTTTTGTAAACTATAGGATTTAAGTTTTTAATTAAATTGAAAGGTTTAAAGAATACCCATATCTAAGGCGTCATAATAAAGCGATCAGAAAAAGGTCAAACAGAATAGAATTGAAAACTTTTTAAGTACGGTCGTTTATAGTGAACAGGAAAATTCATTCAGTTGAAAAGCTGTCATTTATTCCTTTATTCATTTTCACCAGCAGCAACATTCTGTTTAATGTTTTAGTGTTGCAGATTGCATCAGTTTTTTTTTTAGTTTTTTTTTTCTTGACGACAATGGAACAGTAGAAAATAGAAACATGCATAATTGGAACGAATTGTTTCATTCTATTCTCACCAGTAGAATAAATAAACTTTTTTTTTTGAAAAAAAAAAAAAAATTGTTTGTGAATAAATTATTTTTAGTGACTTGTCATTGATTCGTTTCGTTCTTATATTTCAAATCGTATGATAATACATTAAACTATCCAAAAGAAATTTCCTGATAGCTATAACCGGTCCTTAATATATGCGTTCATCAGTGTTTGATAATAACTTATTTTTAACTCCTATTAACTTTTAAATAATTAAAATGTTAAAACCACTATTTTTCCCCCAAATAAGAAATTGTTCTATACAGTATTAATAAACATGCACTTAAGAAAAATACATATATAATATAAATTTATGTTATATATGTATAATAACAGGTCCAAGGCCCCCCTTTGCAATACAGCAATATAGTTACTAAAGTACTTGTTTTTGATTCATAAAAACTAGGAACTCGAGATTTTAAACAAACTGGAAATTGCGATTTAGATTTATTTATATTTTTGAAATGTCAATCTTAGAAAAATTTAAACGCACGACTGGATCGTACGTAATTGCTCTTATATAAAAGTACTTTGAAGTTTAAAAATTGTATAAAATTGCCATCGGATTTTTAGAAAAGTACAAAAAAGTTTAAAAATCGTTTTATTATAAAATTCATTTTGTATATAAGATATTTCTTTAAAATTTTTTAAGAAAAAAATTTGGGATGCTAATTTTAAGTATTTGATAATATCGATTTTGGAAAATAATTTCAAAAAATAATCGTTAACACGGTTTGAAGATATTGATTTTTCAAAAAAAAAATGGATTTTTTTTTGTCAAAAACCCAAAAATAATATTTATTTTAAATTTAAGGGGGCTTTTTTTCTAAAATTTGTTTGACCAAAATGTAGCCCATGCCCATAGTAGACATACCAAAATTTTAGAACTGTTTTTGAGGTAAATTAGATATTACATTACTGGTGTATTAGGGGTACCGTTAGTTTTGGAGCTAAAAACAAATCAATTTTTCCTATAGAAAATCACCGAAGACCCTTAAGTACCCAGTTTGAAGGAAATACCTCCAGTAGTTTAGACTATAGGTCGAGGTGCAGACATACGAGTACAGTCAGACAGAATTGTCAGACCCACTTTTTTCGTCTTCGCTATCATCGTAATGTCAATTTTGATCAAAATCTCGAGTACGATTTTTTTTCAAATGCAGAACTTGCCCTATAGTACATATGAATATCGCAAGTAAAAAACAGCTTAGTGATTTTTATAAATTAAGTTCTTAAGTAAATATTAATACCAATTTGTATTCTTTGATTATACAAAAATTAATTTTTATGATTTTAATTATAATTTTGCGCGCAATTTTTTTATATTATACGCGCACTCAAAGGGTTATGAATACCCTTATAATGCTAAACACAGTGCGAGCAATTAAGAAAGTAGGACAGGATGAGAAAGGAGATACCGATGCACATTAGTTTTGAATGTCTGCACATTACAATGAGTGGGAAATATTGAGCCGGGTAAAGCATTCCACATTCGTGTAGTGCGACTAACAAAAGAATCTCTGTGCTTGACAGTACATTTTAAATTGGGCTCAAGGGTAAACTGATGAGCATTCCTAGAAGAACAGGTATTACGGTTGAATTTTTTGAGGGGAGTAATAAAACTGGCTATTATTAAAATAATGATAGACATGAAACGTTGCGGCGGTGCTCGGGAGATACATATGTTTCAGTTAGACAACGGTCGCCTATCATTTTTATATCTCTCTTTTGAATTCTGTTCAAGAGTCTCAAGTGGGTTTTTTGAGTACCTGCCTAGATATGGAAATTGTACTTGAGTTTCTGAAAAATACGGCCTTATATACAACAGCCAGATCAGAAGAGGTAAAGAACTTCTTGCATCAGCGGAGAAAACCTAAACACTTAGCAGCGTTTATGGCAACATCATGTTTAATATATGATAACTCCACAAAAGATGGTCTATGATGCACATACCTAGAAGTGAAAGCTGTTTAGTCTCCTCGATTCGATGCAATTGCCATGCATGGATAGTAGCATTGAAGTAGGGTTATACTCGTACTTTAGCGACAGTAAACCGCATTGAGTTTTCGAGGCATTAAATTCTACACGGTTTTTGATTCCCCACGGTTTTTGATTCCCCATTAGGCAATGATGTCAAGATTGTAATTTAATAAGCTCATCATACCCTGGTGTTGGAAGTCCAAATTCGAAGGACAAAGATGTGAATCTAAAAACGGGTATGAAAAGCTGAGGGTACTGTCGTCAACGAAACAATTAATTGGATTAAAAGTTTCAGACAAAAGATCATTTAAGAAAAAGTGTCGGTGACAAAACCGAGTCCTGGGACACACCAGCGTTTATTTTGTGGATATCAGATTTGAAACCGTCAAAAACTACATGTAGAGGAACGGTCCGAAAGGCAATTTCTAATCCAACGAAGAAGAGATTCATCGATTCCAAATGCACGCATTTTCGATAAGAGAGCTTGATGCCAAACTCTATTAAATGACTACCTTTGGTGATGTCGAATATGTGGTCATTCCCCATAAGGTGGTATGTGATGCACATACAGAGAACTGAGAACAGTTCGGTTTCTTCAATGCAAGTGCCACTCATGGATATCGGCATAGGGGGTTGGTTCAGCTTTAACGACAAAAGACAGCATTGAGTTTTTGAAGTACTAAATTCTAGATTATATTATTTACATATTTTAAATAGGTCTTTTTTGACTTATGTAAATAATTTTTCAATTCTTCTCAGTGAAAGTAAATCAAAATTCAAATGCATCAGAAGTTCATTGCTAGTTTTATTTGTTTTAATGTGTAAAGTTAATATGGCCCAAATAAAAATCAAAGTTGAGTGCATTTAATACTTGCAAACAAACATACAATCATATTTGTTAGACAAGGTGATTACACGGGCACACAAGCTGACTAGTTATCAATTTTCAAACCAATATTCTTGTTATTCTTATACATTTCTGCTTTGTTTTTTCGTATTGATCTAGGCTGATATTTTACAAAGCAACAAAGAATGAAACAAACAATCATGTTTGTTAGACAAGGTGATTACACGGGACGCAAACTTGTTATTATCAGTTTGTTTTTAAACCGATATTCTTGTTATTTTCATATAACATATTTTTAGTTTTGAAAAACGACTTACAAATATTTGTACTACCGACAATAGTTCTTTAAACAAGAGAAATAAATTAGGTAGTAATAAAAATCTATCACAAGATCGTGAAGCAACATTTAACTAGAGCACTAAGACGACATTCCTCGGTTATTGGACCCGAATAATAGTTCGTACAAATACAAACAAGTTGTTTTGCTCAGTTCACAATTGCGATAAAAACAGGGGCAACACTAATCATATAATTATCACGAGCAGTTTGTGAATTGAGGACCTATTATAACTATAAGAATAAGAAAAGATCTATCCAAAAAGTCGTGAAAAAATCATGCTCCCACCAATTTGGAAGGTCTAAAGATTGTATAATTCGAATTTGGTTAAATTTATGTTATTTCTATTTTGTTGTTTAGATTACAAAAACGTTCATCAAATATTCATCTGCCCTTGATTCACATTTATTACCAGCTTTTTATTTAATATCATTAACAATCATTCAGAGTTTTTCTTCCTGCATCCACACAATTATTTTACAACTAAGTTTCCATGAACGACCGTAATCGATGTTTATATGAGTTCATATTCGTGACCCATCTGGACATCAACTCAATTAGATAATTAAAGTTCATTGTGCCTGGATGCAAAAACAAATATCGATTACTTATCCTACTATATTAAATATTATATACTGGATAGATTGAATTCACATTGTTAAGAGCCATTAAAATAGAAAAATGAAAGAATTCCTTCAGATTTCTAGATGTGAGTTCGAATTCATATATCCCATATGTCCCATTTTCATTTTTTAAACCAACAAACGAAACAAAACGCATTAATGCCTGTATCAATAAGATACATGCCCGCATATAAAAAAATATAGGTTAGGCCGACCAGCAACGTCCGTTCGCATCTGCATTGCATATCTACGAGAATCAACGAAAAATTTGCTTTTGTACATAAATATGTACATATATATCAATACAGATGGAGCTGTGCCAAAATTACATGTTTGTAGGTATTGTATATAGAGACCATACCCAGTCGGACTTTAGCCAGTCCTAATTTGAAGTTCTATTTCTTGCTTACACACTTCGCCTCACTTGATTAAAGCTGCTCCATTTTTGTTTAAGCCTTTGAGTGCAATTGCAATCTGTCAAACCTAAATATTAAATGTTATTGTAAATTTTATATAACCTTTGTATATAAAACTTATACTACTCTGAAGACGAACAATTGGGGCGACATCTCCACTAATTTCAGCGCCACCACCAGGTACCACAAAATCACGCTCCATGATAATACTTTAGGTTATACAAAGATATAACATTATTTGTAGAAGTCTACACTCTTTTTTTCGGGAAAATTGACATTTGGGTTGTTCGTGATTGTTTTTACATTTTACGTAGCTTGCCTTCATCCGAGAAACTTTAAAATGAAACTTAAAAATGTTTTTGTTTGCATGTAAAGAGTTTTTGAAAGAAATTATAGGCCAACGGCAAAAAAATCAAAAGTATATAAAAGGGTATTATTCTCTACGTCGACGAAAGATCGCCGACAAAGATCCAACCACGTTGTTGTTAATGCTAATTGATAATTTAAAACTTAATATCAAAAGCAGAGTTTAATATTATAATAATAAAAAATAAAATGCCCGACTGGGTCGCACGACCTTGCTCCCATGTAATAGACTAGGAATTTTAAAAACGAATGTTATTAGAGAAAACTGTTCGTAAGGATAAAATTATTTTTTTAAATTCTTTTAGTAGTAAGAGGCAAAAACAGAATAATATGCAAATATGAATTTATGCAAGAATAAAAATTATAAGTCGTTGTAGTGATTTCTTAAAAAAAAGATTTTATATACAAACTTTTTAAGAGATTTTTAAGAAAAAATGTATGTAAGCCAATTTAAAGTTTTTATTATTGTTCGAATAAGAATTAAATTTACAAAAAAAAATATTGAGCCGTTTCTGAGATATTGAATTTTTAAAAAAAGGAAAATAGATTTTTTTTTCAAAATTCAAAAAATATTTATTTTAAAGTTTCGAAATGCAATGTGTTTTAGACTTTTAATAAGCTTCTCTATACAAAATTTCATTAAGATCCGTTATGTCGATAATGAGAATTTCAAAATTCGAAAAAATGGTTCTATGGTAGGTACAAGCTGTAATATATTAAATTCAATTTTTTTTATTAAATTAAAGATCATAAAAATTAATTGAAAAAAAAAAAATTATCAAAATTCTAGGCGCCGTTTTCGAGAAAAATACGATTTTTGAAAACCTTTTTTTTTTAATTTTTTAGCATTTATATGGTAGGTACCTTAATTTTTAGGTAAAATAATTTTTTTTTCTCAAATCTTATAGATTATATTGAGAAAATTTTATTTATCAAGCGTAAAAAAATCTAGCATGGAGTTTTCGAAATATTTAGTTTAAAAAAAAAATTGAAGTTTCTTTTAAAAATCCAAAAATTTTTTTTTTGAAAATTTGAGTACCTACACAATTCTATTTATGCTTTTGGGGAGCTTTAGCAAAAAAAAAAAGATCAAAATCGGTTGTACCGTTTTTGAGAAAATCAAAAACAAAAAAATGGTTCCATGGGGGGTACCCTCAATAACCATTTTCTGAAAATTTTTTTCAACCATTACTTAGCCTTAGCTAAATGAATTTTTTTTGTATTCTTATTTTTAAAACTGTCGCAGTTTTTGTGGAAAAAAAAATATTTATAAAATTTCGAAAAAACTTCGTATGGCAGGTACCGTTATTTTTGGTCTTACAAAAAAAAAAGAAAAAAACGTGTGGGGGGGGGAATTAAAAATGATATCTACCAAGTTTAAAGAAAATCGGCGGAGCTGCTTAGGCTGTAGTCGAACAGACAGACAGACAGACAGAAGTGCGAGACTTTTTTAGTCTTCGCTATCATCGTAATGTCAACTTTTAACAAAATCTCGAGTTCGATTTTTTTTACGAATGCATAACTTGCCTTATAGTACCTATAAGTCGCAAGTAAAAATGAGGATATTTGTTTTCAAAAATTATGCTGGATATATATTTTAATATGGTTAAAGATGAAAAAGGCAAAAGCACCATGTATGTATGTATTTTTGTTTACTGAAAGAATGTTTTAAACTGTTTCTATACAGTTCAGGGAATAGCAAAGTCAAGGTTTTTTTAGCCAAAGCACGAGTTGTTATTTTCTATGATTTCAAGTTATTGAAGTAAAACTTCTTTTCCGGCGTTGGGGGTAAAAAATTTTCTATGCAGCTGTCAGTGACATGTCAAACCGTCACGCCATCCGTCAAAGACAGCGACATGTTTTTAGAATACAAAGTAATTATAACATGAAGTTGGATACGATTTAAAATTTACATATTTCAAATGGCTGCATTCAAAGATAAACATAAAACTATAGGTTCAGACGCGCAATGGCTATGCAACACGAATAATTATTGACAAGCATATTGCAATCCAAATAAATTTTACCAACACCTAACCCTCGCATACAAAGTACTGGTTGGGTATATCCACTACCATTTGTATTCTTGCTGTCATAGACGGCATGCCATATGACCATCAGGTTGTCTGAAAGTTTTGAAATTATACTTTTTAATAATATTTATTCGCTTAATCGCACACGCCACCGACATTTGTTTTGGTATTTATAAATTTGAACGTCACCCGACTAATCAATCAAATACTTTATTAATTAATTTTACAAGAATGCCGCTGTCAGTGTACTTGCTTTCCAAGTTGCCTGTATACTGAATTAATGCCAGGTGACTACTAAATTGCTCGGGTTTGTACGAGTTAATAAGAAATGCTTGTGTACATTACAAGATTACAACATGCTTGCCAATACTTGCACGTGCAGCCCTAGGGTAATACAAACAAAGCGAGGCAACTTGCTTGTCAAGTGGCATGAGAGTTTTGTACTTTCCTTCTCGATTTCATTGAAAGCTAGGCGCGCACATTCAATTTTTTGAAGTAAAACTTCTTTACCGGCGTTGGTGGTAAAAAATTCTCTATGCAGCTGTCAGTGACATGTCAAACCGTCACGTTATCAGTCAAAGACAGCGACATATTTTAAAAATACAAAATGTTTGTGAATTATGTGGTCGACCAATTTAACAAACAGAAACCACTATCCTTTAAAAAAAAAAACAAACAAACAGATCTTTTTGATGTTTTTTTGAAGTAAAACTTCTTTTCCGGCGTGGGGGGTAAAAAAATTTCTATGCAGCTGTCAGTGACATCTCAAAACGTCACGTTATCCGTCAAAGACAGCGACATGTTTTTAGAATACAAAATGTTTGTTCGTAGGTTATAATCTTACAGAAGCTTTGCTTGAGGAAAAAGAAGTTTTACTTCAACCGCGCGTACGTCAGTACACACAAATCTACAAGCTAGTAAATTATTATTTTATTCTCAACAAAAAAAATGTGGAGGTTTAAAACCGATATTTTTTAACCTCATGTTTAAATTCTTTGTAGAATTATAAGTAGGTATCTAGATTGTGTCAAGATATTAGACAATTTTTTAAATATACCAATATGAATACCAATGAAAAGGGTTTCAACAAAGACAGTCCTCAACTTAGTGGCATTGAGTGTGAATGCCTGCATCCCCTTTTAGTCACAGATACAATTTCAAAAAGTGGAACAAAACCAATCTGTTGTAACAAAATAATATGCCCCACAATACAACCATCATCATTGTCAGATTTTGTTTGCCTAACTAGGTCACAGCTAATCTACTGAATTATATTCTATAGGATAGATAGGTACTTGTTTTGGCTCCCCTCAACACCATAAATTGGATAGCAGCGAGGAGTGACGCATACGATAGATACATTTTTGTTGAACATTGAGTCTGCTTTAAGACTTTGTTGTCATTCAATGTTTGTATTTGAGGTTGCTGTCTTGCGAGTGCAATGTGCGACTATACTACTTGTATTTCTTAGGCGCACATTTAGCCGGCCGGCATAATTTTTAAAGACGACAAGCCTAGCGGTATTTGTTTTTAAAAGGTACATTCGTATCTAGTATCTGTAACGTGTGAATTTTAAAATAGAATTAAATTCGCATTTGTATTTGGCTTTGGCGGCGGCAAGCGGGCGAGGGTATCTAATGTAACATCCAAACCACATTAGTTAATAATGTTGCGAAGTTGTTATGTGTGTGTATTCTTTGCACTGCGACTCAAATTAGAACTCAACCTTGTTGCATGCAATTAGTGCATAAAAGCAGGGTCGATTTGAGACAGTTATGCTTGGAACGCGTTGCAGCTTTGTATAGCTGATGAAATTGCCGGGCGGGTCGTATGTGTACAGCAAATGTGACATAATGTTGTTGATAGGAATGAATTTGGCATTGCAACAGGTTGGTGAAGATATCTGGACGGCAACGTTAGTAGTAGTTTATTATATTTTTTTTCATTTTATTGTGTCACTTCGTTTTGTGTACAATTCTAAGTTTAGCCAAATGGGTTACGTTCCGTATGCGAGATGTACCTATACATATTTGTTGGTTTTTTTCAATGAATGCAACAGTATAGAATGCGGCCCGCAAAATAAGTTGAGAATTTTTTTATGAATATACATACATACATATGTTTGTATGTATGTTTAGATTTTTGACTAACTGATGGGGGCACAGATCCAGCAAGTATATATGTAGATAGGAAGCTAGCGTACACGTACGTTTATGGCAGTGACATTATCTTTTTAGATTTGATCAAATTGTGACTTATACCTTTGTATATATCTAACCTATAGTATTATCATGGAGCGTGATTTTATGTTACCAACGCTATCCTGGTGGTGGTGCTGAAATTAGCGCACGATTTTACAGTGGAGAGTAGGATAAGATACAAAACAAGTAGTAAAAAGGAGAATATTTTATTATTAAATTTAGCAGAGACAAATCTTACAAGTACTATCGCTGTACTTAAGATGTCGCTTGTCTTCATGAGAGTTTTATATACAAAACTTATACGCATTGCTCACTATATACTATCAAAATACAGTTTCGGTCAAAATAATAGCAGTGTAATCTTACCATTGACATATTTTAGTACAAACTAAGATATAGGCAACTTTTTAAAATATTCTAGTACTATTTTTGTAATAGAATATTTTATCTTTTGTTTCCAGAATAAAAAAAAGCCATATCATAACGGTTTTCTTCCAAAGGTCATTTGATTTCACTTAAAGTGTATTTTTGCGCAGTCAAAATTATATAGCAGTGTTTAATAGTTTGTGAATTTTTTTCATTGTTTTTGAATCTTAGGAATATTTTTTTTTGTTTGTTGTTGAAACTAAAATGTAAGGTATAAAAACCCATAGTTTTCCTGCATTTATATTCCTTCAAACTTACAGTATGAGTCGTAATAAGCATTGCACTCCGAAAATGAGGCGAATCATACGCCAATTCCTCTCTGATGGAAAAACTTATACGGAAATTCAAAAAACCTTAAAATATCTGCTAATATGATTATTAACGCAAAAAATATACAAAAAACCCCGAAACTAGGGGCAGAAAAAAAGTTATTTCTCCAAAATCAGAGAGGAGAACTATGAGATACTCAAGGATCTCTCCCCATTTGCCGGCTACGGAAATAAAAAAACAGCTAAATCTAAGCGCTAGTTTAGAAACGTTTAGAAGAATATTGCGGGAGAATGATCTCAATGCCAGAAGCCCAAGGAAGGTTCCTCTTTAGACAAAAAAAAAACACATCGCCAAAAGAATGCAGTTTGTCAAAGCCCATGTCGATAAGCCCCTTCAGCATTGGCGAAATATTTTATGGTCTAATGAGAGCAAAATTGTTCTGTATGGTGGTTCTGGTTCTCGGGAATATGAGCGACGCCCACCTAATGCTGAATATGTGTCTAGGTGTACACGGAAGACTGTAAATCATGGCGGTTCAAGCATAATGGTATGAGGTTGTTTTTCCTATCAAGGTGTAGGGCCCATATATCGCATAAATGGTGCAATCTTTATGTGGATATTCTTCTAAGAACCATGCGGCCTTACGCAGAAGAGGAATTGCCAATAAGATGGGTCTTTCAGCAAGACAATGACCCGAAACACACGAGCAAAAAAGCCAAAGAGTGGTTTCGGGTCAATGAAGTTTCTGTTATGGAGTGCCCTGCGCAATCCCCCGACTTGAACCCAATAGAGAACCTTTGGGCAGATGTCAAGAAATTCGTTTCAAATGCAAAACCCTCCAATAACAACCAGCTTGGGGAAGCAGTGGAGACTGCATGGAGAAATATTTCATTGGAAGATGTCAAAATTTGGTAGACTCAATGAAGAGAAGTTTCGAAGCTGTTTTAAGCAATAAGGGGTCTACCACCAAGTATTGACGTAAAAAATACAAATACATTTTGTTTTACTTTTTAATCCAATGTAATTTTCTTATTTTCTCCATTTTTATGAATACTGCTATTTTCCTATATATTGAGAATATTTTTTTTTTAAGTTTTTTTTCGATATTCTTAAATCTTTCTTTTATAATTGATTTCATATAAATGTAACCTGATAAATAAAATTTTATTATAACGTTTCATGAGCACCATCTTTCTTTTTTTATTGAATATTTCTTGGAACTATTTTCACTGCTATTATTTTGACCGCAGCTGTACATACTAATATTATTTTATGATTTTTAATGAAGCGAGAATTAATGTTCATCAATATCAATTGGTTCGTATGATTAAAGCGCTTTGGGAGAATTAATTTTTAAAATGTTAGTTAAACTTAACTACGGTTTGTTTCTATTGAAACCAGCAAAGACCTTTTCAAAATTTTACATTTGAGAAACGAATATTGAAGATATGAACATCTATTATATATTTTGAATCTCAAAATTTACTCTATTTAACTCAATAAACTAGTTGCTGTCAAGGCTACACGTACAGTAGTGCGACAAAGTGATGCGATACAAGAAGCGATTCGAGATGCGAGAATTAGATGCGACATACTGCGCACAGTAAAAGCGATTTTGTGCGGTTGAGTTGTTTATTCCTTGATAATTATTGCTACCAAAATTATCAAAAAGGTGCACCACAACACAACACAAGCAGTGAAATAACAAAATTTTACTCGTTTGATTTTTTTTTTTGAAACCTCAAAACAAACAATATGAGCCTTCTCGCACAAACTCGCTTGAAAAAGTGGTCAGAACAGTTTGTGTGCGAGATGCTTGCGATAGGCATGCGAGAAACTCGCAACACTCGCATCAAATATCGCTTCAATGTGCGCACGTATGTATATAAGAATCAATGTAAATATTTTTCTCGTACACAAACACTTCTCGTATCGCATCGCTTTGTCGCACTACTGTACGCACAACCTAAGCCATTCAGACGTCCAAGGCTTGACTATAACTCACATCTATGTCTCTTAAGTCTCTTGGACAGTATTCAAAGAAGAGCTTATAAAATGATTAGTGACAATAATATCATTGACTTATTTACGTCACTCGAACATCATCGTAATGTTTCCTGGCTCTACCTTTTTTACCGTTATTATAACGGACTATGCTTAAGTGAAATAGTCAGCTGCATTCCTCCCCAATTCAACCGTAATACTCGCACTTCTATAGGAATGCAATCAGCTACCCTTGGGCCCAATTCCGTCTATCTGTCTGTATGTCTGTATGTCCGTATGTATGTATGTATGTATGTCTGTATGTATGTATGTCCGTATGTCTGTATGTCTGTACTTCTCCCTACAGCCTAAACCACTAAACCTATGTTCTTCCCGGTAGTTAAGGGTCTTCGGTGATTCCTTAGAGGGGAAATTGAAATTTTGTTTAGCTCCAAAACTAACGCTACCCCCCATATACATTAGGGTATGTTACTTTTGTATGGCCGCAAAAAAGTACTCTTATTTTTAAATGTAATAGTGCTCAAATCGGTTGAAGTTGAAAAAAAAAATTTAATTTACAGTATTTTTTTTTTAACGTATGCTAAAAAAAAAACTAAACAAAATACAGAAAGAATTTTTGTCTTTACAAAAAGACATACCACGATATTGTAGGTGGTTCCGTTGATTTTTAAGATTTTTTTTTTTGTAAAAATAAAAACGATTTTATATAAAAAAAATGATTTTTCTTCCTTCTTTTATTATTTCATAGCTTCTTTATCAAGTGTTCAATTTAAACAAATATAAGCTTAAAACTGTTTTCTTGCAATTATCTTTGAGTTGAAAGCCTAAAAATATTTTATATAATTTTTTTGTATCCACACGGTGCAATCTAAAACAACACATATTTCAAAAATCTCGAAAAATCAAAATTTTTTGGATTTCATCCTATTTTTTAGCGAGCCAAAGATATTAATTAAAATGAAAATTGTAAACGCAGGATTTAATTTTGGTAAGCAATGCAACTTGTAAAAGCTTTTACATTTGAAAATACCATAGTTGAGCATTTTGACACACCCTAATATACATCCGTATTGCAAAATCTTATTTATCTCGAAAACGGCTCTACTCGTAACGATTTTGCTAAAAAAAATTATGTGTGATACTATTAACATGGACTACATTTTGGTCAAACAAAATTTTCGGGCAAAATATTATTAATGGTACCTGTCATAGAACCGTTTTTTTTTTATTTTCGACTTTCTCATTAACGGCTCCAACGATTTTAACCAAAAATTTTCACCAGAAGCCCCCTTAAGTTTACTGAAAAATCAATATCTTGAAAACGTGTGAACGATTATTTTTTGAAATTATTTCCTAAAATCTATATTACTAAGCACTTAAAATTGGCATCCCAAATTTTATTCTAGAAAAATTTTAAAGAAATTTGTTATACAAAAAATTACTTTAATAAAACGATTTTTATACTTTATTTGCGTAAATTCATACTTTTCCGAAAATCAGACAATTCCATGCATTTGAACATTTGTATCTCATTAAATCCATGTTTTATATTTATAAAATGTATTTTAAATTCCAAAGTACTTTTACATAAGAGCAAGATCGTGCGATCCAGTCATGCATTTTATTTCTTATTGCTCAGTGTGTCTCTGGCATATCAAGGGTTTAAAAAAACCTTTGAGTGTGCGCTAATTATAAAAAAAAACATATATATGTATGTGAACTGAAATCATTTTATTGGGATTCTAATTTACACATCTAACTTGGAAAAATTTTGAAGGCCCTTTAAAATATTGCATATTTACCTAAAATATTTATTTTCTCTTCTTGTTCCTGTATTTAGAATCAAATAGAGACAACATTTTTTTAGATGTGTTTTTTTTTTTATTCGGGCTTTTATCTTTGTACTACTATATTTAAGAAATTCATACTTATAAATTTTAAGGTTTTCGCGGTTGTTGGACATAATTTATAAATAAAAAAAAATCGTAATTGTGTGTAATTTTTTACATTGACAAAGTTTCACTAATTTTATTGTTTAATTCTAATTCGTGTGTTCAATGTAAAACTTAATTTAAGATATAAGCTTAGATCTGAAATTTATATCAATGAAAGTACATTCCTACATTTCTTCCCTTTTACTGCGAAGCAACATGTTTATTTTGATGAAAACTTTCAAAACACTTTGAAAAGACTTCATGAAAACATGTTGTTCTTTAATAGACGTTTTGAAAATTGAATTCGAAAATATGTTAATATTTTTGGTTATTTTGAAAACTTAACAAGTCATCGAAAATAATCAATACAATAGTGAAAATCGATATAAAATCTGTTTTTTTTTTTTAATTCACAATCGATTCTTGGCAAATAATCTATAGTAATGTTGAAACAAGCAAGAAATCTGCGTGCTTTCAGGGTGCCACACAGCTTACAAGTCGATTGATCATCAGTGATTTCTGGAGAATCAAGTATGAACTGTAAAGAAGAGAACAAGAAAAAATCTATTCCAAATTTTTCCTGGGTTCCAATAAATTATAAAATAATTATTATTCTAACGAATAAATTCACGAACTCAACGAATAAATTAATATTCAGCTTATTTTACATTAATCTATTAGAAAAAATCATAGACTCAATAAAAAATATAGTCAATGGGTGTTACTATGACTAAAGAAATAATTTCAACTGTACTCAACGGAAAATTTGTTATTAAAAAAGAGCTTAGTTAATGTATGAAAAACTAACCATTGACCCAACAAACTCTATCACCGGATGAATTTTAATTAGAAATAAGTTACGTCAGCGAAATATGTACATTAGGGTGGAGTGATAATGCATGAAAAAAATTTTTTTTAATTTTTTTTTTAATGGAATAGCAATACAAAGTTGCCTTTTAATGAGTAAATTCAGCATACAAAAGATTGTTTACTTGTCTTGATGTTATGAGGTGCCCCAACCCAATTGAAAATTAGAAAAATACTAAATTTTTAAAACATTGATCTAGTTTTGATTTTCTTCAAAGGCGCATTGAAATCAATCTGTGAACAGGGGAAATTAAAAATATTACTTACATGAGTCTTATTTTCTTGGCGGCAGTGGTTAAAATCAATGTTTCTCACAAGTAGAATAACAATAACACGCGCGCACTTAATGGCGTTCGAACAACGTGCAGTGCAGTGAAATCACCTCTCCCGCCTCAACCCCCCCTCCGCCCCCACCTATCCACGCACTATTCAAGGTTAAACAGTTGCCAACGAAACGGAACACACAGAATATGATTTAGCCTTAATTTGACAATATTACCCATTGGTGTTTTTTGACAAAATTTTGAGAATTTTTCTAAAGTTCATGTTGGGGGCACCTCTAAATTTATCATGAGCCGAATAAAATTTTGTATGTATATTTGTGAACAATAACAGCAACTTTTTACAGGTATTCCGAAACGAATATGAAAAAAAAAAATTTCACTCCACCCTAATGTACATATATCATTCGATTATCGTTAGAATTTAATAAAGAAATTGAACAATTTTAATAGGGTCCTATGCCAAAACCTCGACTTTGGAAATTTTAATCAAATTTAGCATCATATTTTCTCTAAAATTTAAGTAAAGTAAAATAATTAAACACTTATTTAACTTAGTTAGAATTGTGCTTACCTTTTACGACTATTTGAAATTTACAAATTTCAAAAAACATCTGTTAGCTTAGTTTTTAATTAGTTTTAATATAAATTAATATTCACATTTTTTTCAGCTCAAAGCAATTTTTAAACAACTCCAGGGAATTAGAGTTCATGCTTTTTATATTTCTTAAAAATTTATTTATTTAAATATTTTTATTTAAAAAATTTGAAAAAAAAATCTAAGAATTTTGAACTCCTCTAATCACAATTAAGAGCAACCCATTAAAATAAATTAAAAAAGGTTATTTCCTTAAGCATTTAAGGTTAATTAAATTGTTGAATTTGTTTAGATAAACAAAGTAAAGGTTTTATGAAGTTGACCAAATATTCCCAATTTTAGCACCTTATATCTAATGATAGGATTAAAACAAAATGCCGACATATTCCCTATTCTTCGTGCAAACATAAATTACCATCAAATTTCATTAATTTCCATCACAAATGAATTCTTCTTTCCAAATTTAAAACTGAGACGTCCAAAAAAAAAAACCAATTCAAGCAAGTTCTCATCTCACCTCAACTCAATTCAAAATGGGTATTATAGTTCAAAGTTGAATAACCCAAACCTAACTGATGCATTCAATTCTGTATAAGGTAGATATATTTTTAGATCGAAGAAATTTATTTTAAGTGCCTTTGCCTTCGTCTTCAGGCCTATCATTCTATGTGTGTAGTTGAACACATTCCGTGGATCAGTCTTTCTTCCAGAAGCAGTCAAATCATACCTACATATGCAGATGTGTCCGAAACTCGAAGAAGCCGACTGTTATCATATGAAATACACTCGTCTATATTTATGATGATTAGGATAGAAATCACGCCTCAGACATACATATATACAATACGAGTACATGCATACGTGTTTATAGTGTCTCTGAATTAGGTTAAATGCATTTCTGTCACACATACATTTGCATACATTTTGATATTAAAAAAACCGTTTTTATGTGTGTGTGGGCAGTACACAAGAAATTGAGAAGAGGACTGATCTAATCCTCAGGATGGTTTTGGTCAGATATGCGGGATGAGCCGCAGACGTGCAACAGGTGTGTCAATGATCATACTGACAGGCAATGTCCAGAGAGAAAAAATCAGAATAAGGTCAGAAACCTTTGATAATAATGTTTAAACACGCATACATATAAATTAGAAGTCCAGTTAACCCAAAGAAAAACAATAGAAACGCAAAGAAGATACAAAAAAGAAGGGTCAAAAAATGTTTTGCATAAATAAAAGATAATTTGTAAATTCCCCTCCGCAAAAGGGCTGCCCAGCCGGTTATGACAAATATGTATAGAGGCCATTCATTTAACCTCGAAAATTAAGCATTATGCGGCTCCGGAGAGAGCCATGGTGATACCGCTCTTTGGTTTTATTAAAATACTAGCTACATAGATATTGGAGTAATGTAAGGCCTAAAAGTTGAAAATTAGGAACTTGAACACCCGAATAAAATCTTAATAACAGTTATAGAATATGCTGCTAAAACAAAGAACTAAAATGTGTACCAAATTTGTTTAACCTTTTTATTTTTGATTCCAAAGACTATGAAACGAAATTACTTATGTGTAATTGGAACGATTTACGAGTAAGATGATTCAACTACAAATTGGACTGACCTAAATTTCAGGTGGCACGTAAAAATTGATATTTTTATCAAACTTGAGACTACGACCTTTGTACATATATGAAACTTATAGTACTACCAGGAAGGCGAAAGATTGTGGCGACATCTTAAGGCTAGGGACTGCAATTGCTAGATTTGTCTTTGCTAAATTTAATAATAAAATATTCTCTTTTTTACTACTGGTTTTGTATGTTATCCTACTCTCCACTGTAAAAGCATGCGCTAATTTTTGCGCCACCACCAGGCTTGCGTTCGCAATACAAAATCACACTCCATGCTAATACTACTATAGGTTATATATACAAAGCTACGACTACGTTTCGTCATACCGTCAGTCGTTCATGCGTTCGTGCCTCGATGCTATTGCAAGTCAAATTTTATTTTTTTAGTATAGTGCTATTTACAAACGCCACAAAGGTTCTGTTTACTAAGCTTTTTTGCATGAACTGTCATTGTTTTAGGTGTGTTCAGAAGCAATTTATTAAAAAAATTGCTTAAGTATGATACTACATAGTTAGAAAATGTTTAAAATTAAGCAAAGCAAATTGTTGAGTAGTATCATACTAATACCTTAATAATATTGTTAGTTCTATTTCTTATGGTGAAAAAAAGGGCTTCCATTAAAGTTCGATTATTTCTTTCTTTCTCAGCGAAATATTATGAATTTCAAAGGTTTTTACTCTATTTTTATCAAAACTTTCACATTTTAAAAATTTTTAAATGAAAAATAATCGTGGCGCGATGGATGTGTGCTCGCCTGTGAACCTCATGATCACAGGTTCGATTCCTGCCGTCGTCTATGTCGTTTTAATTCCATTAAAAACCTTCTAAAATTGTCATCAATGGGTTGCTGGTTTACTCATTACATGTTGTTCAGGCATAACACTAACAACATGTAATTGAGTTAAACTAGTATACCCAACAAGGATGAACACGAATAAAATAATGTGAATTATAAGCGACATAGAAAAAAGACACGGCATTCTCCGCTTTAGTTCAGCCGCCATCCCTGGAGATAAAATATCTGAGACAACAACCTTCAGTCTCAGAACATCGTGCCACACATCTTTCCTATCCTTCTTTCTCTTCTTAACTTCACGCCCGCGCTGTGTTGAAACATTTAAAGGGTAATCTAATCCCTTGAGCGCGGGTAGATTATAAAAAAAAAAAAGACAAATTTTAAGAAATTTAAAAAGCAAAAACCTCTGAAAATAAGGTCAGATTTACTTTACAAATTATCCATTAGATGCTTAAACACTATTACATATTTGAACTTAACTATGCACTTAAATTGTAGTTATGGACAGCCAACATTGATTCCTTTGAATATAAATTGTTTAGGGAATAACGAATTTTCATTCTGTTGTTCCAAAAGGCAACAATTTAGATCCCTTATCCCCCGTTTCACAATGGGAGTTTAAACTCCACTTTTGGTTTAAACTTCAGTTCAACAACAAATTTGGTTTCACAGTTTCATTTAGGCTTTCAACAGAATTCATTCTGTGGTTAAACGACACTATTCTGCGGTTTAAACCTCAGTTCAACAACCCGATCAAACATTTGGAAATCGAATTTATTTTCATTTAAAATTTTTTTTTTCCTATCACAGGTCACAACAGAAACAAAGCAAATGTTAAACAATTGCTATTACCTCGCTGTGAAAAAGTCTAATAAAATCCTCAGATTCATAAAAGATATTTTTTATTATGCCATTACTTAAATATGGATGAGAAACATGATTGAATATGTATCCAAAGAAAGTATTTAAATATACTCCAAACATAGGCAGAAGTTCCAATTTTGTGCAGGCGATTGTGCAGCTGCCTAAGTAACATTACAGAACTAGTAGCAACGAACAATAATATTTCACTTCAATATTTCGCCGCCTGAGTACTTAAATGCCTCATATCCAAAAAAAATTATTCCCCAGAAAACGAAATTTTAAGGCTTGAAAAATAATTTCGGTACTTTCTCCTTGAGAAATATGATGTTTGAATTTTTATATACATAAATTTTTTGAAAATTTTTTTTTTGAAATTTGAAGACAAGAAGTCAAAAACTGTAACGGTTATTTTTTAAAAAATAAAAGTATGAAAAAAGTCAAAAATGGATATAGGACCCTCTCCCTTACGAATGCGAAATCGATGAAAACCAAATTGAAAATTTCCTATAGATGTAGGACTTTTGTGCACTGGACATTCGAAAATCAACGAAAGCAAAAATAGTAAAAAAAAATCTAAATTTCCTGCATTATCAGTTTTTATAATTTTACTTTGAGTGATAAAAACATAAAACAAAAAGCAATAATAATTTAGTGGCTATGCCTTCCTCTATACCACATTGGATTACTTTTAAGTCTATAAGAAACGTATGAAAATGATAAAATATTTTAACACTTAATTATGAAAAATACTGAACTTGAACTTTGGTCCATAAAATTTTGTAGAAAAATACATTCAATTTTATTCGGAATTGGTTTTAAAAATACTTACTCGTAAATACTCGTAAGGGAAAGTTTTGGTATTTTTTCACACTTTCTTATTAAGGCAAGTTATGCATTCGGAAAAAAAATCGAACTCGAGATTTTGATCAAAGTTGACATAACGATGATAGCGAAGACCAAAAAAGTGGGTCTCGCAATTCTGTCTGTCTGTCCGTTCGATTGCAGCTAAACGGCTCGGCCGATTTTCTTCAAACTTGGTAGATATGGGTTTTAATTAACCCCCCCCCTCAAGATGTTTTTTGATTTGATTTTTTACGACCAAAAATAACGGTACCTGCCATACGAATTTTTTTCGAAATTTTATAATAATTTTTTTTTCTCAAAAACTGTTCGACAGATTTTAAAAATAACAATACAAAAAAATTTTATTTAATTAAAGCTAGGTATTGGTTGAAAAAAAATTTCCGAAAAATGGTTATTGAGGGTACCCCCCATGGAGCCATTTTATTTGTTTTTGATTTTCTCAAAAACGGTACAACCGATTTTGATCGTTTTTTTTTTTGCTAAGGCTCCCCAAAAACATAAATAGAATTGTGTACTCAAATTTTCAAAAAAAAATTTTTGGATTTTTAAAAAAAACTTCAAAATTTTTTTTTCAAAACTCAATATTTCGAAAACCCCATTCTAGATTTTTTTTAAACTTGATAAATAAAAGTTTCTCAATATGATCTACAAGATGTGGGAAAAAAAGATTATTTTACCTAAAACTAAAGGTACCTACCATACAAATGCTAAAAAATTAAAAAAAAAATGGTTTTCAAAAATCGTATTTTTCTCGAAAACGGCGCCTAGAATTTTGATAAATTTTTTTTTCTTTCAATTAATTTTTATGATCTTTAATTTAATAAAAAAAAATTTGAAATTAAGATATTACAGCTTGTACCTATCATAGAACCATTTTTTCGAATTTTGAATTTCTCATTATCCACATAACGGATCTTAATGAAATTTTTTACAGAGAAGCTTTTAAAAAGTCTAAAACACATTGCGTTTCAAAACTTTAAAATAAATGTTTTTTGAATTTTTGGAAAAAAAATTATTTTTTCTTTTTTTGAAAATTCAATATCTCAGAAACGGCTCAATATTTTTTTTGTAAATTTAATTTTTATTCGAACAATAATAAAAACTTTAAATTGTCGTACCAAAATTTTTTCTTAAAAAAACTTTTAAAAAGTTTGTGTATAAAAGCTTTCTTTAAGAAACCACTACAACGACTTATAATTTTTGTTCTTGCATAAATTCATATTTGGATAGCATTCTGTTTTTGTCTCTTACTACTAAAAGAATTTAAAAATTAATTTTATCCTTATCAACAGTTTTCTCTAATAACATTCGTATTTAAAATTTCTAGTCTATTACATAGGAGCAAGTTCGTGGGACCCAGTCGTGCATTTAGTTTTTTTAATTTTTTGTTTTATCCATTTTAGTAAAAAAAAATAAAAATGTAATGGGGCATTTAAGCACTAAGCGTTTGTTTTTCAAATTTGTATACAAAAATTGCCCCACCTAGTACCCATTTTGGATATACGGCAAATAAGCATGAAAAGAACCCAAAAATTTGTGGTCTATGGAGCAAAAGTACTTTCTCTAACTTCGTTAATAATGAAGATAGAGCAACGGGGATCGAGCCAAATGATAGAGAATATTCGAATTACTATAACTGCATCTTTAACTCAGTTTCCCGAAAAAGTGGTCTGTGAGGCATTTATGTAAGTACTCAGGCGCCGATTTTATAGTAGTGTTAGGTAAGGTTTGGTTAAAGAGCTTACAGTTGATCTTGTTACCGTCACACTTAGATCAATGTAGTAGATCCGTTATGATACCCTAGGTATTGTGACTCCAATGTATTGAAATCTATGATGATCTTATGTCATTCAAGCCCGTTATCAACACGAATTTCAGCAAGTTATAGCCTGAAATGTCGGAGGGTACTTCTAGGTCATTGAAGAAATATCTTTCGTCAGTTTTCGAGCAATACGTGACTGAATTATGTGAGTTTGGAATTACCGCTTACGTCATCGAGCAATCGATTGCCCTAATTTGACATTTTGATTCGATCACTGATGGGACTCACTCACTCGATCACTGGAGTGGTAATTTGGCCCCTGGTTAAACAGAGGTAGATGCCTTTTATAAGAGAGTGATCCTTTCCTTTACCCCCTCTTGAGAAATCATCCCTCCACCAGACCCGAAGAAGCATGTGGTTCCTTGCAACGTCTGCTAGATGAATTTGATAGGTCAGTGGTTGGTGTCTGTATATTTCGGTGTGTTTGGTCAGTATTGCTGAATAAGTCGAAGAGGCTGTCCCTTTCCTCAAAATGATTATACCAATCTTGGGAAGAGGTGGCCCCGTCAACTCACTGAAACTCGTGCTACAGTTTTGTTTACTTTTAAATTGTATTTAATTGTCTGAGGTGATTTTGGGGGAAATTCCATATTTTGCTTGAATTCGGTTACTTTTACTGTAAATTAATTAAAAATCATTATTAATTCAATGTCAATATTAAACAGTTTTCATATTTAAACTCTTGTTCAATATTGACGCACAAATTCTTGACAAGCCCGAAAAAAAAAACAAAATTAAATAAAATCGAAGTTTTTAAATGGAAAATGCTTTACAAAAACAAATTTGTAAGAGCATTTGTGCATGCAAGAAATCTTTAAAAATTGTATATAAAAGCTAGAAGGTAACAAACAGAAGTTTGAACTGGCCCTCCACATTTTCTCTTATATCAAAAAATCAGAAAAAAGTTGGCAATAGATTTTTGAGTATAGGCGTTCAAGGGGGTTGGTGTTGTCCTGACAATTCAAACAGCAGAACACAAAAACCAAAACCAGAGCGAAAACTAGAAATTAATTGTAATAAATAAACTAAAAAAAAAAAACAAAACAATGCAGTTTGAGTAAAACGATATAAGAATATGTCGAGAATATTCCTCAATGGAAATAACATCTTTTTGGGTTATAAAAGTAGGTATGATGGAATTCGGAAATCTAAAATAAATTAAACATTTAATTATGTAGGTACTTCTACACAACAAAAGCTTTCTTTTGAATTTAATTAAAATTTAATAGGTGTAGATTTTAGGTCATTTTAGGCCACAGTACCTTCACTTTGATCGTTGATTGAAACCTGACTAGAGAGTATGAAAGGGAAAAACAAAAATTGAAAACTCAATGCCGCATACCTATAGGTATGTATATGGAAGGAATTATAAATTATGAGGAAATCTTAAGAAAAAGGATGCATAGAAAAAGGTTAAAAGCCTACGAAGGTGGCAAATTGAAGGTTCCAAAGATGAAGACCGATTATGGCAAATTAGAAAGGATTCACTTTTTGAGACAAAAAAGTAACTGCTTTTATTCAATTTTACTAAATAATTTCTAAACATGCTTAGTTTCTGAAGTGAAAATGATTTGATCAAACCATCGTTTTACTAACCATACATACGGTAAACGATGTTCGAATGGTAGACACGTGCACCCAAGAGGACACAAGCGTCCACAGGTTTTTCTTAAAACCCACCTCTGTCTATCGACTCCTACTCTCACCTCCTCGCGGTGAACATCGGGTGCCTAGTACCTCAACTGGAGATTGGGTCACAACCAGTGGTACCACTTTACTTCAATTGAAGTAGATCTACTTCGTTTTTCTAAAATATTTTAAAATCTATTTCCTATTTCGCAACCATCAGCAAAATACTGAAATCTACTTCATTTTAAAAAATCTCTGTTTCAATCTACTTCAATTTTACAAAATAAAGCCCAAATCTACTTCTTTTTCTCTATTTCACTCTAAGTAGTAGTATATAGCTTCATAATTACCATAAAATAAAAGAACGTCAACACAATACAAATACACAAATGCGAGTAATTTTATGCGAAATTTCTTTAAAATTAAAGAAATGTATTGACAATTTTAAATACATATTTAATAGGTAATTTTTTCTAAAAGCAAGTAAAAAGCCATTTTGAAATCTACTTCGATTTTTCTCAATTTACTTCACTTTTTTCTTCAAATCTACTTCGACTTTTTTTCCGGAAGTGGTAACGCTGGTCACAACCCCAGTGGAAGGTTGTTGGTGGTAGCAAACGAGAGAGGGAGGGAGAGGTGTTTCCACTAAGGCATCTCTCCTTTCATCCAGGCGACAGCGGAGGAATTCCCCAGATGGAATCAACGGTGGCGTCTACAGTTCCAGTGAGGCTGAACTACTTAGTGAACACCTTACAGGGCTACTCCGACGTATTCGGATCTCAGGCCTGTAAGGAGCGGTTTATCCGGCTCCCCCTTCTTGGAGTCATACTAAGGACCTGGCCCTCCAGGTTGGGGGTTGTGCCGTCGGGGTGACTTCCCGGCCACATAAAATACGACGTAGTTGCGAAGCAAAAACAAGCCTCGGATACGGACGGATTCAATCTTGACGAACCATGCAAACGAAATAAGGGTAACGAACTTCGGATCTGTACGTGGAATGTTATGTCCCTTAATAGACCACGTGCAGCCGAACAATTAGCGGAAGCCCTAAACTGCTACAAAGCAGATATTACCGCCATCTAAGAGATGCGATGGGACGGACCGGGGAGACGAAAATTAAAAGACTGCTACAGAGAACAAAAGCAGCGTTTATTTGGATGCAGATTTGTTGTTGGAACTAGGCTCAGGCAAAAAGTCTTAAGTTTCAACTGTGTGAACAAGCGCCTCACGACAATCCGCATCAAGGCCAAATTCGCCAACATTAGCCTGATTTGCGCGCATGCCCCAACAGAGGAGAAAGATGAAGACACCAAAGACATATTCTACGAGCTCCTGGACAAAACATACGAGCAGTGCCCTAGTTATGACATTAAAATTGTCCTTGGAGATTTTAATGCCAAGCTAGGAAGAGAAGACATCTTTGGTGACACAACTGGAAGATATAGCCTGCACGACACCACCTCCGATAACGGATTCAGGCTGATCGACTTCGCTGTGAGGCGCCAGTACGCAGTTCAAACATCTGGATATTCACAAAGGGACATGGCGATCTCCTGATCAATCAACCGTAAACCAGATTGACTACATTGCGATCGATTCAAAGCACTTATCCAGTATAGAGGATGTCCGCACGTTCCGAGGGATTAATATCGACTCGGACCACTACGTCGTTGTAGCCAAGGTTCGGCTGCGGATATCCCGACCCAAGCCAAAACAAGGAAGTACTGCGAGGAAGTTCGACGTTGGACGCTTACAATCACAAGAGATCGCAAGGTCCTTTTCCGATCGAGTTTCTAACAACCTCTTAAGAAGTCCTTTGCCGCCAGCATCAAGTATTGAGGACCAGTGGCAACATTGCCAAGCAGCCATTAGAGATGCCGCCTCTGATGTGCTGGGTTTTACACGACCACCACAACGAAACCCCTGGTTTGACGATGAATGCCGGCAAGCACATGCAGTAAAACAAAACGCATATAAAGCGGCGCTGCAAAGAAGGACTAGAGCTGCTCGCGAGCTCTACGAGCAGAAGAGGAGAGAAGAACACCGGCTTCTAAGAAAGAAAAAGAAGGAGCATGAGAAGCGCTTGATCGAGGAAATAGAAGGATGCCATGGCAGGAATGAGGTTCGGAAGTTTTACCAAAAGGTAAAAAAACATCACAAGGATACAATCCCCGAGCCGAAGCCTGCAAGGATAATCACGGGAACATCGTAGTAGAACGGCAGTACATGCTGAGAATATGGAAAGTACATTTCTCCAATCTTTATAACGGCGATGAAGAAGAAAATGGCGCTGAGATAGCACCATTCAACCTAGGCGAAGTGGACCAACAATACCGCCCACCCGACCTGGACGAAGTGAAGATAGCTATATCGAATCTCAAGTCCAACAAAGCCGCTGGAGCTGACGACCTCGTTACCGAACTGTTCAAAGCGGCAGGCGATGACCTGGTTGGGAGTATGCACCAGCTCATCTGAAAAATATGGTCGGAAGAAAGCATGCCCGATGAATCGAACCTCATTATTGTCTGTCCGATCCTCAAGAAAGGAGACCCTCTGAACTGCCCCAACTACAGAGGCATAAGTCTCCTGAACATTGCGTACAAGATCCTTTCTGCCGTATTATGTGAACGTCTGAAGCCTTTCGTCAACAACCTGATAGGTCCATATCAGTGCGGCTTTAGACCAGGAAAGTCCACCATCGATCAAATATTCACATTCCTGCAGATCTTGGAAAAAAACCTAGGAGCTACAAATCGACACATACCACCTTTTCATCGATTTCAAAGCCGCGTACGATAGCATCTATAGGAAAGAACTATATAGAGCAATGTCTAGTTTTGGCATCCCTGACAAACTTGTCCGCTTGTGCAGGATGACGATGAAGAATGCACGCTGCTCCATCAAGGTCGGAAAAGATCTCACCGACGCATTTGATGTCAAAAAAGGTTTTAGGCAAGGCGATGCTCTATCGTGCGACTTCTTCAACATAGTTCTTGAAAAAATAGTGCAAAACTCACGTGTCAACACAAGAGGCACAATCTTTCAAAAGTCCGTCCAATTACTCGGATACGCCGACAACATTGACATTATTGGAAGAACAAAGCGTGATGTCAGTGGCACTTTTGTGAACATTGAGACGGAAGCGAAGAAAATGGGTTTAGCGGTAAATGAGGGCAAGACCAAGTATATGCTGTCATCAAGAAAGGACACACAACACCGACGTCTTGGACAAAACGTCATTATAGATACCTAGGCGCCGCTATAAACTCTGAAAACAACACCAGTGCTGAAATCAAACGGAGAATAACTCTTGCCAATCGCTGTTTCTTTGGACTAAGAAGGCAATTGAGTAGCAAAGTCCTCTTTCGAGCAACTAAAGTGTCCCTCTATAAGACCCTTATCATCCCGGTCCTTGTCTATGGTGCAGAGACATGGACTTTGTCGAAGGTGGATGAGAGCGCTTTAGGCTGTTTCGAGAGGAAAATTCTTCGTGTGATCTTTGGTCCCGTCTGCATAGATGGGGAGTGGAGGAGAAGATTTAACCACGAACTGTACGGGCTGTACAGTGAAACTGACCTTGTCAAATGTATAAAAGTCCAGCGACTGAGAAGGCTTGGTCATGTAGAGCGAATGGAACCGAATGCTCCGGCCCTAAAAGTCTTCGAATCAAACCCCGAGGGACGGCGAAGTAGAGGAAGACCGCGACTCAGGTGGTGCACACAAGTGGGGGAGGACCTCAACCAACTTGGTGTGCGAAACTGAAGACAGCTAGCTAGGGACCGAGCTAGCTGGAGAAGCTTGTTGGTTGAGGCCCTGGTCCACCCCGGACTGTAGCGCCACCTTAAGTAAGTAAGTAAGTACATACGGTAAACGTGTTCAAGTAACGAAAATTAAAACTCAAAATAAAAATAATTATATTATTTTTAATTTTCTATTAAATAATTAATTTATTTTAACTTTTATAATACAATAATGATAAGGGTGTGCAACTATTTTGATTGCGTTAAGTATATAATTTGGCTTTCGTCTAGGTCACAGACACAATTACAAAATTAACATAATTACCCGCTTCTATGAATTCCTTCACTGATAGTTTGGAATTATTTCAATAGAAGCATGACATTGATTTCTACATATCTATATTTATACATGTGTATGGTATATTCAGCGGAAATTTAATTAAGGTAAACATTTAATAAAAAGTTTAATATTGTAGGTAGGTACACCGACCGTCAAAAGTTTAGAACCATATTAAAAAAAACAGAATTTTCGTCATTTTCTATTGCCATTCATTATTTATTTGGATTGTTTGTATTAAATAATGAAAAATAAACACTATTGTGAGTTTTCATATATACATTAAATGACTGTCCGATACATACATAAAAAACAATACCAAAGAAATTAAATGGCTGGAGACCATCCCACACGTTCTTGAGGTTTCTCCACAGATCAGATTTACTAATTGGACGGAGCTTTTTTACCTGACGATCCATTTCATCCCACAGTTTTTCGGTTGGATTTAAATCCGGTGATTGTGCTGGCCATTGCATTATTCTAAGCACTCCGGCTTCTTCTTTCTTTCTAAATAAATTCGGCAGAGGCGTGACATGTACTTCGGGTCATTATCTTGTTGAAACACGAAACATTTTCCAATCAGCTTGATACCCGGATGGAATAGCGTGGCTTTGAAGTATTTTGGTAGCCTTCATTATTTAGTATTCCATCGATTTTTGTCAAAGAACCGACGCCATCATATCTGGAACATCCCCAAATTTGAATCGAGCCGCCACCGTGCTTAACTGTTGTCGTTATACAATCGGATTTGTATCTTTCACCTACCTTGCGCCTACCATAAGCAGCCCTTTTGCTTCCAAAAATTTGAAACGGTGACTCATTAGTCCAAAGAACCTGTTTCCACTGTTCAATGGACCAATTTACATGATCCTTAGTCCAATTTAATCTTTTTCTTTTATTTTATTTTTGAAGGAGTGGCTTTTTTACAGCTTTACTGTTGAATCTGAAATCGGTTCTGGGTTTGATTTGTTTATTTCTGCTCGAATATTTGGCACGGTTAAGCAGCGGTTGCATTTGCTTGTGGTCTGAATTAACCGATCAGAGGCTGGAGTTGTTTTTTTTCGGCCGTCCGGAACGTTTTCTGTTTTCAAGAGAGTCAGTTTCTACAAACCTTTTTAATGTTGTAGAGACTGAGCAATATATCGCTGAGAATGCCTTTCTTTATGAAAAATTATTATTTGGATTTTTTTTTCTAATGATACGAGCATTTCTTTAGATTTTGCTATATTATATGATCACAATTTATGTTCACTAAAAAAACCCATCACCACTAATGACCAATATACTATGAAATTCATTGTTAAAAATCTACCGTTAACCTTATGACACAACAATTGGAAGTGACCTTTGGACTTTTTGGAATATATTAAGAAGTAACAAAAGTTGAATTCAAATTATTTTGTGCGAAAAAAAACTTAATAAATGTAACATTTAAATTTTCAAATACTTTCTTGTAAATCATTTTGTATTGCTTTTGCCAGAAATTGGGCAAAAATTGCATCAAAATGAATAAAATATGTTTTTAAATATTTATTTCTTTGTTATACAATCAAAAAAGCAGGGTAAAATGATCTGTGGAATCCGAAAATCATGAAAAAGTAATTATTTTAGTGTGGTTTCAAACTTTTGACGGGGAGTGTAGGTATTTACATGAAAAATAAAAAAAATATATAGCGTCAATTTAACAATTGATTATGATCATATGAGGAACAATAACAGAATCTAGATAAACAGTTTACTTATGTTCATTTATTTATATTTTTTTGTTTAGTTTTTACAAGGGCTTACAAAAACATAGATACATAGGTATGTCTACAAAAATATTTAATTTAAAAAATCGAGATAATAAGATGTACCTACGGATTAAATGTTTTTTAAATATGACAAATATGTGGATACACTTTTGTAAATATAGAAGGAAAAGTATATATTGGTAGTTAAAAAAGTTATATACTCAAAAGAATTGAGATTTTATAGAACTTTTCTTTTTTTTTCTTTTGAAGTTTTACACAACATCAAAGAATTAATTGTATTGAATTTGGATGAATGAAAACATTTTGATACTCATTTCACTAACCATAGTTATAAGGCTTTATTTACAGCTTACAAAAACTTTTAACCATTTCGTTGCCGAAGAACCGGACAAAGTCTGGACTTAATTAGACAAAAAACCTTATAATTGCGCTCTTTAGTTTATTATTTCGGCCCTGATAAAATCGAAAACGGGGTACCTAAATATTCGTACAAAAGCTTCAGCATATAATTTTGTGTCGTCATATTTTTTTCAAATAATCATCTGTTGACCTAATTTTGTATCCAAATCATTCTTAACTAAGCACTTTTATTACAATATTTTGTTGTCAGACAAAGAAGAATAAAAAGAACTCACTGACAAAACAAAAATTCGGTCACATACATACATATTTACATATATCTATAAAATGTTTGTGTATGTATGCATTCGTGAAAATATGTATATTGCAAGACCTGCCTATCCTAGGCAAACACTTTTCTGCGTTGTTTCTTCAACGAAAAAAACTTGTAATGATGATATTTTATCTTTACTGGTATTAATTTTTCTTAATAGGTACAGATACACAAACATATGCCCTAATTTTAGTACTTTGATTCATCTCCAAAATAAATGTAAAGCTGCTACCTTGGAAATAAAACACATCATTCAATTTGATTCCTTAAATTCTAATCATCAAAGAAATAGCATAATATCGTCTCTCTATATACCTACACAGAAGAAGAAAATAAAAAGGTAATAACAAAAACAAAGTATTTCGTCACAATCCATCCACAACATAAAACGTATCTGACTATCACGAACTTTCCAAATTCGACACTGCCCCCCAATTCACCCGTCTCCCGACGCTACATAAATATACGCATAGCTTTGCTCTCTGAATTTTGGGACAAAATATAAACGAACTGGGAAAAAAACGTAAACAATCATTCTCCGAGCCAACGCCCGCTGGTAGTTGAGTTGAGTTATCGGCCCTTTTCCACCCAGATCAGCACACAATCTTTCTCCCCTCGTCGAATTATCACAATAATAAGTTATGTAGCGAACAGAATACGCGAACTTTGTACGCACGTACTCAAAATGTAACGATGTAAATATGTACGAGTATATGTTTATCAGACCAGAAGCAAACAAAATGTATCTGCGTTGAGCGTTGTTTCTTTGTTGTGTATCCTGCAGTGTTTGTATTTGTATACTTATAGTATGTGTGTTTATATTACAAGTGCGTAACATTAAATTGATTGAATTCCATCTCTCCATGTGACCTGATTTTCGTCACCCAGACCCAGCCATACTACGCATCATAGTAATTTTTCGACCGATGTAGGTATATATGTATGTATGTATGTATATTTATGTAAGTGAAACTTGTATCTCGTCTCGTATAATGAATTAAAATCAGGGGGCGATGGGCTGAGTTAAGCATAAATCGACACAGCCATCCATTCCATGACACACTAAAAAATGCTGTATCTACGCACTTTTTTTCTTGGTACAATGCTGTGGGAAAAATTTTTGTTTATCTTATACACATTTTTATCAGCAGTAATGGAAATTAAAAAAGTATATTATGAATATTTATTATATTATTTATAATTTATATCTATATTTAAATTACTAAAATAAGAGTTATTTTTAATTTAATTTTTAATAAATGATTAAGAAAATTTCTTAATTTATGTAGGTATCTAATTTGACTGATTCTTTTCTTGTGCTATAATTTTTTCCTTAGTGAGGTATCCCTTCGAAGCTGACAATTTTCCGCAACGCATGCTTTTTCGGATTTACATAAAATTAAAAATGAGATGTACATATAAAATCGATATATCCTTTGTACATATGCACATATAATTTATAGTATTATCATGGAGCGTGATTTTGTATTGATGCGAACTCTAGCCTCTTGGTGGCGCTGAAATTAGTGCTAGATTTTACCGTGGAGAGTAGGATAAGATACAAAACAAGAAGTAAAAAAGAGAATATTTTATTATTAAATTTAGCAGAAACAAATCTAGCAAGTATTGTTCCTATTTTTAAGATGTCGCCACAATCTTTCGTCTTCTTGATAGTACTTTAAGTTTTACATACAAAGATATATCGAAAATTCGATACATATTTTTGCTATTTCCACATAAATAAATACTATAGGTTTTTTTAATTTTTATTTTTATTCAGAAGATATCGAATCGGTATAAATCGGTATATTTTTGTCCAACAGATGTTTTGACCGCGTTGTCAAAACAATACATTTACTGAATTATTTTATTGCAGCATCCGCAAATATGGTAAATGATTTTTGCTCAAACGGACCATCACCTGTTCCCGAACCTTCTTTTTTATTTGTGTCACCGTATTTTTGTATTTAAGTAATAAAGTCACTTAAAACCTATAAAAAACCTACATACATACATATATACTTACAGTCCCTGGCCATATTATTAGACGCACTGTAGATCTTAAGCAAAATCAAAAACAATTACTGTTCTGAATATTTGGTTGCAGTAAATTTGTCCTTTTTGTATAAAAACTGTTATACATTAGACCATATTTGGACATGGATGAAAATAACAGAAATCAAATATTTAGTTAAGCCTCCTCCTGTCGCTATGAGAATTTCAATTCTGGGCGGAATTCTGCCAATTCAAGAATGCGGATTATGATTCCACAAATAAATCATTTTTTCCAAGAGCTGCTTGTTGGTTGTGATCAACTCTTGAGTAACTTTTCTCTTCATCAATTACAAAACATTTTCAATAAGGTTCATGTCAGTGCAGTTACTCGGCCAAGCAGACAAGGAGATATTATGTTCTTGTAAATACATTTTTACAGACCGGGCTCTTTCAAAGGGATGCATAAAAACAAAAGGTTCACCTAGATAGATTATGTTCAAACTTTTTCCCATGAAATGTCTTTGTTTACTTTTATCTCTTCACCTTTACGTTTTTCAATAATATCGTTTGTATCTAAATATTTCGGATTGGGTTGATTATAGCTAGCAGAGTAGAAGGAACGTCTATGCTCGTTCAATAAATCAGAATATTCAAAATTCATGCGATAGACAACTTTGTGTTGCCTAAGAAACAGAAATTAAAATTTTTTTAAACCAAACAATTATTGTGAATTTCATTTTTGCACAAAATAATATTATGACGTCTTAGAAGCTTTTTATCAAAATAAGTACAGACTTTTTTAAGAAAATTTAACTGAATTTAGTGACCATTAATAACCATTTCTTTAGTTAACTTTCTTTTCCCAAATTTAAAAGTCTATGGAATATTTTACAAAAAAATGGTCTTCAGTTCCGAAAAGAAAAGGGATATTAACCAAAAACGTTAAGTTACAAGTTTTAAAAAATGTAACCGGACATACAAACAGATATAAAGGTGTCTCCTTATTCCTTAAAAATTTATAGGATATGATTCTTGGGTATATTATAAGAAAAAAGGGTCTATCTGCAATGTTGTCATCATTTTATTAGGATTTAATAAAAGGATTACTTTGGTCTTCTCTGACCCATGCTAACGGAAATTGCTGTTAATACGAATTGTAGAAACGTCGTCGGTTGTTTAGGATTTCAATTTTTTGAAGAAGTGTTCGCTTTTATAAATGCATTTAAATAAACTTTATATCTGGTTGAAGGTTTCAGATATTCTATTTCTAAGCCAGTTAGTTTTTTTTTTGCCCCCGAAAATTTTTGACTTTGAGGTAAATTTTCTTCAAAAAACTTATACATAAACATAATGATTTTCTATTTTTTTCTTATGAACTTTATAAAAATCAAAAACAATTTTGCAGTAAGATTAGCAAATTTTATGATACTTGAGCAAATCTACAGCAGATAAAAAATTAAATTTAAGATTTTTTACCTACGTTTCTAACAACTGTTGAAAATAAGAGTGGATTTCCAAGTATTAACAATGTTGCACTATTTGTTTCAATCTTGCATAGCTCTTTTTTTATATTATACGGGCCATCAAGGGGTTATGAATACCCTTCTAATGTTAAACAAATTGCGAACAATTAGAAAGTAGGATAGAATTAGAAAGGAGATACCGATGCATATTTTGAATGTCGGCACATTGCAATGAGTGGGAAACATTGAGCCGAGTAAATCATTCCACATTCGTGCAGTGCGGCTAAAAAAAGAACCTCTGTACTTGAAAGTACATCCGAAATTGATCTCAAGGGTAAACTGATGAGCATTCCTAGAAGTACAGATATTACGGTTGAATTGTTTGAGGGGCGGAATGCAACTTGCTATTTCACTAGAGCACTGTTTTTAAAAATAGCGGTAAAATAATGATAGACATGAAACATTGCGGCGGTGCTCGGGAAATATAAATATTTCAGTTAGACAACCAACGCCGGTCGCCTATCATTTTTATAGCTGTCTCTTGAATTCTGTCCAAGATCACCTGCCGATATATGGGAATTGTCTTGAGTTTCTGAAGAAAAAAGGATTTATATGTATACAGGGTGATTTGCATAAGGTGTGACAAAAAGCTAGGGCGTGTAGGTTGGACTTAGACAAGAAAAAAATCGTATGGGAGGGGGGTCTATTTCCCCCCGTTTAGGAGGGAGGGGCAATTTAAGAAAAAAATCACTTAAAACAGAAAAAAAAATATTAAAAAATAACGGTGATACCTACAGAGTAGTGCTATAGCATTTTGAAAAGCCAGAAATACATTCTTTAATTTTTTTTTAAATAAAGTTGTTCGAGTGAATAGTTTTTGAAAAATTAATTTTCAAAATCATAATTTTGGAAAAAAAATGAAATTTTTGTTTTTAAACAATTTTTTTTCAAAATTTTACGTAATTAAGTATTATTTTTTTATTCAATATTCAATGCTCTTATTAATTTTTGATCAAACACAAAAAACCGGATGTCAAAATGTTTTGTAGTTTTTGAGAAAATCAAAAATAACAAAAACTACTTTTGTTCTAAGAAAAGCCTTTTATTTTAGTTTTTACGTTTTTGGATTCTTAGGTGAATTTACGATTGAAAGGATTAACTTTCTTTTTTTAATTATCGTGTTATAAGCATACAATAATGTGACAAAGTACTAGATTAACCATATTTCACACATTTTTTCATTGAGAACACCTGCGTGAGAGCATTGGTTTAAAATTGACCTGCCACTTTTTTATTATGGTGGGGTCGGCTTGGCGACGCGACCTGTTTTGTTGTACAAATTATTTGTAATTTGAATGTCAAGTCGTCAACATATCACGATGTCAAATTACTCTCGTGCCGAATTAACGGATATGCATTACTGCTACGGTATGGCTCATGGTCGAAGTCGTGAAGCGCAAAGACTCTACGCTGAAATGTATCCAATAGGAGGTGTCCCAGTCATACAATATTTTCAAGAATCCATCAACGTCTTCGAGAACACGGAGTACTGGAGCACCGAGGGAGAGAAAGTTCATCTTCTGCATCAGTACACATACAGGAAAGAATTTTGGATATGGTCCGACGTAATCCCTCCCTTAGCACAAGGAGAATAGCTACTATGCTTCAGTTGCCCCAAACTAGAGTATGGGCAGTGCTTCATACCGAACATTTACACCCGTACCACACTACACCAGTTCAGGAGCTAACCGCAAACGACAAGTTACTGAGAGCTGCATTTTGTCGAACATTATTGCTAAGAGATGAAACTGAACATAATTACTTTGGAAGGATATTCTGGACGGATGAAGCTCAGTTTACCAGAGATGGAGTAACAAATTTCCACAATTTACATCACCGGAGTAACAGCAATCCGCATAACAAGAAACAAACCAAATCTCAACACCGCTTTAGCTGTAATGTTTGGCTTGGTATTGTTGGACGAACAGTTATTGGACCACGGTTCCTGAATTCAGTCATAAATGGAGAATCATATCTGCAGTTACTACGAGACCTTCTGCCCGATTTGAATGACAATGTTCCCTTGGCCATAGCAGACAATTTAATCTACCAGCAATATGGAGCTCCAGCACACTACAGCCGCACTGTAAGGAACTGGCTTGATGAACATTTTAGTCACCGTTGGATTGGAAGAGGAGGTCCAATAGAATGGTTTCAAGATTCAGGAACATTTTTGTTCTTATTTCGCAATTGCATTTTTCTGTCACTAGTTAGGGCGTGTAACGTTGCATTATTTAAAATACATTCGCACTTTCGCAGGTCAATATTAATCCATTGCTCTCACGCAGGTGTTCTCAATGAAAAAATGTGTTAATCCAGTACTTTGTCACTTTATTGTATGCTTATAAGACGATAATTAAAAAAATAGTAAAAAGAAAGTTAATCCTTTCAATCGTAAATTCACCTAAGAATCCAAAAACGTAAAAACTCAAATAAAAGGCTTTTCTTAGAACAAAAGTAGTTTTTGTTATTTTTGATTTTCTCAAAAACTACAAAACATTTTGACATCCGGTTTCTTGTGTTTGATTAAAAATTAATAAGAGCATTGTCTATTGAATAAAAAAATAATACTTAATTATGTAAAATTTAAAAAAAAAATTGTTTAAAAATAAAATTTTTATTTTTTTTTAAAAATTTTGATTTTGAAAATTAATTTTTCAAAAACTATTCACTCGAACAACTTTATTTAAAAACAAAATTAAAGAATGTATTTCTGGCTTTTTAAAATTAATAATTTTTTTTCTGTTTTAAGTGATTTTTTTCTTAAACTGCCCCTCCCTCTTAAACGGGGGGAAATAGACCCCCCTCCCATACGATTTTTTTCTTGTCTAAGTCCAACCTACACGCCCTAGCTTTTTGTCACACCTAATGCAAATCACCCTGCATAACAGCTAGATCAGAAGGGGTAAAAAACTTCTTGCATCGGCAGAGAAAATCTAAACACTTAGCATCGTTTTTGCGACGTCAAATAGGTGATCACTCCACCAAAGATGGTCTGTGATGCACATACTCGTACCTATGTAGAACTGAAAGCTGTTCAGCCTCCTCGATGCAAGTGCCACCCATAGAAAGTGGCATTGAGGGACGGTTATACTTTAGCGACAATAAACAGCATTGAGTTTTCGAAGCATTGAATCCTACACGGTTTTTGATTCCCATTTGACAACTTTATCAAGATCAGTCTCAGAACATCGTGCCACACATCTTTCCTATCCTTCTTTCTCTTCCGTAACTTCACGCCCGCGCTGTGTTAGAACATTTAAAGGGTAATCATATTCCCTTGAGCGTGAGTTAATTATAAAAAAAAAAAAAAAAATTAGCTTATTATACGCTGCCGTTGGAAGTCCACATCCGAAGGACAAGGATGTGAATCTAAAAATGTATACGGAAAGCTGGGGGTACTGTCGTCAGCCAAACGATTTAGTGGATTAGAAGTTTCAGACAAAGTTTAAAAGTGTGCTCCTTTATTTGACCACCCTCATTTCCTTCATTTATGTGATTATCTATCAAAACCGTCATTTTCTTACCCTGTTCCTAAAAAGACCTCAGAAATATTTATGTTTGTTTTATAAGGTTTAGTTGAACAATTTATTACACAAGCATTGTATATAAGATTAGGAACAAAATTTATTAATCAATTTAATATTTTATGTAGAGGTTACGATTTTTAGAAACATTATTGGAAATGACTGGTTTTTAAATCAAGAATATGCAGATAATGATGACAGAAAACTGAAAGCAGCTATACTTGTTAAAACTAATTCATCAATCAGATCCTTAGCTGGTAATTCAAATTTTTACCAATACATTTTAGAATGTACTAAATGGAGGAAGTCTTAATCGACACCACTTCCCAATGATTTGGAAAACAGACTTGAGTTTTCTAATTGGTCTAAGAGATCCCAAATGTTCATAATGTTTATACTTGGGCTGCTTACAATCTACACGTTGGGAGACAGTCATCATTTCAATATAAATTCAATGTCAATATGGGTGCAGTTGTAATTGGTAGTTTGAACCTTCGACTTAGGATAATTCTATAAAATTTGTTGAGCCACTGGCTTCAACATTTTTCCCAGTCGAACTGAGGTTAAGAATTGACTAAATGAATAGTACTTATTTTTTAAAGTTATAAGAATTTTAAATGATTTGGTACAGAGTATTCTCGAAGATTCATTACCTTCCCAGTGAAATCTACAAATGGACTCTAGTCTGCACTTTTAACACCCTGTTTTGGTACACACAAAAAATAAAAATTATTTAAAACCACACATAATATAAGCCTTTGGATCCTAAAGCAAAAAACATTTTTTCTTTTCTAAATATCATAAAATCTATGAGTTTTGCAAGTTGTTATTGTTTCAAGTTTTTTATTATTATTGGTATACTCTGTTCAACAAAAATTGTCAGTACAGGCCTTATGGGAGAAATGTTTCCAAAGCAGTGGCGCCTGATGCACTTATCACTACACTAGGTTGGGAAGAATGCCACTTAAAAAACAGCAAGTTACTGACTTTCACCTAAGAATTGTTGTTTTAATTCTTCGCAAAAAGTTGTACACTCCAACGCGACCGTTGAATCCCACTGCTGAAGCCTGAAGGGATACTGTCAATGTGTCAATGTCAAGTCAATACGATCGTTCGCTTGTTATATACATCAGAACAGAGTTACCATTATCATTCTAAATTACAAGCAAGGAGCTTATTTAGTGGATTTTATTAAGGAGCTTTTGAGATTTGAAGCTTTTGAGAAAAAGTTTTTTGAAGTTGAGTATGTTGAGTGTTGGCGACTTATAATGCAAGCTAGGGAAACCCTGTGAGAGCTTCAAAAGGCGACACACTTATGCAAGCCAATGAAACCAGAGTGAGAGGCAAACATCCTATCTTCCCTGTACTGACAATATTTGTTGAACAGAGTATTGAAATAGATACGTTTAAACCGATAGTAAAATGTTATGTTTATTACGCATTTTCGGGAGAAAATCGACCTCAAATTAGGAAGAGCACGATATCAACTTTATTTGAACGCAATTATTAAGACTAGTTTTTCTAAAAACTAAGTTAAGATGTGTTATTGTAGACCTAGGTAAGTCTTTTCTTAAGTCCCCGATTGATAATGTCAACATTAGAGACAGAAACTTACTGTTGAGAGATTTATGATTCAGAGACCAACTTTTTTCGTCTCTCTGCTATCAGAATGTTAAGCAGTAAACCTCTTTTTAGAGAAAAAAAAAAACAAAAAATAAAAACAAGACACTTTTCATCTCGCTAAGTGTCAAAATATTTGGTATATCAAATCAACCGATGAAGTTTAAAATATAACTAAATTTCTTATACATATACAAATACACATATTAAATTAAATTTTAAAAAATTATTTGTTGGAGAGGTCGATCGCATGTTCTCTATTTGTATGTTTATATATTTTGTATTTTCTGTTTAGTCTTATCAACAAACAAAAGTAGATGAAAATTATATACACAACACTGTATCTTTCTTGATTTGTTGAGACTTTACAATGTTGTCCAAGAGTAGAGTAGGTTATCTTGAAATACTTTTAAAATTTTGTTTATTTTCTTCCTCTCTCCCTCTCTCTTTCTCTGTCTTGTTTTATTCAGTTTAAAGCCCAACAATTTAAGCTCCCCTCTCACACGATATTTTTCATGGTTATACACTTTTTGGAAGGTTATTCCATGCTGGGGACTAGGGCTTCCGCCTCAGTGCCACAATGCTCGTGTATATGTACGAGTATATTCAAATAACGAAAACAAAATAGATGCGTGCATTATGTTGTATTGCGTGGGTAGAAGTCATAAATAAATTAGTTCTTGTATCTAACACAACTTGTACCATTTATTTTTATTATTTTGATCTGCGGGACGATTTTAAGAGGTGTTGCATTAAAAGCATTGTTTTGTTAGTCTCCTAAAACTTTCTCTTTTTTAACTTTTCATTCTAGAAAAGTGCGTGGCTTTTTTATCTCCTACATTCGCATTCTCTCTCTCTCTCTCTCTTTACCTCTCTCTATTTTATTTACGTTACGAATGACCTAATTACAGCAAAAAGCACAAAAAATAAGCAAAAGTATTGGAGGGAGACTTAATACATATCTATTTATGCAAAACGAAAAGGGAAAAAGCTTTGGGGATTGGGGTTGTTTTTTGGTATTGAACTGAAATACCGTAGACTTGTGGCAATACCTACATATACATATACACAAAATAAAGCATATATTTTACTTTGACGACCGACAGGGTGGCAGTATTACTGCGCGTAAGTGTTCAATGTAGATATAACAAGGAGGGGGTCTAAGCAATTTCATTCAGGATTTTCACTGTTAACAGAAGGTTGAGTGGGGTGGCAGGTTGGTAGGTATAGTAGAATATACATATAGACTCAA
Source organism: Chrysotoxum bicinctum (assembly GCA_911387755.1). NCBI lineage: Eukaryota > Metazoa > Arthropoda > Insecta > Diptera > Syrphidae > Chrysotoxum > Chrysotoxum bicinctum. The sequence goes on along the minus strand of OU426988.1, from coordinate 30,400,672 downwards.
TCAAAACAACCTAAACAGTGTAGTAAGATTTCTTTTAAGTACATACTCGTAGATACATACATATAAACATTGTCTACTTGCTTACGTAGGGATAAGGAAGGTACCTATACATTTTATACATAAGGCTCTTTCAAAGAAACTTCAAGCCACATTAAGTGAATGTAGGAGTTTGCGTGATGGTGGTTGTAAGCGTTAGTCAAAGTAAATATTTACTTTTATCCTTGCTCTTTGATTGCAACTGATAGGTATTGACTTGAGACTTTTATTTAACACTGCATTTATTAATTTAAATAATTGAAATTTTGTTTTTAATAGTTCTTTCCAACCAACACCCATGAAGCTGATGTTAACTACCTAGTACACATATTACGTTATTTTGCTCATTTTCTAAATTATTAAACAGCATTGTCTACTAGAAGGTCTTCCCCTATTTTTGTGTATTTATATGTATGTATTTACTTTCGTATCCAGGACGGATGTGGAAATCGAAAATTAGGTCATGTTATTTATTTATACATACATATAAAATGCCCGTATATTGTGCACACATATTCATATCTATGTAATATGCCTATATAATATCTATTTTAATAGTCTACAAATTTTTTTTTATATGAACCTATATTTTATAAATAAATAAAAAGTAAAAGGTAAGTATCTAGTAGCAACTTAACCTTGTTTAGACTTTTAACAAACGAAAACTGTAATTTATCACAGTTGTGTATTTGCCATTGGCGGGGTCTGCAGCTTCCAGGTCTCATGACTAAAATCTAATGCTACTAAGCGTAGCATTTGTTCAGATCCACTTAGATTTTGTTATAATTTTTGCTCTTTTGAGATATATTAAAAATAAATATTAGGTATTTAATGTTAAGGGTTTCCAAAATTGTCAACAGGGAAAAATTTAAAATTATTTTAAATACCATGTTGATGAAACTGTTGCCAAGCCTCTTCTCTAAGATAATGTCACTGGATGTACTTTGATCTTTTTCACAGACTAAAGGTACACTGAGTGAAAAGAACATTGTAGAAAACAAACTAAATTGTTGAAACAAAATAAAATGTCAATTGTTTCGGACCAAACCTGTACTTACATATTACAATAAATTCTAATATACATAAAAAAATTCAAAGATAAAGTTAATTTAACGTAAACGCGTTGTTCAGGTCATGGTCTAAAATGTAAGAAATGGAGTTGTTTACGAACTGTTACCACAATATGTATTAACACAAACTTTAACTTCATGTGATTAAAACAAGCACATCATTTACCTAGAAATGTATGCTTTTTGACGAGAAAATTCAGAGTCCTAGCATGGCAAGTATAACTCGATAGTAACTTGACTTCTAACGAATTCGATGCACTCTCCGACTCTATCCAAAGAATTTTTTATCGTTTTTCGCACAGTGAAATTGTTATTACGGCCCATTTCAATATACACAATTCCCTCATGGCTGCGCTATTGTGTTCAGACAACACCCGAACGAAGGTATGTCGATATTTTTCCTGACTCAGCTTGTTGATGAGCCAACACGGATTTCCTACGTTTCAGGTAAATTCGCTAACACCCTAGACTTTTTTCTTACCTCTGACCCTGTTAAAGACACTACGACAGTGAAGTACTGCGATCAAGTATCTTCTGATCCAAAACAAATAGTAGATATGTTCGCGGATTATTTCCAAGGTATTTACAACTCTTCTAATATTTCTGCTGTAAATGACGAGTACTTTGACTCAATAGATGCTGTAACTGATTGTAGTATGATTCAGTTAAAATTTGAGGACGTTTTTCATTGTTTGATAAATTTAACCCCTTCTGTGAAACCGAATTTATTGGGTTTCTATCCAAATGTTTTAAATAATTGTTCTTCGTCACTCTGTTTACCTCTTCATATTTTATTTAATAAGTCACTGTCAAGTGGAATATTCCTTGATGAGTGGAAAGTTTCATGTATTGATCCTGTTTTTAAGGCTGGAAAAAAAGAGAATTTCAGTAATTATAGACCAATTACTGAACTTTCAATTATACCTAAGATGTTAGATGAATTAGTTAAAGATAAGGTTTCGAAAGAAGTGAGTTCCAAGATTGTGGATTGCCAACATGGTTTCTCAAAGGGAAGATCGACTTGCACAAATTTAGTAGAATTCACTAACTTCTGTATTAATTCTTTAGAACAACGTAGACAAGTTTTAAGAAAGCGTTTAGTAGAGTTAATATTGAAGTATTACTCAGGAAACTCAATTCCCTCGGTTTTTTTGGGTGCATACTTAAGGTACTTATGGTAGAAAGCAGCTTGTATCTATTGGTGATACTTTTTCAAAAATGATAATGGTTGGTTCCGGGGTTCCCGAGGGAAGCCATTTAGGGCCTATTCTCTTCTTACTTCTCGTAAATGATTTGCCTAATATTCTTAATTATTGTCGTTGTTTAATATTTGCAAATGATATAAAGTTCTTTACAGTGGGTTTCAAATATTCATGACTGTTTTCTTTTTCAAAATGATCTTGATTGTTTTCTTAGATGGTGTGTTTTAAATGATTTGCACCTAAACATAGATAAGTGTGCGTGTATGGTCTTCAATAGATCTCTTTTTCATATTGTACCGTCATATAATTTGTTTAATGAGTCAATAGTAATTGTTAATGAGTTCAATGACTTAGGAGTGGTTTTTGATTGTAAGTTGACTTTTGATGGTCATATAAATCGTCTAGTGTCGAAGGCTAACTCAACTCTTGGTTTTCTGAAAAGAAATTCCTTAGAGTATAGGGATCCTTACACGTTAAAGGCTTTATTTTGTTCCTTAGTTCGACCTATGCTTGAATACTGTTGTTAGACGTAAAATGTACAGTGTCATTTTTGTTCGAGACGTTTTATGTTCTACCATAGATTGTGGGAATTTATTGTTTCTTTTTAATATTTATGCCCCTCAGAGGTGTTTAAGGTTAAGACCGCTATGGTTCACGTGATCCAATCTCTAGTTGTAGTAAAATGTTTAACTTGATGTATGATGAAAATTTTGATTTAATTATGTCTCGAGAAGTCTTTAAATCTAAATTAAAGGTTGCTTTAAGTCTTTTGTAAATATATATGTAATTGTATAAAATTAGTTAAGGCAAATATCTGTGGATGTAAAATCGTAGATAATGAATAAATAAATAAATAAATTAGTGTTTTATCACCACTAGGCACATGCGACCATTATGTCATATTTGCAAATTTTTCATGTGAACAAAACCCAGTTAGAGAAATAATTCCTAAGAGGGCCGTTTGACAATACGAGAAAGTCAACTGGGACAGTCTCCACGCTTTCTTGGTGAAGTTTAACTGGTCGCTTTGCTTGTAAAAATGTATGAAACACTACTTCGTCTTTCATTCCAACGCTCATCGACAATTCTTATTTAAGCTTGCAAGATAAAACGAATTTGCTTGCAGCATACGAGTATTTTGCTGTTAGTTTGGGGTTGGGACTGCCAGAGAGTGTCATGACTCCTCCTGTATTAGAGAACGTAAACGATTTTATGGGATGTTTCTTCTTTCGCCCTCTTACAATTGCAAGAGTATTGAAAGATCTCGATATCCCTCCTGTTTTCTGAAGAGGTGTTCTTCTTCAACGGTGGCGAAACCATTACGTAAGCTTTTCCATTTATCCTACTCTACTGGTCTCTTTCCGAGTGGTTGGAAAACTGTATTTATCCAGCCTGCCCCACCTTCTTCCTTCTTTCCAAGGTCATGGAAACGCTGATAATAAATTATCAGCTTAAGACAAATCTTGAAAGTCGAAAGCTTCTCAATGACCGGCAATACGGCTTTCATAGTAATAGGTGATCAGATGGTATATCTCACCGAACAGTGACACAAATCTTTACATCATTTTGGAGAAAGTAAAATTATTGCCCTTGAAATTTTATTGGAATGACCACATATTCGAGGTCACCAAAAACGCTGCTAAGTACTTGAAATTTTGCACCCCTTCCGATATGGCTGTAATCTATTAGGCCTATATTCGTCCTAAGCTTGAGTGTGATTCCCATATTTAGACTGGTGCTCCAATGAACCACTTGAGTCTTTTGGATAGAATCAAAAAAAAAATAGGTTAAAGAACTATATGTTCTAGTGAATTAGACAGCAGTTCTCCTTTTAAATGCTCTCCAACTTTCCTTAGCGCTCGCTCAAACATTTTAAGCTTTAAGGGTAGTAAAAGTCCCTTTAGTGCGTGCAAAATATAAAAAAAAATTTTGTTTGTTCAGTTGTCATTTGAAAACAATTTTAGCCAAGCATATTATTAACACCAGTATTTACCGAAAACAACTTGATGTACATAATATGTTTGCACATCTACCTACGTTTTTTATGTTTATCAATATATGATTGTTTTTATTTTGCAAAAAAAAATCAAGTATTTTTTGTTCAAGTCTTTTTAAATTTTACTTTTTTGTCTACATACACAGAAAACTGAAAATGTGGCTTATCTGGGAAGAGATTTCTATTAAAAAATCGTGTATTGACAGCTGTTTAATTTACGGTGCTGCCTATGTCTTCCAGATGATATTAACATTTTTAAAAGCAATATCCCAGTGCTTATTTTCTTTTAAATTATAATAATGTTTGTTTAGTATTGGTGTAGTAAGAATAATTTGAATCTTATTTCTTTTATAAGATTTTTTCTAAGAAAAAAATAAAACAAAACCATTTTAAGTTCCGGTCATATTCATAGTTTCGAAGATCTTTTAGTTCATTTTACATCTTAACTTAATTGCCAACAATACTGAAATAAATTACCTAGTTTTTTTTAGTGATAGTCTTAGGCTAGCCACGCACTAGCAACTGTGATCGAAATCAAATAGTTTAATCACCAGTTGATAGAGTACCACGCACTGGAAACTCTTTACTCACGCTCACACTCTTTTTCTCTCCTGCGCTTATAGAAAACAGCTCAACTGTTACGAATTAATTTTAGGCAATTGTTTAGTTTGTGTCAAAACACAAACTTTTTAGTTGCTCGAATCGATTTGCTCTAAGTGCGCGGTGTCTCATATAAGCCCATATGTTTCATTTCAGCAACTAAACAGTTGCGAAATTTCAAGATCCCTATGTTACCCCGGTTTTAACAACTGCTTTGTCCATACGCATATTAAACACCAATCGACTTAAAACTTGAAAAAGTTTGTATTGAAAAATTTTCGATTGCTATATTTTTTGTTTTTTTGAGGAAGTAGCTACCAAGCTATTGGGTGGTTGGATGCTGTAGGAACTGGGGGCTTCGAGCTGTATCTTTTCCTACACATCAAGTGCTTACAATACGTCCTCGCTGGTAACCGCCGGATACTGGTCTTAGCTTTATGTCATGACTTGCTAAACTTGTAAGTGCGAGTGTTGACCAAGGAAACAATTGCAACACTAAACCCATGGCCCTACAGATTGGATGTTAGTGCGTCGGGCTAACGACCCGGCCACAGTAAAAAACACCAATTGTTATGAGAGAGACGCGAGAAGCCTCGGATAACGACCCCCCTCAAATGGCAACCAGACCCGGAACGAAAATGGACTACGATTTACGAGTATGCACCTGGAAATTAAGGACACTCTACACACCAGGTGCTACTCAAAAACTTGAATCTGTCCTCTCGCGGTACAAGGCAGTCATTACCGCGATCCAGGAGATACGATGGATAGGATCAGGAATAGCGAAAATAAAAGATTGCGACATTTATTACAGTTGTCATCAAAGAATGCACATGTTAGGCTGCGGATTCGTCGTGGGAAATCGACTCAGATCAAAAGTCAACAATTTTAAGCCGATTAGTGATCGCCTGGCTGTGATCCGCATCAAAGCTACTTTTCAAAACATCAGCCTAATAAGTGCACACGACCCTACCGATGAAGCTGAGGAATCTAACAAGGAGGAGTTTTACGATCTCCTGGACGGAGCCTACGGAGCCTGTCCGGAGTACGATATCAAAGTCGTGCTCGGAGATTTCAATGCTAAAGTCGGGAAGGAAAATATCTTTGGCGGATTAGTTGGAAAGCACAGCCTCTACGAAATGACAACAGATAACGGCTTCCGATTAATCGACTTTGCTGCATCTCGGAATACGGTGATAAGTAGCACTAGGTTCCTCAGGCGAAGGATACACACAGCAACCTGGCGATCTCCAGATGGTCGAACCGCCAACCAAATCTACCACGTGCTAATTGGCGCAAGGCACGCGTCGAACATCTTGGACGTGCGAACTTTCCGAGGTACAAACGTGGACTCTGACCCCTTTCTTGTTGTGACAAAGTTCAGAGCCCGACTGTCCAACGAAAAGAAAATGAGGACCGCCCAAAGGAAGAAATTCAATATTGCATGCCTTAGCACACCTGAGAAAGCCAGAGACTACAGTGAGCAATTGACCGGGAAACTCTCTGCCGTACCCCCAGCCACAAGCGTCAACAACCAGTGGAGCCAGTACCGCGACATCATTAAGGAGGTAGCCGAGTCCACCATAGGCTATCAACCACCTAGGAAAAAGAATCCGTGGTATGATAATGAATGCGCGGTATTGAAGCAGGAGACGGAAAATGCACGAATGCAAATGCTGCAACGGAAAACAAGAGCAGCAAAAGAGGAAAGAACAGCCGCAGCTTCTCAGCTCAGGTATCTCGAGGAGTCTAGCACCGCCACAAACACCCGCCGGTTCTACAAAACAGCCAAACAACTGGCATCAGGTTATAGGACCGGCACGCAAGCTCTTCGAAACAGCGAAGGGAACCTAGTCACCGAAGCACAGGGAATTGTAGACGTGTTTAAACAGCATTTCCAGCAGCTGCTTAATGGGCATTATTTAGACGAAAACACAGGGGAGCAAAGAAGCATAAGACCAGTCAATGAAGATCCAGTCCCACTACCCAGTACTGAAGAGTTTAAGAAAGCAATACGCAAACTTAAGAATAACAAATCCGCAGGCTCGGATGGCCTACCTGCGGAACTCTTTAAGTATGGAGGAGATGTCCTGATAGGGTGCATGCATCAGCTCATCAACCAAGTGTGGGAGGAGGAAAGTATGCCCGACGACTGGTCAAATAGCTCCATATGCCCAATCTACAAAAACGGCGATCCTATGTCCTGCAAAAACTACAGGGGCATATCCCTGCTTAATGTTGCCTACAAGATTCTATCCACCGTACTATGTGAGCGTCTAAAACCTTTCTGCAACACTATAATCGGCACGTACCAGTGTGGCTTCAGGCCAGGCAGATCAACGATAGACCAAATCGTCACATTGAGGCAAATCCTGGAAAAGACCAACGAATTTCAAGTCGAGACCCACCATCTTTTCATCGACTTTAAAGCCGCATATGATAGCATAAGTCGCCAAGAGCTTCTATTGGCAATGTCGGAACTCGGGATCCCGAAAAAACTGATCCAGCTATGCCGCATGACGTTACAAAATACGCGGTGCAACGTGCAAATGGGTAACAGCTCATCCGAGCTATTCCAGACGTGCACAGGGTTCAGACAAGGAGATGCGCTATCATGTGATTTCTTCAACCTAGTCCTGGAGCAGATAGTGCGCAAGAGTGGTGTTAACCTGGAAGGCACTATTTTCAACAGGTCTTCCCAACTGCTTGGATATGCGGACGACATCGATTTCATCGGCCGCTCCAAGCGAGCTGTGCTAGAAGCGTTCACAACTATTGATGAACAGGCGAAACGCGTTGGTCTTGAATTTAATGAGGACAAAACAAAGTATATGTCCATCGCCTAGGACAAAACGTCACTGTTGGTAGCAGTAATTTCGAGGTAGTCAAGGAGTTCACCTACCTCGGAACGAACATCAATCCCACGAATGACACCTTGATGGAAATTCGACGAAGAATTGCCCTAGCAAACCGCTGCTACTTCGGTTTGGCCAAACAAATGGGTTCAAAACTCCTTTCTCGAAAGACAAAGTGCACGCTATACAAAACGCTAATTTTACCAGTTCTACTCTACGGCGCCGAGTGCTGGACGATAAGTAAAAAAGAGGAATTGATACTGGGCAGTTTCGAGAGAAAAATTCTTCGGCGGATATTTGGTCCTATATGCGAAGAGGGCGAATGGAGGAGAAGATCCAATCGTGAACTATACGAGCTGTACCAAGATGTGGATGTAGTCCAAAAAGCCAAAACACGTCGACTACACTGACTCGGTCACATCGAGCGAATGGACAACAACGCTCCAGCCAAGAAAATTTTCGAATCCCAGCCCCCAGGTTCGAGACGACGAGGAAGACCGAACCTCCGCTACAGGAACCAGGCGGTTATAGACGCAAGAGCGCTTGGTCCCGACGACTGGAGGGAGCTCGCGAGGGATCGCAACCGATGGAAGACCGCAATAACTCAGGCAGAGACCCTCCATGGATCGGAAGCCGGTTAGTAAGTAAGCTACCAAGCCATTTCCTTCTCTGGTGGCATAGTGACGGGCAATGACAGAGTAAGTGTCATGTGTCTTCATGTTCCTCTTCATCACCACATCCTCTGCATAGGTCATCTGTACTTAGTTTCATTTTAAATTTATGATATTTCAATAAATTATGTCCAGTGATTATGCTCGTAAGAGAGCTAAGGGACTTCTTACTAAGTTGCATAATTTTGTCAGTCCTCTGCTTTTTAAAGCAAGGCCATATTTTCCTAGTAGTATCACAGGTGTCAAGTAGACTCCACATTTCATTGGATTTCTTTAGGATTAAATCTGAAATTTTCTGTTTAATGTTGCAGAGTGGGATACACTTACCATCTCTGCTTGACTAGCTTCAAGCGCTGATCCCTGTCTTGCCAACTCATCGGCATTTTCATTACCTGATATGCCGCTGTGTCCCGGTACCCAGCAGAGTCTAATATTGTGCTGCGTGCCTTAAGCTCTTCGCGGCAGCAAGAGACAAGCTTCGATTTTATCACAGTGGCAGAAATCGCGTTTATTGCCGCTTGGCTGTCAATGTAAAAGGTGATATCAGCCCGTGGTATCGCCATCATTGATACCTGTCTAACAGCTATTGTCACTGCCAGGACCTCCGCTTGGAAGACACTGCTATGATCTGGGAGCCTAAGTGAGTTGTTTAGCTCAAGAGGTTCTGAGAAAAAGCCTGCACCAACACCTGTGTTCATTTTGGAGCCATCAGTATAGATTGCTATTTCTGATTCACTGGTGTAGGGTTGGTTGTTCAGATATTCTTCTCTGCTTGGAAAGGCAGTTTGGAATGGATTATAAAAGTCAAACTCGGGTGTTGTATAATCTGTAAAGATACTATCACCCAAGTATTTCTGAAGAATTTGAAAATGTCCTATTGCGCTGTTTTTCCAGGTATTAGTCTGGCTTAGCCTTAAGGCGCTATATGCTGCGGATTCTTGTACGAAAAGGTCTAGAGGTTTCAGGTTGAGTATCGCCTCCAACCCTGCAGTTGGTGTGGATCTCATGGCACCCGTAATTCCAATGCACGCGAGTCTCTGTACTTTTGTCAGAGTTTTGAGGTTCGTGCTTTTTTTCCGTTGCATTCCACCATACCAAATTACCATAGGTTAGTATTGGTCTAATTATCGCCAAATACATCCACCTGATAATTTTTGGGCTAGAGCCCCAGGTTTTCCCAAAGATTCTGTTACAGGAGTAGAATGCAATCATTCCTTTTTTCGCTCTTTCCTTAGAGTTAAGACTCCAGTTTAATTTCATATCTAGAATCATGATCTGAAATCTACAGCGGGGTGCCTTCAATTGAAGGTATTCTGAAGCTTGGTATTTTCCTTTTATTTGTAAAAAGGACTAATTCTGTTTTTGACGGGTTAATTATCAGGCCGCACTTTCTAGTCCATTTACTAACCTTAAAAAGGGCGTATTCGATCTGTGATACTTGCCCTATGGAGCAAGTAAAAATTCTAAGATACTCGTACAATCAAAAATGCTAATAAATATTTAACACATTTCAATCCCATTTGTTTACATTGTTGTATTTGTAACTTCTCTTTGTGTCCATGAATAATCATGTAAGACGAAAATAGAAACTTACCAGAGTGTGACAAGGATATAGAATCAAAAAACACTCACACTTTTACAATCGCACACTTATGCAATATTAATCAGCTAATGGGTGTAGGCAAAACAAGTTAACAACAAAGGTTTGGTGTCTTTATAATGCAGTGTTCTTGAACGCAATTTTACATTACATTACATTACATATTCCACTACTCCGTAGATAAATCTACGAAGTAGAGACACTGAAAGCACTGGTAACTCAGACCATCGGCTTATACAATACAACAGAGAGAGACAGACAGAAAGAAAGAACAACAGAAAAACACATGTCAACAGCTCACGGTTGGTATTTGAACGGTCCCCCATCCAAGTACTAACCGCGCGCAACGATGCTTGATTTCGCTGATCGATGGGAAGCGATGCTTTCATCAGAGCCAAGACCGTTGACACAGAACGCAATTTTATTCATGATCATTTCGCCATACATAAATTTCTTATGTCAAACTATATACATATGTATGTACGTACTCACAAATTCTAATGATCTATACATATAGCTTTAAGCCTTCTACATACACATTTCCGCTATTATTTTTATCATTGACAAACATACATTACTCGTAATATGCAAGTACATCCAAATGTTATAAAGTGGAGTTCAATTAGCAATTTGCAAACGTCATATTTATAAGTCGTTCATAATTGATTCCGTCCCACTCTAGTGCTCAATTCAAAAACGGAATGAGTTGTCTAAATGTGGAAACTGCCCTTTTGATCTGTCACAGTTTTTGTTGTTGTAGTTATGTAGCTTCTAACGTCGTCGTTGCTGTCATTTTATTATGCTACCGAGAAATAAATATGTGTGACATTAAAAACGTGGATATTCTCTGTTCTGTTTTAAAGAAACTCGTATCGGTAATGATGTTGACAATTGTTTGAAAAAAAAAAAAAAATACCTAGTAGGAAGGCGAATAAAGCCAAGGCGAATGTACAAACAAATAAAACAAAGTCAAGAATATTAGAATAAACTGCCAAATGAAAGGAGGAGCGGCATTTAAGGCATTCTGATGTCACTTTGTGTTGCGTCTTATGAGCGACGTTGCCAGTTGATCTTCTAGGTCATTTGTCAAAATGGGATTAGTTATAAGAGCTTGGATGGAAGTACTGACCTTCGATGACAAATATTTGCTGCGAGCATTGCAAAAGAAATGTCACTGTTATATTTATTAACATAAGACAAAAATGCTTGGCATTTAAAGACACAAAAATGACAATTTTAAGATGAATAGACATTTTTGTTAATATATTTAATGCATGCACAATATTATTTTCATAATTTGTTTTTACTAAAAATTGCAATTTCACGGTCGTTATTTATTCGGACAACCATCTGCTTCTCATCATATAATTTCTGTAGCTTTCAAGAAAATATTTTGAAATATACGAGTATATCAACGTGTCTCACATGTGTTTCGTCCACTTTCGTCATATAAATTCTAACGGATGTGAAAAAAAATCAAGAAACTAGTTTTTCCTAAATTTTTTAATTTGTAATTTGATACGAGTAAGGGCAATTAAGATTTAACAACTCGAATATAAAACTTTTCAATTTTTATTAAAGGGTGGACCATGCAATTATCAAGGAAGATAAGTTAAACCTACATATGTACATATGTGGTGGAAAAAATAAACTATTTTTTTAAAACCAAAAAAAAAATACTTAATTATGTAAATATCAAATAAAATCAGGAGTGGCTTGCACGAACTTGTTCTTATCTAATAGATATAGAATATTAAAAATGAATGTTATTAGAGAAAACTTAATTATTTAAGCTTTATATATGAATTTATGCCTGAGCAAAAATTAATAGTCGTTGTAAGCTTTTATATACGAGTTTTTTAAAACATTTTTAAGAAAATATGTTGGTACTTGAACTTCAAGTCTGTAACGAAGCTTTCCATGCTACCCCACTCTATATTACTTTCGTATTATTACCGAAAATTGTACTTCGCCAAATTCAATTCACAAGCACCATGAACACATGGCGTCACAGGAAAATCAACAACATTTATATTTTTCGTTCACCACCTACACAATTCACATGCAGTTTTTACTGAAAATTCATCATGAGGAAGTAGGTCAAGTGGCACAGTAAATTGGTATCAATCATTTGAAATCCAGTCGTAGACAAGTGTAGACGAATTGATCATTTAAGCTTTCCTTGCTTTTGCGGTGAAATTGTCCAGCTATTTCTTATTAAGGCTTCCCCCCACCAGTGGTAAGGGGTCTTAGTTCGAAGTTTAACGTCCTAAATGCCACCAGGGGCTTCGGTACCTGCTGATCTACTAGAGCGTTTAGCCTGCTGTTTAGTGCCACCAGGGGCGTTTTGTCCCTGCTGATTAGTACCGCACCAGGGGCGTTTAGTACCTGCTGACGTACCAGAGCGTTTAACCTGCTGTTTAGTGCCACCAGGGGCGTTGTACCTGCTGATTAGTGCCTCCCGGGTCGTTGTACAGTTAGATCCCGCCATAAGCTCGATATCCGAATGATAGGATCAGGTTGGAGCCGAATTACCAGAAACCAGATTACCTGGAACCAAGTACCAGATCCGCACCGAATCATCAGCAACCAGCACAATCGATACAAGACAGCAAGACCAGAATCCAGAAGAGTTGATACCCGTGAATCATTCAATCACCCGAATTAAGTGAAATACTAGTATCAGAATATTGTGTGTTATAGATTTGAGTTTTGAGAGTTATTTTCAATAAAGATTTTGTAATCAGGTTCGAAGACCTTTTAATCTGAAGTTTCGTGTTTTCTTCAGGACAACCCTGGCGATACCATCGAGCAGAACCTCGGCTGGAAAGCAAAAAAATCACATAGATGTATCACATGCCATATAATGTACATATACATATATAGGTGTACAAGTACATAGATTTAGTCTTTAATTTTAACTTCTTTATTTCACAAATTTCAGGGTTATACTCGTATAATAATAACTTTTTATAAATATTATTTATTTATTTAAATGCAATTTTTGTTTGTAATTACTTTAAGTTACTTTTATTTAATATATTCAACTCAGTTTCCAATAACAAAACCATCATCTGTGTAAGGTTTACTGATTTTGCGCTCAAGCAAAAAATTATGTCAGAGAAATTAAAAAAAAAACACAACATGAACACTAATATATTGGATGACAGCGGTACGAGAAAAAAGTTGGACATTTACATCAATGATGCTCTTACCAAGTACACACAGGCGTTGTTTATACAAGCGAAGGAGATGAAGAAGATGAAGGGCTTTAAATATCTTTGGTTTAAAAACAATAGAGTTTTACTGAGAAAAGCTGAAGGTGGAAATGTCATTGCCATAAGATCTTTCAATGATCTTTCAAAAATATAGTGCTTTTTATGCACTTGCTTTTTGTAAGTAAATAATTACTTTTTTTTATTATTATTAATGAATTTTGAAGATCTTATCGATGATGATATTTCCATCTCAAATCCAATCTCAAATGTTGAAAATGTATTTCTGAATAAATCTTTTTGTAATGAGAAACTTTTTTGTATTCATCAAAATGTAAGAAGTTTGAGAGAAAATTATGCGACTTTTGTATCTCACCTCGAAGCTTTTGCTTCTAAACCTGATCTAATTTTTGTAACGGAAATTTGGATTTATGATTTTGAAAAAGATGATTATCATTTGCCAGGTTTTAATTTTTTCATAAATTCAAATGAAAACTATGCTGCAGGAGGTGTTGGTTGTTTTGTAAAAGAAGATTATAATTGTTCTGCCACTAAATTGGACTTTTTGAGTGCTGATGTTTTAAAGATGTCCTTGAAATTGAAAAATGAAAAATTTGTTATTTTGTGTGTTTATAGATTACATAAGTTCAGTTTGTTGATGTTTATGGAAGAATTTTCTACTCTGCTTGATTTTGAAAAAACTAAAAACCTAATTATACTTGGAGATTTTAATATTAATATCCTAGATAATAATCCCTTGCTTGCAAATACTTGGATTTATTATCTTCACATGGGTTAGTTTCTTTTATAAATGAACCCACCAGAATCGATTCTGGTACATGCCTAGACCACATTCATGGTCGTTTTACTAACATTTCTGAGGAACAATGTGATAAATGTGTTTTTGATCTCAGAATAACTGATCATTCTATGACAGGTTTGCTAGTCAACGTACCTAAATTTAATAAAACCACAGTCAATAAACCAAGCAATTTAAAAACCAAAATTGACTTAGTAAAACTCAAGTCACTTCTTTGTTTCGAGTCCTGGAATGCGGTATACTCAGAAATAGAACCCTCAAAATCTTATGATTCTTTCATGGTTATCTTAAATAAATATGTTCAACAAAGTACATATACAGTACAACTAAGAAACTCATATATTAAACTTAAGCCCTGGATAACAGATTCATTATTACGGAAAATTAGAAGCAAAAATAAACTCAGAATTCAATCTTCTAAGCATCCACAAAATATACATCTCAAAAATAAATATAAAGCTTTGTGCTCTCATATTAAGAAAGAAATTCCCTTATGTAGAAATAAGTACTATAAAAATCTATTTCAATTATCGAAAGGTAATATCAAACAAGAATGGCGGATAGTCAATAATATTTTAAGAAAGTCTCCAATTTCCAAAAAACATATTAAACTTATGGATAATGATTTGATTTTATCTGATAAACTCAGTGTAGCTGATAAATTTAATTCTTATTTCGCTACAATAGCAGATACACTCAAACCTCAATTAAATCATGCAGTAGGACCTCTTTGTAATGGTATAGGTAATGAAAATGATAATGTTGAACCCTTTCAAAGTAATAGTTTTGTATATGAAGAAATAACAGCTTTGGAACTTTTAAAAGTTATTGGGTCCCTAAAAAATTCAAATTCTTGCGGTTTTGATGGGGTTTCAAATAAATTGCTCAAAAATATATCTTGCTTTATTATAGATGTTCTTGCTTTTATTTTTAATATGAGCATTTACTCTGGATGTTTTCCAGACGGTCTTAAATGTGCTGATGTGATACCTCTTTTTAAGAAAGGTGAACCGGATTGTGTTCAAAACTATAGACCTATTTCGCTTCTGCCTTCGGTGAGTAAAGTTTTCGAAAAAGTAATTAAAAACAGGATCATGAAGTTTTTGAATAAAATAAATTTTTTTAGCTCGGTACAGTTTGGTTTTCAGAAAGATAAATCCTCTGAAGATGCTTTATTAGATTTCTGTTCACAATTATACAATAATTTAGACAACAAATTAATTACAGCTGCTCTCTTTGTTGACATAACCAAGGCATTCGATATGGTTAACCATGATATTTTGCTAAAAAAACTGTATAAGGCTGGTTTTCGGGGGTTCATTTTAAAATGGTTTAAATCTTACTTGACTTATAGGACTCAAAGAGTAAAAATAGATGAAATTAGAAGTGGTGTAAGACTTATGGGCATAGGTGTGCCACAGGGCTCTGTGTTAGGGCCTATACTATTTCTTATCTATATAAATTCTCTTTTTAGTCTTAGTTTTAAAGGTGTACTTAAAGCTTTCGCTGACGATATAGGTTGTGTATACGGCCAAGTTAGTTTTTTAGATCTAGTTTCGGATATCAATTGGGATCTTAGTTTATTAAGAGTATGGTTCGCTGAACATAAATTAGTTATTAGCTCAAAGACAAAAATAATGTTTCTTAGTTTGTCTTGCCAAAACAACTTAGATGTGGATATTAGCTATCATGCACCAGAATGTAAAAGATTCAAATTAACTAACTGTGCTTGTAACTCTTCGCCTAGTTTTTCGGAAAGTGTTGTTTGTTCCAAAAATTGCTTTTCACTTGAACAAGTTAATGAGTTCAAGTACTTGGGATTAATTATTGATTCTAATTTGTCATTTTCTAACCACTCTGTTGCACTAAGAAAATATTTTCGCTATACACTAAGACATTTTTTTTATTTGAAAAAAGTGTGTTCTTCTAAATTATTAACTACAATATATTACGGAGTTTTTCATTCAAAGCTGCAGTATGGTATCTGCTGCTGGGGTGGTACATACTATAACAAGATTCAACCGCTTTTAATTCTCCAAAAATATATAGTAAGAAATATCTGCAATAAAAATCGTCTCCATCAAAGTTTTCTTCTGTTTCGAGATTTGAATATTCTTCCAATTCGTCATCTTTACTGTTTCAAAGTTCTCAAGGCTTTTTTTATGAGATCCGGTAATATAAACTTTAGGATTCTGGACAATCATAATCTTCGCGGTAATTCCTTAAATTTAGTTACTGTACCAATCTTTCGTACTACTGCTTTTAGAAATTTTTACTCTGTTTCATCGTGTCGCTTATTTAATAAACTTCCTTTTTCTGTGAGAAATCTTAGATCAGCTAGTATATTCTTGAAACAACTTAAGACCTGGTTATTTAATTTTGAATTCAATAGTATAGAAAATTTCCTTAATGTTCAAGAGTAGATTCTACATATTATCAACTTTCTGCATGCTCTCAAACTTCAAAAATTATCCAGTTTACTTTTTCTTGTTTTTGTTGCTTCTCTAGGATAATTAAAATATATTTTACTTTTTTTTTTTTTCTTAGTTTTTTTATAATTTGGAAATCTTAAAAGGGTCACCCCACCCATAATTTTGTTTATGTTTTGAATTATTTATATGGAAAATGGGCATTTAACACTATTTTATTTTAAAATATAAAATGTCACTTATGTTTCTCTTTAAAACTAAAATCGAACTATAATTAATATTGTATTTTATAACCTGTATCTTGAGAAATAAACTTACATACATACATACATACCTAATATTTTATGTTCTACTCTCCTTGAGGTCTATATATTTTGTGTGCTTTTCTATCACAAGTCTTTATTATTATACGAATAGAAATTAAATTTCCAAGAAATATATTTACCCGTTTTTTGAGATATCGAATTTTCAAAAAAAAAATTATTTTTATTTTTTTTTTTTTTTCAAAAATTCAAAAATATTTTTTTTTAAGTTTTGAAATGCAATATCTTTCATTCCAGAAGCTTCCCTTTAAAAAATTTCATTAAAATCCGTTCTGGCGATAATAAGAAATTTAAAATTCGAAAAAATGGTCTATTGTAGGTACATAACCGAGTTTTCGTTTAACGTGGACACCTGCTTGTATAAATATAGCTCAATTCCACGGAAGGCATACCTTCATCAGGGTCAGATTAAGTCCTGACCATTAACCCCGAGTCAGTCGAAGCTGTTCAATGGCAATTTGTGACATGTTGCAGCATGTGCACACTTCTTGCTTTGAAGCGAGGTCTATCTAACACCTCTTGAATTCAAGCACGCTTGAAAACCATATGTCTCCGCATTTGGAATAAACCACAGCCACCATGATACTCCCACTAGGGGGCCTACCTCACCGATAGCAATTGAGTGAAACTCAATGGGCAACTATCTCCCATGTACAGTCGTACATGTAGGTACAGTTGGAAATATCTTAATTTTTTTATTAAATTATAGATCGTAAAAATTAACCGAAATACAAAAACAAATGTATCAAAATTCTCTGAGCCGTTTTCGAGAAAATACGATTCTCGAAAACCATTTTTAACATTTGTATGATGGGTACCTTTATTTATAGGTAAAACTTGTAGATTATATTAAGAAACTTTTATTTATCAAGTTTGAAAAAAATCGTGCAAGGGGTTTTCGAAATATTGAGTTTCCAAAAAAAACTGAAAATTTTCTTAAAAATCCACAAAAAAAATTGAAAATTTGAATACGCAATAATATTCAAACTTTGGAGGAGCATAATATAAAAAATATTAAAATCGGATGTACCGCTTTCGAAAATAACCATTTTTTGGACAATTTTTTTCAACCATTACCTATCATAACTAAATGAAATTTTATAAATTTTTTTTAAAAACTCTGTAGGACAGTTCCTGAGAAAAAAAAATATTTATAAAATTTTGTATCGTTATTTGTGAACCTAAAGTGGGGGTTTTCTGACCAAACTAACTTGGAACACCTGTAACAGCAATTTAACAAAACAACCCAGCATACACAAATATTTCATATCGGCAATTTCATAAAAAATAATAATAAAACATAATGTAGCAAAATATATGTGCATATACCTGCATATATACATACAAATAAAAAGATAAATACACCCGTTGATAAAAACCAAAAATCACAAGCACTCGTAAATGAAATTGATAGCGAAAGACTTCAGGAATTGCCCCAAATAGGTACAACATTTCTGTCAACAAAAATTATCCATGTAGGTCAAATTTTATTTAAAATGAATGAAAAAATCCAATAAATAAACAAAAAAAGACAGACTTGATGGCATACATATGTACATATGTGTGTGATAAAATGGTAGCACAAAATCTTTCGAGGTAAACGTTACTCCGATACCAACGACAACAGTTGACTTACTCCCATTTGCTTGATGTTTAACACCATTTAACATTATCTTTATGAGTTGAAGCAATTTTTTTATTGGTATTTACCTACCTATGGTCTTATAAGGTTTTTTTTGTTTGCGTATAAAGTTGGGCCACTGTAAAAGTGCCCATTTGAAAGCTTGCTTAATTTGCCAAAGATATGAGATCAAGTCATAAAAGTCATGTATAATATACAAGACTTTTAATTTGATGTGTGGATTTATTAATTGACAAAAAATTTAAATCTTTAAGGTGATATGCCATCAATTTAATAAGTAATAGACTAAGAGCCCACAGCAATTTTTGGGTGTGATATGATAACCAAATAAAACGCACGCCTGGGTCGCACGAACTTGCTCCTATGTAATAGACTAGGAATTTTGAAAACGAATGTTTTTGAATCTATGCAAGAACACAAATTATAAGTCGTTGTAGTGGTTTCTTAAAAAAAGCTTTTATATACAAAATTTAAAAAAAAAAAACTTTTAAGAAAAAATTTTGGTACGCCAATTTAAAGTTTGTATTATTGTTCGAATAAAAATTAACTTAAAAAAAAAATATTGAGCCGTTTCTGAGATATCGAATTTTCAAAAAAAGAAAAAAATAGATTTTTTTTTTCAAAAATTCAAAAAATATTTATTTTAAAGTTTTGAAATGCAATGTGTTTTAGACTTTTTATGAGCTTCTCTATATTCATTAAGAACCGTTATGTGGATAATGAGAAATTCAAAATTCGAAAAAATGGTTCTATTGTAGGTACAAGCTGTAATATCTTAATTTCAAAATTTTTTTTTAATAAATTAAAGATCATAAAAATTAATTGAAAGAAAAAAAATTTTATCAAAATTCTAGGTGCCGTTTTCGAGAAAAATACGATTTTTGAAAACCATTTTTTTTAAATTTTTTAACATTTGTATGGTGGGTACCTTTATTTTAAGGTGAAATGAAATTTTTTTTCACACATCTTGTAGATAATATTAAGAAACTTTTATTTATCAAGTTTAAAAAAAATCTAGCATGGGGTTTTCGAAATATTGAGCTTTGAAAAAAAAATTTTGAAGTTTTTTTTTAAAATCCAAAAAATTTTTTTTTTTTGAAAATTTGAATACGCAATTCTACTTAAATTTTTGAAGAGCCTTCGCGAAAAAAAAATTATCAAAATCTGTGGTACCGTTTTTGAGAAAATCAAAAACAAAAAAAATGGTTCCATTGGGGGTACCCCCAATAACCATTTTTCGGAAAAATTTTTTCAAGCATTACCTAGCTTTAACTTAATACAATTTTTTTGTGTTTTTATTTTTTAAATCTGTGCGGTAGTTTTTGAGAAAAAAAAATGTATAAAATTTCGAAAAAAAATCGTATGGCAGGTACCGTTATTTTTGGTCTTGAAAAAAAAAAGAAAAAAACGTGTGGGGAGAAAAAATCAAAACCCATATCTACCAAGTTTAAAGAAAATCGGCCGAGCCGTTTAGGCTGTAGTCGAACCGACAGACAGACAGACACACGGAAGTGCCATACCCACTTTTTTAGTCTTCGCTATCATCGTAATGTCAACTTTGATCAAAATCTCGAGCTCGATTTTTTTTACGAATGCATAACTTGCCTTATAGTACCTATAAGTCGCAAGTAAAAGAGCTCAAAGAAAATGGTGATCTACGCAGTATTCAACCGTCTTAACAATGAACTTAAAAACGAATCAGTGAATTTAAAAGTGATTCACTTGATACATTCCTGAAAAGTTTTACGATGGATGCTTCTTTCGAATACTCCTTTTGGGAAGCAGCAATGCGCCTAAAAAGACCGAAGGCACAAAACCTGCCAATAAAATCTCAAGATGGAAATGGGATCGGAAACCCGAAAGGCTGAAATCTTCGATGAACATTTTGCGAATGTATTTAAGCCATTCTCAACAGCTACAGATGACTCGCGCTCAAAGAAGTAAGAAGCATGTGTTATAAGTTATCTAGCAAAAAATCAAGTATACGATCTAATAACTACTCAGGTTTTGAAAGAAATGCCTTCAATAGCCTTCAAAAAACTCCAATTTAAAATAAACGGATGTCTTAAGCTTATATATGTGCCAAAAAGTATGTTGAGCTCTATTCTTAGATGTTGCTCAAGCCTTTGATAAGGTTCGTCATTTGGGACTCGAGCTCAAACTACATAGGGACCTTCCCAGGCAGTACTACAAAATACTAAAATCCTACGTAACGAACCGACTTTTTAGAACACGGTAAGACTAAAATTACTCGGAGCTAAGGAAAGTTGAGGCTGGTGGACCCCTGTATTTCTTATATACTATGGATATTCCAGTTGACATCAACGCTATCATGACCATCTTTTCTTACGGTATTGCGATATTGGTGTCTGATAAATCCGTTACGAAGGCTACAAAAAAACTGCAAAATGCCGTCGATAAAGTTAGATTTCGGACGCAAATTAAACGACGAAAAATAAGCTTCATGAGCTGATGGTCTAAAAGCTAATTCGATTGAAGAATCATTTTTCGATCTTTCTTTGAATGGTTCTGATCCCGGTGGTTTTAGTGCGGTAAGAATCCCACAGTACGGAAATACGCCGAGGGTTAAAGTGAATTCGACGGGATTCATAGATGTTGTGATGACTGGAACTTAAAAATCAACGTTCAAAAATCTGAAACTATTCTGTTCAAGGCTCTTTTGTCTAAGGCCTCGAGGGATACGAGAAAGAATTGGAAAAATATGGTGATCGTGCGTTAAGTTATGTTTGGTGTTATTTATTTATACTTTAGGTAGATGCGCATTCTTTTCTTTGCAAATATATATAATTTTTGTTAGTTTTACTTTTTGCTAATTTCTGTTGTCCGCACAAAACACATCCCGTGCAGTAGGGATAGAAATGAAAAATCATGACATAATTTGCCCAGCGAAGCAATAAGAAAATGAAGAGATAGAGATATCAGACATTGAGTTGGAGAGACAGATATCTTGTGGAGTCGGGGTGTTATGTTATATAGCAGCCACTGGCGAGCAAAAGTGTAGTAAAGTATCTTTAAATCTGGCTGGATCAGTATCTACATTTCAGAAGACTCATAGATTCTGCTCTGACCAGGACTAGGTGAGATTTTGCCGTGAAGAAACGATGTTTTTAAAGCAACCAGCTTGACAGTAGCAGAAGGTGACTTTCTACATGACCCTTATCAGGTGGATAATTGCCTTCAATGTGACCAACGTTGCCCTATATCTAATGGAAAATATGAAAAAATGGTGTTTAAGTGGCAGTGTTTTAGACTCCGACTTGGATTCCATTTCCATACCAGAGTCGAAGTACAAACATTTTTTTTCCAACTAGGTTCTATACAACGGAGTTAACATTAAGAGAATAGATAATTTGTTGTTTAATAAACTGATTCAGGTCACATCACTAGAGTGATGCCCTCCACAAACAGCTTAATTTTTGGGGCTTAATACCCAAACGATGAGTACAATGAGAACGTGCGCTCGGGCAGCTTTATTCCACCCGAGGCGTTCCTCTATTTTCCAGGTGTGGGCTATTACAAAAACAGATTGGCGGTTCGGCTAATCTACCACGTCAGGCAAAGAACAGTTGTAAGGTGGCTCCTGAACTATAGAGAAATCATCGCACAAGGCGGATTTCAGTGTCTTAGGTTAAGTAGGACTGTGTCCGAACGAGACCGTAGAGAGGGGGTCAATCAGGAAATCCAGTTGTGGTGGCTTATCATTTATCAATGTAATTGATAATGG
Organism: Chrysotoxum bicinctum; assembly: GCA_911387755.1. Classification (NCBI taxonomy): domain Eukaryota; kingdom Metazoa; phylum Arthropoda; class Insecta; order Diptera; family Syrphidae; genus Chrysotoxum; species Chrysotoxum bicinctum. Next base: position 30,378,468 of record OU426988.1, on the reverse strand, counting down.
GTAGTTTTTTTTTTTTGTTCTAACTCTTGCTTGACTTACATAGATAAGTAGTGTCGGTAGAAACAGGGACAGTCGTGGGACATGAGGGCAGCAAGTCAGGTAGTTGTTAGTTATTGATTTGTAGGCTAGTTGTTCAAAATTTTCTTCTAGTGTCAAGATAGTTTTAAAATTGAACCAAATAAAAATTGTTAAAAAAAAAAACACTTTTTGACTTCAATTATTACAATTCAGTCTCATAATTAGTTTCTTCAAAACCAAGAAACATATAGAAATATATGACATCTCAGAAACCTGGAATGTCTTATTAACTCACGATGTTATCCATACAAATTACTTTTTTCCATAAGTTATACCAGAAAGATTAGAAAAGTAAATCAAGATACGATCATTTTTCCTTGAACAGTTATTGAACGTTATCGAAAGCAGTTCATTTGTATACTTTTAATTCACAGCTCCAAAATAAACGATCTTTTGAAACTTCCAAATTTGAATATCTATCCCATTAAAACTAACGGTAACACCTCAGACGGTATTCTTTTCCGCTTTCAGATTTTCGTCAAAAATATACAGAAATTAACTAAATTGAAAAATCAAATGGGTAAAATTGCATACAAAGTTAAGGCTGCTTTCAAAACTTGCATACACAATTTGTCTCAGGTTACTTATTGCTGCCCTAAAAATCAAACACATAAAGATAGTGTAGTTTCTATGGAAATAGAATGTTAAATTGAAATATCTAACGGGTTAAGTCAATAAACTTGAACACAAATTAATGCTTGTGCCTTAAGTGTTTCTTAGCTACCTAGACTTCCTTTTTCAACATGCTGTTTCGTAAGAACATATACATACAAGCATCTAAGCTTTGAAAAATAAATTCAATGAAATATTTTACACGCCGAAAAGTGCATGAACGCAAATGTATTAAACCTTGTGAAAGCTTGACTTTGTATTTCCGGTTTACGTATAAGCCTGCACAGGTACAAAGTTAATTTCGTATCTTACTTGTTACGTTAAGTGTGTGTGTTTTTTTTAATTTTATGACGTCCGGAATTAATTTCTTTTAGTTGAGTGCTAGAATTTCGAAAGTGAGTAAGTAGATATTTCAAATTGGGATTTAGGCCAATTTAATTAAGTTAAGGTATGCAATGAATTGAAGTTAGCCAAGTGCAATGTTACATTTCAGATTTCGCAAGGGAACTTTTGGTGATTTTTTTTTCTTTGTACATAACTGTAAGGCGAGAGGACTAACTTTAAAAGTATATGACGAAGATTTTGCTTAGATCTCGATAACATTTATTCGAAAAAAAAGATATTACACATTCAAGCATTCGAAATGGGCAATTTAAAAGGTATATTTTGGTGTGAAAATTTTTATTAACTTGAGAAATTTTGGGTAAAATATTGAAAATTTCTTACAATGGATTTTTTTACAATTTGTAATTTTCAATAGGAGTTTCTATTTCAACCTTACAATAAAAGACAGTATCATGGGATCGTAGACATGTAAATTATGCGCAGTAAAATTAAAATTAATTAATCTTTGATATTTTTTGAAGATATTATAAAACTCTTGTTCAAGAAAAATTGATAATTTGGTTTTTAGGACATCATCAGGACAATTAGTTTTTAACATGAAATCATACAATTATAAAAGTTACAAAAAGACAAAAATTATTAAAAATTATTATTTCCTTTGAATGTCATAACTAAGACGAAACGTATTGGCTTCAAAAATTTTCAATAAATATAAAAGAAAATAAATTATAAATTGTGGAAAAACAAAGATTTTTTCTATTTAAAAACTACAATCACAATTTCCTTTATTTTATCTTTTTCAATTTTTCACAAATTTGTTGGAATTATGTTCGTAGTTTGTGAAACAGAAAATACTTTTGCAAATTTGTAACTTTAGTTTAAAAGTACAATTTTATGGCTGTAATTTGGCGAAATAGACCACAGTTGCAATATGTAAATTTTGAGGATTATATTACACCTTCAAAAGTGGATGTGCCAGTGGACGGAAATATGTTTGGATTAGAGTTTGCTAAATTAGTCTTAATGTTAACGAAAATAATTCAAATGTCATACTCATAACATAAGTAAAAAAAGCTTGTATGTTTTGCTGGTGCATATTGCATATTATTTATTGAAATAGCGCTAACAAAGCTTATTAAATGCACCAAAAGCAATTAATTTTAGAAAAAGATAATAAGAAAATTTTTGTATTCGTATAATTTTACTTTTCGTAGCCCCTGATTCAAAATTGCCTTTTTGCACTTTTTTTAATTAATTTTTATTTGAAATAATAAAATGGGTGTCTAAAGCCCCTAGCCTGTTTCATACAGTCTTAATCAGCTACTGAATACTGCCGTTAGTAAACACCAAGTTCAAGTCATCCTTAACTGTAGCTCTCAGTGAACTTCATATTCTCATAAACACATTTCGTCAAAATAAATGAGATTTAAATGGCTTTTCGGCAAGAAATCTTGTTAAATTTTAACACTCCTTGTGCTCTTTTTTTTTTATAAATTTCACGCACTAAAGGGATTTTTGACTACCCTTAAAATGTTTGCGCACAGTGCGATCATGCACATTGGTTTTGAACGTCTGAAATACAGCGTCGGGTAAAGCATTCCGCATTCGAGTACTGCGGCTAAAGAGAGAATCTCTGAATTTAACTATACGTCCGAAGTTGGGCTCAAGGGTTAACTGATGGTCATTCCCTGAAGCGCGAGTATTACGGTTAAATTGTTTAAGTGTAGGCTATTTTATAGAACACTTTTTATAAAAAATAAAAATTACGGTAAGATAATGAAAGACAAGAAACATTGCGACGGTGCTCGAGAGATTCAAATTTGTCTGTCATACTGTTCAAACATGAACATAGTACCTAAATATAGATAACCCCATGTGCACGAAAATAAATAAAGATAACACGGATCATCGTGAACATGCACTGACGGTTATATTAGATAAGCATAAAACCTAGATAAGAATACTCATAGAGATAAGAATAATGTAAATTCATCTGTAAATAGTATTTAAGGAAGATTACGTTGTAAAATAAATTTAGTAATGATTTGGATTTACATTCGGATTGTTACTCAAACATGGTCCTTCGAGCCGGATCATGAGTAATGATTTGGAATTACACCCGGATTGTTACTCAAACATGGTCCTTCGAGCCGGATCATGAGTAATGATTTGGAATTACACCCGGATTGTTACTCAAACATGGTCCTTCGAGCCGGATCATGAGTAATGATTTGGATTTACACCCGGATTGTTACTCAAACATGGTCCTTCGAGCCGGATCATGAGTAATGATTTGGAATTACACCCGAATTGTTACTCAAACACAGTAATGATTTGGAATTACACCCGAATTGTTACTCAAACACAGTAATGATTTGGAATTACACCCGGATTGTTACTCAAACATGGTCCTTCGAGTATTTTTAAAAATTTTCCCCCACCAGTTGTAAGAGATTTTTAAAATAAACGAACTAGAATCATAATAGCCTTGTCAGAGCTACAAATACTGACATACAATAAAAAACGTATAACATACAGTTATAATAGCCTTGTCAGAGCTACAAATCTGACATAAAATAAAAAAAGTATAACATACAGTTATAATAGCCTGATCAGAGCTACAAATACTGACATAAAATAAAAAACATATAACATACAGTTATAATAGCCTTGTCAGAGCTACAAATACTGACATATAATAAATACTCGTAACATACAGTTAAAATAGTGTGTCAGAGCTACAAATACTGACAAAGTTAAAGTCAAATCAAGAAAGTGAAGAAAGCGTTGTCAGAGCTAAAATACTGGCAGAGTGAAAATCAAATAAAGAGAGATACGAGCCTTACAACAAAAACAAGAGTTGTATTTGATGCCACAGCGAAAACACCCAACAGAAACACCCTCAATGACGTAATGTTGATTGGACCTAGACTACAAAACAATATTTTCGACATCATCATCAAATGGAGGCAATGGAAATATGAAGTTACGGCAGACATCGAAAAAATGTACGGGCAGATCAACATAGCTAAAGAACATCAAGAGTATCATCGAATATTCTAGAGAGTACAACCAGCAGACAAATTAAAAGAATATACAAGCAACTATAATAAACAGCAAGCATGAAGTACTGAAGATTCAAAGGGACCTAGAACAGTTCAAGGAAGAAAACATTCACCATAAAGGATTGGACTTTCACCACATAAGCGGTCACAGCGGATTTATGTTAAGTAGCATATTGCTTATTATTGTAGTAATTATATCGTTCGGGGCATTATATTCAGAAAAAGAATTTTAGCACTTTCTGTTGGCCCGCAGAATGTTCAAACATGAACATAGTACCTAAATATAGATAACCCCATGTGCACGAAAATAAATAAAGATAACACGGATCATCGTGAACATGCACTGACGGTTATATTAGATAAGCATAAAACCTAGATAAGAATACTCATAGAGATAAGAATAATGTAAATTCATCTGTAAATAGTATTTAAGGAAGATTACGTTGTAAAATAAATTTAGTAATGATTTGGAATTACACCCGGATTGTTACTCAAACACATACGTCTATCACCTATCATTTTTAAGGTTCTTTTTTGATTATATCCAAAAAGTGTGTTATTGGAGCACCTCTCCATATATGGGAATTGTACTTGAGCTTTGGATGAATATAGGGCTTATAGAGGTTAAAAATATCTTGCAACGTCGAATGAAACCTACACACTTAACAGTATTTTTGCGGACGACGAATATGTGCTAATTCCACACAAGGTGGTCTGTGATGCTCGTACGAGTACCAAGAACTGAGAGCTGTTTAATTTCTTCAATGCAAGTGCCGCTCATGGATAGCAGGGATACTATCCGGGCCAACGGACTTGTATATATCGAATTCTTTCAGTATACTCTTGCAACTGACCGAGTGCGAAAAAAGATTTGTCCCATAAGATCATAAACGTTCACAATTACAGGAGGAATCATGACACTATCAGACAGCATCGAATTGACAGCAAATAACTGTGCTGCCAGCAAATTGGCTTTTTCTTGTGAGCTGACATAAGAAGCGTCGTTGAAAACGAGCGTAGGAACCGAAGACGAAATAGTATTTCGTACGTTATTAACAACTGGCAAAAAAAATTTACAATTTTTCATTTGGTTCTTTGAATATGATCATTACAGGTTATTCTAGCTTGTTTAAACTTATTCCGGTTTTCCTCAGTACGGTTGGTTTTATAACATCAGAAACTTACTTTTCTAAATGTAAAAAGTGTAATAAGCTCCTCAAAGCTCGAATCAAGCCATGGATTCCCTCTTTGGTTTGATAGCTTTTTGCCTATTAGGGATGAAATTTCTTATTCCGAAAAGATTTAAATTTGTGACCATATCTGCACGTCGACGTCCCTATCGAAGAAGCATAGCGACCAGTTAAACTTCCTGCAGAAAGCGTTAAGACTGTCCCAGTTGGCTTTCTCGTATTGCCAAACGGTTTTTTTAGGAATTATTTCTCTAACTTGGTTTTGTTCACATGAGAAATTTTGCAGATATGGTACAATTGTCGGACGAGCTTAATATAGGGATACTACATTTATAGTGTATTTATCAGAGTCAGAGGTAAGAAACAAGTCTAGTGTTGGCGGATTAACCTACAACGTTAGGAAATCGAGTAAGCTCGTGAACGAGCTGAGTCAGGTTGTTTAACTCAGAAAAAATCTCGACCTATCTTCGTTCGGGTGGGGTCCGACCGGACAGCGCATCAAATTCGTTAGAAGTGGAGTTACTATCCAAAATTGGGCTGCGATAAATAAAGCATGTATGAATGAATGAATGAATAAATTGGGGTATAAAAATCTATTGTGTCCCCCATCTAGAACTGGATGAGGTTGGCTCATTATTACAGTTCTTCCTCCAAATCTGCTCCTCTGAGGAATCGAAGTATTTGGAGTATTTTAAGGGATGATAATTCACTCTCTTTTATGTGGTGCTTGCCCAGATACCTCTGCCTTTGATGCACGAGTGCATCACATTTCCCCAGTATGTGGTCAGGTGTCTCTTCGTGAGTGTTGCAGAATCTGCAAGTCGCGTTGTTCACCAGGCCAAGGTTGTTGAGGTGTCTTCTCAACCTACAGTGACCTGTGAGAAGCCCCGTGATTTTCCTGAGGTTGTTCCTACTTAAGCTAATGCAGGTTAGAAAACGCTCTCGGTTGTAGTTCCCGAGTAGTGGTTTTTCTGTCTTAGCTTAGGGAGTTCTTTCCAGATCTTTGATCTTTTTGTCTCCTCTTCTGTTTTGATTTTGTTTTTGATCACGTTTTCTCCTATTCCGCAGTAGGGCCATTGTATATAAATTCTTATAGTAGTCTCATGACGAGGAACGCCACGTAATTTACCAAGCGGCAGAGAAAACAACCAAACCCAATACCCAAACCGTATATTAGCAAATTAATTTAACATTTTCTCATATGCTATCCTTTTCTCGGCAGAGAGAGACATAAACAACAAACATGCTATATTGCTATAGCTATTCAGAGCACACCGACTTGCACCAGCCAGTCAGCGCAGGCGCACACAAGCATGCATACATTATATTTATATGCAGAAAACCTAGTGAGAAGGACAGCCTACGCTCGATTGAAGGCTGTGGCGGCGGCGGTGCGGTGGCGACGGCACTTTGCGAATGAAATTTTGTGTATAAGTTTTTTTACAACGTTGCTTTGTTTTTTGGATACCTCTATGAGAAATGAAAATATGCATCAGGTATATGAATGAGCGAATAAGGTAGCAATATGATATTGCCAGAGAGGGGTTTGCGATTGATGGCGGTCCATTGTATTTAGTTTTTGCATATACATGTATGTACTTATATAGGGAAAGACATACATATGCATTCGAAAAAACAATCGAACTCGAGATTTTGATCAAAGTTGATATAACGATAGCGAAGACTAAAAAAGTGGGTTTCGCAATTTTGTCTGTCTGTTCGACTACCTACAGGCTAAATTGCTCGGCCGATTTTCTTTAAACTTAGTGGATATCACTTTGAATATTTCCTTCCCACGTTTTGTTTTTTTTTTTATGACCAAAAATTTTTTCGAAATTTTATAAATATTTTTTTTTTCTCAAAAACTGTTCGACAGATTTTAAAAATAAAAATACAAACAAATTTCATTTAGTTAAAGCTAGATAGTATAGTTGAAAAAAAAAATGTGCGAAAAATGGTTATTGAGGGTATACTCCCCATGGAACCTTTTTTTCGTTTTTGATTTTCTCAAAAACGGTACAACCGTATTTGATAATTTTTTTTGCTAAAGCTCCCGAAAAAACTTTAATAGAATTGTGTATTCAAATTTTCAAAAAAAATTTTTTTGGATTTTTAAAAAAAACTTCAATTTTTTTTTCAAAACTCAATATTTCGAAAACCCAATGCTATTTTTTTTTTAAATTTGATATTATATTATTTGATATATTGAGTTTCTCAATATAATCTACAAGATGTGATCGTAATCGATCGTCGTCGATGACTGACGTGTGTGAAAGTACTTCTTGCTATTGATAAACTATGAATACTAAATGCTTAAAGTGCCATGTATTGGCTTCTAATTGCGAATTGATCTATTGTGGAATATGTAAATCGGGATTTCATTTAAATTGCACTAATATCAGTGATTCCGATCTAGTTTCACTTAGATCTAATGATAATTTATTTTATATGTGTGACACTTGCAAAAACAAAAATTTATTAGCATGCATATCAAAGGTTAAAGACCTCTTTGAATTTTTTGTGCATAATAAATCTGAATTTGAAAAGCTCGGTTCCTGTGACAATATATGTGCGGCTGTGAAACCTTCTCGTAATCTTCGCTCTACAACCAAACTCCTCTCTCCAGCCTTAAACCGACTGTCATCTTCTCCTCTGCCACCTTATACAAATAAATTAACCCCTTCATCATCAAACACTATAAAAAATGTTGGAAAGAGAGCTACCGTCAGTTCGAAAAAACCGGTTTCTTCCTCTAAGCTTAATAATAAAAATAAAAACAATACCTGCTCTTCTAAACAGAGTGGGGAAGTTGTTGATAATATTACAGGAGTTCCCCTTGCTTCTTGTTCTCATTCTATATCTGGTATAGATATGCATACTGACGTTGGAGTGAGTGTAGACGATGCTCTTGACCCTTCTATTATGACTAATGATGATGTCGTCGCTACTGAAATTTTTGTTGCTAAAGAAATCATTGTTGATGTTCCTTTGGCTCATGCTGCTGCTAATCTTGTTGCAAATGCTGATGCACTGGAAGGTGGAGATGCTGATGCAGTAAATGTAGCGAATGATCGTGCTGATGCGAAAACTTATGCTAATGTTGCGGAGTTGGCCTCCAAAGTATCTTCTGTAAAGACTTTTATTGGTGTCGATAATCCTACTGTTGCTGTGGCGGATGATTATGTTCCTGTGACAGTGGATCACTATGACGGTGCTGATATGACTGTTAGAGATAATAATGAGAAAGTTGTTCCAAATCCACCTTTCAACTATACTACAGATTACCCTTCAGGTTCTAATAGTAATCATAAGAATGTGAATACTGATGCCCTAACTATTACTACCGACGCAAGACGACCTCAACGCAATCCACTGGTTCTTGCTGGCAAAAGAGGACAATGCGACAACTTCAAGGTAATGCGGAAAATTAAATGTTTTTATATCTCTGGTTTCCATCCACACACTAAAACCGATGATATAATCAATTATATGGTTAATACTCTAAGTATGTTTCCAAATCCGTCTGGATTTTCTTGTTTTTTGTTGCCAAATAAAAACGCAAGAACAACGAAATCCATAAACTTCAAAATAATGGTTCCTATAGAATATATAAAACAAATTTATGACGGTGATTTCTGGCCAACTGGTGTAACAATACGTCCATTTATTTTCATGCCAAAAAACGAATAAGCCCCTGTTCTCAGGGGTCTAGAAATAATACAAAAAGCTCAAAAGGTGAATTGAAAGTATACTACCACAATTCAAGTGGCCTGAGAACTAAGGTATCCAGCCTTTTTAATAGTTCAAGTGTTACTGAGTATGATGTAATTGTTATCACTGAAACATGGCTTTATACTGCAATTAAATCAACAGAATTGTTCGACAGTAGATTTTATAACGTTTTTCGATGGGATCGATGCACCTCCGCCTATGAACGCGGTGGCGGAGTCCTGATAGCTACTCGTATTGCCTTGGCTGGCAGACAAATTAAATTACCTGTTCAACATGTGGAGCAGCTGTGTGTTTCCATTCAGATGTCTTCGAAATCTTTCTATTTTATTGCTAGTTATGTTCCTCCAAAAAGTAACTTAGATAAATATTTATGTCATATTGAAAATATTGATTTTATATATAAAATAAGCTCTGAATCTAATAATATCTGTATTATTGGCGATTTTAACCTTTCGGATATAAACTGGTATTGGTCAAACGAAGATAAACTTTTGATTCCATGTAATATGAGAAATGATTTTGAATTTCAATTTATTGACCACTTATACTCTTTAAATTTTAGTCAAGTTAACAATATTGTTAATTCATTAAATAATATTTTAGATTTAGTCTTTACCTGTACCGATGATTTTAAAGCAAATGTTTTTGAAGCGCCATTTGAACTTCTTAACGATTCTATTCACCATAAGCAAATTATGATCTGTATTGAAAAATATGATTATTTAGAATCAAATACTAATTCACTTAAATCATTTAATTTTGCTAAAACAAACTTTACTGAATTAAATTCTTATATTGGTTCATTTAACTGGAATTTTGAATTTGCAAATTTAAACACAAATGAAATGCATAGCAAATTTGTTGGCATACTAAAAAGTGCATTTGAGATATTTGTACCCTTAATGCAGAAAAAAAAACTATCTAAGCCTCCGTGGTATAATAAGCGACTGTCTCACTTGAAAAACTTAAAAAATAAGGCTCATACTAAATACATGAAATATAAAAGCACTTCTCATCTAAAGATTTTTTTCGATCGTAGGAAAGAGTTTGAAATTTTAAGTAAATTCTTATATAAAAATTATATCTTGGACATCGAAAATAAATTAAAAAATGATTCAAAAAGTTTTTGGTCGTATATTTCAACTAAAAAGTCATCATTAGGTTTACCTAAGACTATGACATATAAAAACTTAGAATCCAACGATGTTAACCAAACTCTTGAATTATTTGCTAACTTTTTTAAGTCTGTTTATTCAGATTCTCGTTCCAGCTCTAGCCTTGTATCTCGCGTTATACCTCGGGTTGATATTGGTTCACTACAGTTGGAATTATCTGAAGTTGAAACAGCACTTTTTAATTTAAAGCCAAATTTAAAACCAGGAGTAGATGGTATTCCTGCAATAATACTGAAACAATGCTTTGTGTCGATGACCCAACCTCTATACATCATTTTCAATAATTCGCTGCTTAATGGAATTTTTATTGAGGAATGGAAAACATCTTTGCTAATTCCAATTTTCAAATCCGGTTCGAAAAATTGTGTTGAAAATTACAGAGGAATTTGCAAACTTTCAGCAATACCAAAACTTTTTGAAAGCATAGTTAAATCCAAACTTGAGTTTCACGTCAAAGAATACATTTCTGAATTTCAGCATGGATTCGTAGCTGGGCGCTCTACGGCTTCCAATCTGGCATCCTTCACTTCATATATATTAAATGAAGTTGAAAAGGGTTACCAGGTTGATGCTATTTATACTGATTTTAGCAAAGCCTTTGACTCCGTTAATCATCTTTTACTTATTAAGAAACTAAATATGTTTGGATTTCATTCTGCAATGCTAAACTGGATATCTTCCTTTCTCATTGGTAGAAGCCAAAGAGTAATAATTGATGATAAATGTTCAGTGCCTATTTACTGTTCTTCTGGAGTGCCTCAAGGTAGCCATCTTGGACCATTGCTTTTTATTATCTTTATCAATGACTTAGTATCGGTGTTTAAGTTTTGTTTTTGTCTGATATTTGCAGACGATCTCAAGCTCTTTTTGAAAATTAAATCAATAGACGATTGCCTACTTATTCAACACGACATAAATCAACTGTCAAATTGGTGTTTAAGTAATTGTTTGAATTTAAATGTAGCCAAATGTAATGTTATTACTTTTTGTAAAAGTTATAATATTATTTTATATTATTATTCCCTTGGGGATAGCACTCTGGGAAGGGTAGATAAAATTAAAGATCTTGGCGTCATCATTGATTCCAAGCTATCTTTCAATTTACATATTGACCATATTGTGTCAAAGGCGAATTCAATTGTAGGTTTCATTAAAAGGAATTCTAAAGAATTCACTGACCCTCACACACTTCTAACATTATATATATCGTTAGTAAGATCCATTCTTGAATACGCTGATATAATTTGGAATCCAGCTTATCAAATTCTTTCCAATCGCATTGAAAATGTTCAAAGAAGGTTCACAAAGTATATTTTTTGGAAAATGAAATGGAATTTTTCACCATCGTATGATGCAAGATGTAAACTTTTAGGAATCCTGCCGCTGCAAAAAAGAAGAACTGCACACGATGCCATGTTTATAAGAGATTTGCTATGTTATCATATAAAAAGTCCTGCTCTTTTGCTTATGATACCCATTTACGCTCCTTCTAGAAATATAAGGGAAAGACAGTTTCTTTTTCAGCCTTTACATAGAACAAATTACGGTCAAAATGAGCCAATATCGAGGGCTATTTCAACATTTAATGAATTATGTCAAAATATGGACTTATATCTGTCAAGAAACTGCTTCAAAAACATTTTATTTAACTCGTTGCCGTAGTTATGTAATAGTAGATTAAGTAATTTTATTCTTTAATTTTATTCTTTAATTATATTGTAATCTGTAAGGCTTTGCTGGTAGATGAAATAAATAAATAAATAAATAAATAAATAAATAAATAAATAAATAAATAAATAAGATGTGAGAATTTTTTTTTTATTTTACCTAAAAATAACGGTACCCACCATAAAAATGTTAAAAAATGTTAAAATATTGTTTTCAAAAATCGTATTTTTCTTGAAAACGGCGCCTAGAATTTAGATATTTTTTTTTTATTTCAATTAATTTTTATGATCTTTGATTTAATAAAAAAAAAATTAAGATATCACAGCTTGTACTTACCATAGAACTATTTTGTCTAATTTTCAATTTCTCACATATCGGCATTACGAATTTTAATGAAATTTTTTATAGAGATGCTTCTAAAAAGTTTTAAATAAAAGTTTAAATATCAAAAAAAGGAAAAGCTATGAAGCTGTTTACGAACAAGAATGCTAGCAACGCTTCCTGATAATAAACAATAAAGTCTGATTTTCAACTTTGACATCGCTTTTTGATGATTTAAAAAAAGGGTAACTTTGCTTTACCCTGCCCCATGTTAAAATAAATTTCTCTGTCAGTACTCACAGTATCTAGGGACCTCATTCTGCACTTTTTTTTAGTATAATACTAACCTTTAAAACTACGTTTAAATTGAGCTGATATGTTTTTAGGGTTGCCAGATATTCGATTTTAAATGGTGTTCAATTTTTCTTTCCCGAGCTAAATTTTGACTTTGAGGTCAATTTTTTTTTAATGCGTCATAAAAACAAAGTTTTCTTATTTTTACCTGATGAAGAAAACAATAATAAAAAAAAAACTCATTAAGTGCACCCAAACACCCATACATCTTTTGATACATGGGAAAATCTTAAACAGGTAAAAATTTTGGGTTTTTTACCTACTTTTATTGCAGCACTTGCCAATCGGAGTGGTTTTCCAAAAATTGATAGTTTTTACCTAATTTTTAATACTGTGCGATCATGAAGAGGGTTAAAAATATACTTAGAGCCCGTGAACCCCAAACCTTCTTTATTTTATAAAAGCTGAAAGTTTGTCAGTGCATGCTCCCAACAAAGTTAAGAACAATGAACTATTATGAAGTTTGTATTTTATTTGTATTAAAAAACAGTTGAAATATGAAATAAAATGCACGACTGGATCGCACTAACTTGCTCTTATGTAAAAAAATTTTGAATTTTAAATACATTTTACAAATTTACAACATGGATTTAATGAGATAAAAATTTTCAAATGCATGGAATTACCGTCTGATTTCCAAAAAAAGTATAAAATTCTGCAAACGAAGTTTGTAAATCGTTTTATTATAAAAGCTATTTTTTATATAAGAAATATTGAATATTTCACGCGTATACAAATTTTCTTTTTTCCAAGAAATGTTCATACTATTTTGAAACCCAATATTATAATATAAGTTTTTTTTATTTTAATAAATTAATAATTCGCAAATCGCGACCTTAGAACAATAGGGTTCTTACTGACTTTTTTTTCAAAACTGAGTTATACATGTGGTCGTAGCAAATCGAGTATGCTCTTTCGATCTGTTTCATCCATATTTGTCTCCATATTTGTCTCCTTTAGTTTCCTATTAAGTCAATAAAAATGCAGGAAGCAGAGTTCTATGTACATCAATTTATTAAAAACTAAGTTCACATAGTTCTAATTGGTAAATAGAACCTAGTGTAGTTAGAAAAATTTAAAAAAAAATGCACATAAAACTTTGTTACACAACAGGATGTAGATTTAACTTTGTTGCTTCAAAAGGCTATGAATTTTGTGTTAAAGTTGAATTTTATCTGTGCTGTGTGATTTTCAAAATGTTTGTTCTAAATATGCATACATTTTAATAAGTAAAGGTGAGTATTTCTATTTCAAAAGAAAATAGGAAATCAAAAGATGTACTGTATTAAATATACCACTCATTTAAAATGTCCTGTTAAAGATAGCTTTTACAGGAATGTTTTCAGTACGAACTTTAACCTTGATTTTCACCATCCCAAGTTTGATAAATGTGTTTGATACATTAAGTAAAAAATTTACGAAGGAACATGAGGTCCACTTAAACTTAAAAAAGATTTTATTATATCATGTAAAGGTGAAAAAACTTGCCATATTTGCCAGGCTTGGATGCATCACAAAGCCTGTGTAGGGCTTACTAGAACGGAATATCAAAAGATAAGCAGGCTAGATTCCAATGAAATTGTGCCAGATACTCTAGTTGTTATAATGCCACCTCGTTAAGAAGGATTCAAGGCTGTTATCTTGCCAAACGTATTATAACTTTCAATGAAAGTTTTGAGCCTCTTGGAACAAAAAGCAAAGAAATACCTTTTACTACAATTTGGCATGAGGGTACTTCCAGTCGACACTGAGTTCATAGTACTTAACTTTTAAAAAGTCAATATATAAAGTCAACTTTTGTTGAACCATCATCATTTGTTCGCTCCCAGCCAATAGAAATATCAATCGACAGAATAAATGTTATTGAAAAAAATCTCTTCCAACTGTTTCCTGAAAATAGAAAACAATTCATCAATCTTCCTGTGATCGAGCTTAAAAATGGTGCAAAAACAATTTTTTCTTAATAAATGATTAAGTTTTGTTAACATACATTTATGTTTTCTTTTTTTATTTACAGTTCATTCAGTTAAAAAAGAAGGAATTTTAATAGAAATAGTTTACAAATCGGTGTATAATGTACATAGGGCTTTTTAAATATACGAGTATCTGTAATTAATTTCTATATTCGGGTTGCTGTAGAAGATTTAGTATATTTTCCTTTATAACTCGAAGTATCAAACATGTAGTTAGGGCCTTCACGATATTATGGGCAGTGTGAGCTTTGCTATTAATTAACTTTTCTTTAATAATGTTTATTTGTTTTCCTTTATAAGAAATTCAAAAAAAAAGGAATAAAAACTTCGTTCAACAAAAATTCTTATTTCTTTCACATAACAGGGTTCTATCTGAACAATTACATTTCTTATCATGACACTTAGTATCAGGTAATTAGAACCTTATTGTTCTATGCTCAAATGACTTAGCGTTGAGAAACAAGGTTCTATCCATTTTTTCAACCACCAGTTACTGCAAAATTATGAATTAAATACGTTGTAGATTTTTAAATTCAGATCAACATAACTTAGTACAAAATTTGTGTTTTCAAAAAATCATGTACATAGATCCGAACCAAAATATAAAAGTTATTGACAAACAAAATTCAATCTCTGTGACTTGAGGGTAGTTAGAACCCTATTGTTCTAAGGTCGCGGAATTTGCTCAAAATTCGTAGATAAACATGAAAAGAAATATTTGTTAGTAATTTGAAATTGGAACGCCAAATATCTCCTTTTTTATTTCTTTTTAACAAAATGTTCTAGGTTATGCATACAAAATATTTTTTGCAAAAGAAGTTATCTTATTTTATTTTCTAAATATTAGTTATGTGTATATCAATAAATTTCTAAAATTGGTATACTACATTTTTTCTAATTTTTTTTTTAATTAATTTAAATTTTCCATACTACATTTTGTTATGTTTGTATGCCGAAACGAGTATAGCCAAATGAATTTGCACCTTGCAACAACAAAATTGAGTTTTTATGCTGTGAATTAGCGATATATACTTCATTTCCAAATTATCTATTATAAAAACAGTGATGGATTGGTGATATAAATTGAAGCAGTTCAATTTAGTCTTTCTTTTGTTATAGTTTATTTTAGGTTGTTCAAGCTTGGTTGAGTTTTTTTTTAATATAAACCCATGTCCGGCGGCTACCAGTTCAGGTGTGGTAGGAACTTGAAATTTCACACACTGTCTATTTTTGGTCTAATTAGAAAAAATCTGAAAAAAAATTTTTTGGAAAAGCTTTTAGTTTTCCGGAAAATTCACGTTGCGTTTTCGCAATATCCGCATTTATAGGTATAGAGTTCAAGTCAAATTTAATCAAATATTTGTTTGATAAAGCGTATTAAAACAGAAAATAAATTAATAATGCATTATAATTTAAAAAAATTAACATTATAGGTATGTACATATATAGCTATGTATGCTCATGAAATATTAAAGATAAACATTTGTTTTTCGTTACATGCGATACGTGAATTGAAAGGTGGCACTCCCTAGATCACGAATATGCAATTTTTAACTCGCTAAGATACCTTGTTTAGCCAGAAATCACGTTTGAAAATGTCAACTTTGGGGGGTCTACAGAGCTTCGTTTAGCCGCAAATCGCATTTAAAGATAAACATTTGTTTTTTCGTTACATGCGGTACGTGGATTGAAAGGTGGCACTCCCTTCACGAATATACAATTTTTAACTCGCTGAGATGCCTAGTTTAGCCAGAAATCACGTTTAAAAGTACATTGGGTTGCAAATTTTTGTCAAGAAATATTTTTGAAAAAAAATCAAAATTTCTTAAAAGAAAATTGAAAAAAAAAAAATTATTGGAAGAAAGTTTTTTGAAAAAATATTTTTGATAAAATGTCCAAAAATATTTTTGGCAAAAGTTCAAAAATATTTAAGTCAAATGTCCAAAAATAATTGGCCGAACCATTGAAATTCATCTTATTATTTTTTATTATTATTATTTGTTAAAAAATAAATCAAAATAAAATATATTCTGAATTCGGTTTTATTACCAAATTCTGTTTGGCACTATTTCGGTTACCATAACGAAATAAAGCCAATTTGAAATTATTTTGTTTTCAAAAATGAAATAAAACCAAATTTAGAATTTGAGTTTATTAAGTTCAAATGCCTCTAGATCTAATTACAAAGTCGAAAAAATGGCAGCCTCGCTGATTAATCGTATCAAAATGTAAGCAAACCAGATTGTATGAGAAATGAAACAAAATTCACAAAACTATCATACACTCTCAATACTATTTGTTTGTATTCATCTCGCACCTGGCATATACAACTTTATATACCTACCTACAATTGATTCTGACAGCAAAAAAAAACGCAGATAGGATTTTCTCCCTTACCCTCCTTTAAAAATATATCACTACCGCATCTCTTCTTTTATTTTCTTATATTTTTCCCTTCCACGTAGTATATCTTATATCACAACCGCATCTCACTGGCGATATTAATATTTCTGCGGCAGAGATAAAAAACTTTTAATTCAGTTCCATGAGACTACTATAGAGTTAATATACAAAGGTAGGGCTCTGGTCCTGTAAGGGGTGTCGATGCACCTATTTTTGCTATTCATTTTATACATATTATAGCGAGGCCGTACTGCTGGTTTTTCAGAGTATGAACACATACAGAACATACCCTTTTTCTAAGTCCCCGAATGTTGCTACAATCAAATCTTAATTCACTTAAGATTAAAAAAATAAAAACAAACATAAAAACCAAATCAGAATTAGAATTTGTCAGCAAAATTACAAGCTTTCTCACTCTGTTAAAGAATTGAGACTAAAATTTTTTGGATTCGATCTTTTAATAATTTTTTGTTACAATTCACATATTTTTAAAATGGTGAATGTTGAAATGGAGATTGTTTTTCACTTTTGCGGATAAATCTACTATATATTTTTCCACCTGTCGTGTTAACTGCTCCGGCAACAAATACTCGTAGTTAAAACAACGCATCCAAAACAATTAAGTCTAAACTTGAGTCAAACAAGGTAAGCTTGCTTTTCTTCGGTTGTCACCTGTGATAGGAAAAAAAATTAAATAAAATGCACGACTGGGTTGCACGAACTTGCTCTTATATAACAGACTAGGAATTTTAAAAACGAATGTTATTAGAGAAAACTATTCATAAGGATCAAATTATTTTTTAAATTCTTTTAGTAGTAAGAGACAAAAACATAATGCTATCCAAATATGAATTTATGCAAGTCGTTGTAGTGGTTTCTTACAAAAAAGCTTTTATGTACAAACTTTTTAAAAGCTTCTTAAGAAAAAATTTTGGTACGCCAATTTAAAGTTTTTATTATTGTTTCGAATAAAAATAAAATTTACAAAAAAAAAAAAATATTAAGCCGTTTCTGAGATATCGAATTTTCAAAAATAAGATCCGTTATGTGGATAATGAGAAGTTCAAAATTCGAAAAAATGGTTCACAAGCTGTAATATCTCAATTGCAATTTTTTTTTAAATCAAAGATCGTAAAATTTAATTAAAAGAAAAAAAAATTTATCAAAATTCTAGGCGCCGTTTTCGAGAAAAATACGATTTTTGAAAACCATTTTTTTTTTAATTTTTTTTAGCATTTGTATGGTAGGTACCTTTATTTTTAGGTAAAATAAATTTTTTTCTCACATCTTGTAGATTATATTGAGAAAATTTTATTTATCAAGTTTTAAAAAAATCTACCGAGGGGTTTTCGAAATATTGAGTTTTGAAAAAAAAATTTTTAAACTTAAAATTTTTTTTTTTGAAAATTTGAGTACACAATTCTATTCAGGTTTTTGGGGAGCCTTAGCAAAAAAAAATTATCAAAATCGGTTGTACCGTTTTTGAGAAAATTAAAAACAAAAAAATGGTTCCATGGGGGTTCCCTCAATAACCATTTTTCTGAAAAATTTTTTCAACAAACCGAGCTTTAATTAAATGAAATTTTTTGTGTTTTTATTTTTAAAATCTGTCGAACAGTTTTTAAGAAAAAAAAATGTTTATAAAATTTTGAAAAAAAAAATCGTATGGCAGGTACCGTTATTTTTGGTCTTAAAAAATCAAATCAAAAAACATCCGGGGGGAAAAAGTTAAAACCCATATCTACCAAGTTTGAAGAAAATCGGCCGGCCGAGCCGTTTAGCTGCAATCGAATGGACAGACAGACAGACAGAATTGCGAGACCCACTTTTTTAGTCTTCGCTATCATCGTAATGTCAACTTTGATCAAAATCTCGAGTTCGATTTTTTTTCTGAATGCATAACTTGCCTTATAGTACCTATAAGTCGCAAGTAAAAATGAAAATAAAATATATTTTCAATTAGTCAATGTGAACTGAGGTTTAAACAGTAGAACAGTGTCGTTTAACTTAAACTACAGAATGAACTCTGTTCAAAGTTTAAATTACACTGTGAAACCAAATTTATTGTTGAACTGAATGTTAAACCAAAAATGGGGTTTAAACATCAAATATATGAATTGAGACTCAACATTTTAAATTATTATTAAAAAATTTAAACATTATTCAGTATTTAGATAAAAAGCTAAAAAACTTTTTAGTAATAATAAGCGCCAAACAAATAAAATAAGAGCATGTAAAAAATGTGTAAATGAAAGCTCACAAAGCTTTTTTATAATTTCAAACTTCAATAAACTATGTTACGGGAAACAAAATGTTAAAAAATTTTGTATTTATTCGAACCGTTAGGGGAGAGCTAGAAATAGAAAAGGGACAGAGAAACCAGACAAGGCCAAATTCTTGCACTATAAATAACATTACATTAACATTACACACATATACCACTGTAGATATGTACATGCTCTCTTGGTAAAATGGGACATTTTAGTTAAATCAAGCTTTTCCACTGTTCTTATTTACTAGTTACTTCTCTATTGGCTAACAATTTAACGAAACTTATAAACTGTTTGATTTTTTTTTTTAACAAATTTCAATTTTTCGGAGAAGAGGAAAAGGATGATTTGTGCAATGTTCTCAATAATTTTAACTTAGCACAGATAGGTATACCTATCTTAAACATGTATTCTAAAAACCAAAGTCTTCAAGTAAGTTTACGTCAATTAACTTTTATTTTACATTATTCATACCTGAACATCAAATACAAATATTTCTAGGAGAATTATGCATGGTCTCTATAGTCTTTTGATAACGCTCAACTTTTTTGTCAGCATTATTCCCAGTCCTAACGTAAAAAAAACGAAACACGAATACACCTATTACAACGCCCATGGCCTACATTAATGTAGTTGACCTACTTTCAATACATACACATACTATACATACTCCAAATTAAGGTGTAGATACATGTCTGTTTTATATATCTTTTTTTACACTCACCTCACTTCCAATTGTTATAATCCTCACAATAACTTCGTCCTTGGCCAAATCATGGCTTACAACATCACCGGAAGTTTCTCGTCCGTTATAAGTTAAAAATACTCGTTGACTGGGATGCAACTGAACTTCCATAATCGACCGAAAACCGGGCCCAATCAAATCCGTTTCGCGAAATTCCTTCATCATAACACTACGACGCAAAGATTGTGCTGGACTGTTTAAAAGCAAATTTGACGAACGAACGCTGTGTTGGCGGGCGTCCATAATGACGCCACCAGTACCATTATTACCAACATTACAACGTCCCGGTGAAGGAGCAGCCTTCGAGCTTAATACCGATACCGACGACAATGGAGTCGGAGATGCTGCTCCGGCCCCGTTTCCGGCTTCTGCCAATGGCGATGGCACAAAACCCTTATGATTATTATTATCGTTTGATTGTTCTTGCATTGTTATAATTGTTGATGATGACGTTGTTTTAAAATCAAAACGCACCGTATACTTTGTGTCTGGCGTAAGATTGATGCAGTTATTATTTTCACTTGGTTGCGATGAACTTGGAGGCGTTTTAACGTCTTGTATAACGCCCGAATACCACAGACCGTCTGGACCCGGTGCACAAACTCTTGTACCGATAATCGAACGTTTAGCCAATCGCCTGCCAGTTGACATTATTTTTTTTATTTAAAAAAAGGCGAAAAGTAAAAAAAAAATGAAAGAAAAAGAAAAAGAAAATGGGGATAATTTGTGAAGAAATAATTTTGACAGGATTATAAATTTGTAGGTAATACACTTGATTTTCTTACTGAGTGAATTAATAGTAAAGTAAAAAACATCGGAAGTTTTATTTGAATCACTCTATAGCACTTTCTGAAGTTTAGATGTTGTTTAATCCTTATCACTTTCTTTCATTAGTTAACAACATTATTGCATGGAGAGAGGAGGTGGAAGTAGACCGGAAAGAGATTTAATTTTTTTCTTTTTCACACAAAAAACACCACAAATTTATGAAATATGAAAGTGGATCCACGACAGTTAGATGTTGCTAAACATTCACTCAACACCAAAACACTTGTTGCTAAGGAAATAAAACTTTATTTTTTGTATATCTAGATATTTTTATATCTTTAAGTATTTGTTGCACTGCAATTTATTCACTTTGAATTAATTTATTTCAAAACTGACATTTGGAGCAGTGATTAATTTTGCTAACGATGGTGATGACGCTGGTAATAATGTGGATAAATTTGATGACGTTTTCACAGATTTACCTATTATTTTCAATAAGAAACCGATAACTACGACCGATTTGTCCAATTGCTTGATTAATAACAATATTATTGCTATTAAAATTAATTTAGCACTTGATATAAAATTATTGGCAATGTTATTAAAATTGCTGTGATAGCTGTTTTTGTTATTACCGATGATTGGGGCAAGACGAATATTTTTTGTCACACCAAAAATAGATATCTGAACATTTTTTTTAAATGGAAACGTTATATTAAAACTTTTGTTGCACATAATATTATCAACCATAATATACGAGATGCAATAATTTTTTTCTTTTAAAATGAATTCTTAAAAATGCGGAAGAACTTGGAGTAATATTAATTCTTTTTGTTCATCTATTAAGCGAAACAAAAAAATGTCTGAATAGGTATTTTCAATTTTTATTGTTCATATATGTAGGTGTAGGTATGTTTATATATAATATCGATTTGTATGTGACGAGTGATAAATGTATCAACAGGGTTTTCATAAAAATTATTCACTCAGATAAACTTGATTCTCTTCGATTTTTTTACGAAATCAACAAATAATATCACTTTTACGATACGACGATATTGGCTGAAGCAGGTATAATCCTTGTTCTGCTTAAGAGCCTGATATTTGCACAGAAATAATATTATTTCTATAGATACCTAGTTTATTTAATTTAACTACGTTAGTGGTGATATTATCATCCCACACACGTAGAAACTTTAATACAGATAATTGATTCCAATTGATCAGAGATGTATCTGATGGACTCAATATTTATACACTGTTTTCTTATTTAAATATTTTTTACGGTTTACTGGTTTAGATTTTATGCCTGAACTTGAGGGTACCCGACTGAACACGAGAATTGGCTGTCAACGACTGAGAAATGCTGAAATGGAAAACGAAAAAATCCCCAATTGTTGTATACACAAGAAAAATGTACCTACAATCTACATAATAATGTATACCGAAAACGAACTCGCACACAACCTGACATAGTAACTGTATGTATGGTTTTGTGGCTCTGTCGATACTCGATAATGGGGAAAAAGAAGAGATTTTTGTTTTCACAGTTAGTTTACAATTGAAGAGCGTGCTTACCAGTTTTAATAATGAGAAATTCTTCTCTAACTCTTCGTTTGACTCTTCGAATGTTCAAATTTCCCCTTGAATGTTGGAGCTTTTATCAGCATTCTCCTTATTTTTTGTTGTATTCTTTGTTTATCAACAAATCCTTGCTGCATTCATTGCCATTTTTCTTCTTATACCTACATATACATAGGTACCCAATATGATTTTTGTGTTATATAAATGTTGCTCTTTATATTATTTCCAACACTCAGCTGTTTCAGAGATAAGCTCAGCTGTTTTGTCCCGGAGTTCTCTTAAATATAATATCTTGTTGAGGAAGAATATTGTGTGTTGTTTTTACAGTTTTGCCGGCTTTATTTACGTTTTCTCAATTTTTTCTATCCCAGAGAACTAATTTAAAGATAAACTTAGTAGAAATTGTTTTATGAGAATATTTTTGTATGTATGCAAAAAAGAGTTCTATGATGATGATACTTGAGGAATTTCGAATTAAGAACTTGCTTAGATGCTCTTTTTAAAAAATAGGGCATGTTGCCAGATTTACTTTGTCAATAGATTAGATTCAAAAGCAAAAATAGGTTGGGTGGGTGTTTTGAAAGAGAGATACGGTGCAAAGGGGGAAGTTTTTGGAGGTCGACATTGTTCGTGTTGTATTTATTTACTTGCCCTCTTCTTCTTGAGCATGAAAATTAGGTAGGTTTGTAATTAAAATCATAGATAGGTAGTTATGTACATATGTACATATAAATGAAACATAATGTAGGTAGATGCAAACAAATTCTTTTTCATTTTATTTGTAAATTAAAAATATACAAATCTGTTCCATGAACTAATGCCACACGAAATTTAAAGAATTGAAAATAGTTTTAAGCAAACCACACAATGATAATTAAATTTAATGATGATTAAATTTGAAGCCATTTTTATATTTATTTTCATCTACAAGCATTTTCTTAAGAGATATGTATGTTTATAATTTTGTATGACAAAAATACCAAATGCCTTATGAATAACTAATTAATAATTTAGAAAATCATTATAAATAAAATGCACGACTGGGTCGCACGAACTTGCTCTTATGTAATAGACTAAAAATTTTAAAAACGGATGTTATTAAAAAAAAACTGTTCATAAGGATAAAATGAATTTTTTAAATTCTTTTAGTAGTAAGAGATAAAAACAGAATGCTATGCAATTATGAGTTTATGCAGGAACAAAAATTATAAGTCGTTGTTGTGGTTCCTTAAAAAAATAAGCTTTTATGTACAAAATTCTTAAAACATTTTTAAGAAAAAATTTTGGTGAACCAACCTTAAGTTTTTATTACTGTACGAATAAAAGTCTAATTTCCAAAAACAAATACATAGGTACTAAACCGTTCTTGAGATATCGAATTTTTCAAAAAAAATTCTTTTTTTTTTCTAAAAATTGAAAAAAATATTTTTTCTTAAGTTTTTAAATGCAATGTTTTTTAAATTTTTTAGGAGCTTCTTTATACAAAATTTCGTTAAAATCCGTTATGCCGATAATGAGTAATTCAAAATTCGAAAAAATCGTTCTATGGTAGGTACAGTCAGTAATATCAAGATTAAATTTTTTTTTAAATTAAATTATAGATCGTAAAGATTGATCAAAAGAAAAAAAAATTTAGCAAAATTCTCGGAACCGTTCTCGAGAAAAATACGATTTTCGAAAACTATTTTTTAAAATTTGTATGGAAGGTACCGTTAGTTTTAGATAAAACAATTTTTTTTCTTAAATCTTGTAGATTATGTTAAGAAACTTTTATTTGTAAAGTTTGAAAAAAGTCGAGCATGGGGTTTTCGAAATATTGAGTTTCCAAAAAAAAATTGATTTTTTTTAAATCCAAAATATAAAAAATTGAAAATTTGAATACATATGTAGATAATAATATTCAAATTTTGGAGGAGCTCTGGCATAACAAAAATGATTTAAATCGACTGTACCGTTTTCGATAAAATAAAAAACAAAAGAAATGGACCCAGCGAGGCTACCAAAAATAACAATTTTTTGTAAATTTTTTTTCAACAATTAGCTAGTTTTAACCAAATGAAAATTTTTCAAATTTTTTGTAAAAAATTCTGTGGGACAGTTTTTGAGAAAAAAAAATATTTATAAAATTTCGAAAAAAAATCGTATGGCAGGTACCGTTATTTTTGGTCTTAAAAAAAAAAACAGAAAAAAACGTCCGGGGGAAAAAATTAAAACCCATACCTACCTATCTGCCAAGTTTGAAGAAAATAGGCTGTAGTCGAACCGACAGACAGACAGACAGACAGAATTGCGAGACCCACTTTTTTGGTCTTCGCTATCATCGTAATGTCAACTTTGATCAAAATCTCGAGTTCGATTTTTTTTACGAATGCATAACTTGCCTTATAGTACCTATAACTCGCAAGTAAAAACATTCATTTTTAAAATTGGACGAGGAAACTGCGTTGTTAAAAAAGTAGGAAACTTTCTGTTTTCAACATTCTAGTTCTCAACATAGAGACCAACGAAAGTAGACACACGCTTTTTAAATGATTGCAAAGTATATCCTTTACAAACATTATGCCATAAGGCTTTCTTTTAGATTCTAGATATTTAATTCCATGGAATTCGCCCCCCCCCCCAGCTTTTTAATCAGGGCTACAATTCCAACGCATTTAATGGAACATATATTTTGTAAGCCGTCCTTGCACTTGTTTGGATTCCAAATTACATTACCATATTCAGTTGTTGATATAACCAGTGAGGTATAAAGGCTTGAGTAATACATAAGGATCCGTAGACTATTTGTTACTATTTGTTTTAATAAATCTAGCTATACAGTTCGCTTTTGCTACTTTATAATCAACATACATATATTTTTGGTGGTGTCTATACTCTACAATAACTATCGTACAGCTGCCAGGCATTATAACCAAGTGAACTGGCATCTTCTATGGCTTGGTCTGAATACCAAAGAATCGGTTTTTCTTCTCGCTTCGAACCTGTGAGCTAGGTTTCGAGGACTCTTTTGGCTAAAGATTTGTTATCCATCTGCTCAATGTTTGGTATTCAATGGTTTTGACTTTCTAGACTATATTCCCATCTTTTGTGCTTAAGTTTTAATTTTTTTAAGTTTTTAGAAGTTTCGGTATGACAAAATTAAATAAAGACGATTATGTTGATAATGAAAAAAGTTCAAAGTTAATTCGCGTTATAAACGGTTTAGTTTTAAATTAATTCAAATATAATGGAAGGTTACATACAATTTAAATAAATCAACAAAATTTTATTAAAATTCTTCTCATGGACTTTTAGCATTTGTATGGGAAAATCACTATTTTTAAAGATAAAGAAGGATTACTTTTTAATCGCTAGTTCTTAAACATATGCAATTATAGTTTAAATAACCCTTTTCGAAAAAACCATTTTCAAAAAAATTTACCTTAGCTAGTTTTTACTTAATTACTAAGGTCGTCGGACCATCTTTTCCCCCAATTGTGCTTATCCCTATTGGGTCGTTCTTCGTCAAGTACTTCTCATTCGGCACACTCGTCTGCCTATCTGTGTGACAAGGGTTTATTCATTGATTGGCCCGGCATGTACCCTTACGAAGCCATTGCCACTTAAGATGAGGAAGTTTCAAAGCTGATCTTTAGCCCCAGGATTTCAGATTATATATCTATTCTTGCTATCAATTGATGCAGATCCATTATCTTATAAGAGAGTAAACATAGTGTCCATTGAATTCTTCCATTTTCAGTGTACAACCTTCCTTTATAGTTTATACAGAACGTGACATTCAGATCCATCGCATGTAGCTTTGATAATAGCAATTAACGTATCTTATTAGTCAAGCCCAATAAATTCTCCAAATACTTTTCACTCTTTATGAAATCTTTCAATAAGTAGCTGAAGAAGCTCACTCGATATTGTTGGCGCTGCTATATATGTATATACCGTCAATTAAAGTGTTTTAATTGCGATAATTATTTCTTCTCGACTGGGGTATACAGTGCGTATTCGGGAATTTGTCACTTCGGGCGGGTCATTGGCCGCTGGGTTCACATAACTGGGCAAAAACGCGATTTTAAACCGCTGAAAAGTTCTCCTTTCACTTTTTGAGCTGGTTCTCACTCAAAAGTGACAGAGATCCGTCTGTGTCTTTTACCAGTTTTTCTTTAGAGATTTGGTTACCTATTAGCTCTTTGGTAATTCGAAAGACGGTTTATCTATGTTAATCACCCGCGCTACGGTGAACTTCTCTCATCGACATGCGGTGGAACAGTTTTTAAAAAAGATAATTTTCTTTAAATTCTAAAAAAATGCATGCCTACCGATACTTTTGGTCCTAAAGGAATTTAGTGAACCTAGCCTAGCCTAGATAGATTAGATTGTACTGGAACAAACAGACGAACCCCCCTTTTCATTCTTTTATATCGTCGTAAAGTCAAGTTTGTTCAAAATCTCGAGTTCGATTTTTTTACGAAATAAATAAATAGATCCGGTATCAGTCGATACGCTTGTTAATCGGACATTGTTAAACGGGCCTTATTCAGCACTACCTATACTGATTCCGAACGGATACCATTTTAATTTAAAGCATTGAAGTACAAAAGCATCCAGCATCCATATGCATGAGCATATGTTATTTTTGAAAGAATTCATCATCGAGATTCAAGTTCAATATTTGATTTCTATTGATATGAAAAAATGCTTGGGATCTTGAAAGATAATTTAATAAAAGCTTTAATAGCATATTAAAACAATTATTTTATTATTCTTATGACGTAAAGTGCTTTAATTGTGCGTGAAAATTCCTTTTAGATTAGCCTTATTTAACGAATCAATAGTGGAATTTTGCGTTTTGATTAAATTATTCAAAACAGAGGAACTTCGAAAGCATAACAACAACAACAAAAAAGCACAGCATTAACGAAGCCATATTTTAAGGTATATGGGGCAATACCTACCAATACGAATGACTCCATCCAACAAAGTGGAATATACACGAAAGTCGGCAACATAGCATCTTTTGAAATTGGGTCAAGTAAATAGAATTTAAAATCTCTTATACTACAAAACTTCGAAAAAGAGAGCAACTTACAGATACGTCATTCTCCTTAAAAAAAGAATGACTAACGTAATCCGAAAACCAAAACCCAATTAGAAGAACGTCACTGTATTAAAAAGGCAGCTCTCTGTTTACGATTCTCAATGTTTCTCATAGTTTTTGATTTTCAAACAGAAATGAGCGAAGAGCATCAAAATTACAGCACAGCACGCACACACATACTTCATGCAACCATCATTTATACTTTGTCAACATTCCGTTATCAACTTTCCAATACTCTCAGACAATATCTGATTTTTTTTTCTTGTGGGAGTGTAATCATATGTAGATTCTCTAATGTTTGAAGTATAAGATCTTTGATTTTTTTATGATTATTGCCATTTTTAGTAAGTGTGATTAAACGGGGGTATTTATGTTTTCTTCGCATTTCATTCTGATGGTCTTAGAAATTCCCGCTATAAGGCCAGCTGATCTAATAGTGAACATCAACAATTTTCAATGTGTTGGTTATCAAACTTAGACAAATTTCTTCTCTTCTTTCTATATATGATTAAGCAACATGTATGCATATGTATGGGTGCCTATTAGAGATAATTAATTTCAGTTTTATTTGAAGATAAAAACAAAGGCTAAATCATTGAAAAAAGAACGATTATTATTATTTTAAAATTATTTTAAAATAATACCTAATTAATAAATATTTTTAAATAATATCATTTATTGCATCCTAAATGCAAACTGAATTGCAATAAAAACAACTGCATCTAATGTTTTGTTTTGTTGTAGGTAA
This sequence comes from Chrysotoxum bicinctum, assembly GCA_911387755.1. Taxonomy (NCBI): domain Eukaryota; kingdom Metazoa; phylum Arthropoda; class Insecta; order Diptera; family Syrphidae; genus Chrysotoxum; species Chrysotoxum bicinctum. The sequence continues at coordinate 30,350,345 of OU426988.1, read as the reverse complement.
GGTATGTACCTAGATACATTTTATCCATTGAAAGTTGAATCGTAAATAGTAGCATACAAATGTAGGTACGCTATTCATATAAATGATGAAATAGAGGAATAGTGAAACTGGTTTCAAATACATAAAAGACTTTTGTGTTGGTTGTCAAAGCCAGTGCAATCCATAGATATGTGTGGTGGTGGTGCACTGTTGCGTCGGTCTTCTGGTTAGTTCTAGACGCCCTTCCAGGCTTGCCCATTTTATATAAAAGCAAATGCGTTTTAAATAGGTAGGTATGTATTCCTTTGTTCCTGTTCTATTTTTTTAATGTGTGTTTTCTATTTTTGTTTTTGCGTCGTAGGAAGGTTTTGTTTGTTTAAAAGAAGAAATGCTCAACCCATTTACAAAATGTCTAATACTTTTGACAGTGAACAAGTAGTCCGACAAAAAGTCATCCAAATTTACGACCGACAACGACCGCACATTGAGTATGGCATATGACTGATGAAACCCTACATACATACATATGTACATATGTATCTAGATAGATTTAACAGCATTAAGAAATAGGTATGTACCTATGTTGTTCAGCCGCGGATCCAGTATTTCAATGGGGGGAGGGGGTCAATTTTGGCAAAATTTTGCCTACCTTTCCGTCCATCGAATACTTGCGCCTTTTTTAATGATTCTCTGTATGTCTGTCATATTAAATATAAACTCAATTGAATATAAAAAGAACGATTTTTCAATAAAAAGTTAGCCTCTTTAAATAATGCTCTGCATGCTTAAAGTATTAAATAGGAATTAATACGTACTAAACAAAACAATTAAATAAGGTTAGGTAAGTATCTATGTAAAGGGTGTTTTTTTAGAGGTAAAGAAGTTTAGGTTGACAGCACTGTTTTCATTTACAGCCATATTATTTTTATCATCTGCCATGTGATTTGTCTTCAATTCGGTTTGCTGACGCCTAAACAAGCCATGCAAATTGTGCAGATTTATGTATTTAAAAAAATAAGTGGTTCTGCTCGTAAAACGCGTGGCGCATTACGTCCATTTTATGGTCGACACAATCGTCATTCAGAGCAATTAATTCGATTAACAATAGCACGTTTTCGCACCACCTTTACCATGTTTACTTTAAATGATAATTTTACTCATAATCTGAGACGTCGCAGAGTGGTCTAAAAGCGGAAAAAAGTCCTTGGAAAAAGTCATATCTAGCCTTTTTAGCTTTATGCGTAAGTACTATTAGATAGAGAAGTTGAAGTTGAAGTAGATAGAGAAGTTGAAAAATAATTTTATTCAAATCGCGAACCATATTTTCAACAAACTTTTAGATGTCTTTTTGAAGTAAAACTTCTTTTCCGGCGTTGGGGGTAAAAAAATTTCTATGCAGCTGTCAGTGACATGTCAAACCGTCACGCCATCCGTCAAAGACAGCGACATGTTTTTAGCATGTGCAAGTAAAACATGAAGTTGGATACGATTTAGAATTTACATATTTCAAATGGCTGCATTCAAAGATAAACATAAAACTATAGGTTCAGACGCGCAATGGCTATGCAACCGAATAATTATTGACAAGCATATTGCAATCCAAATAAATTTTACCAACACCTAACCCTCGCATACAAAGTACTGGCCAAAAAGTTGGGTATATCCACTACCATTTGTATTCTTGCTGTCATAGACGGCATGCCATATGACCAGCAGGTTGCCTGAAAGTTTTGAAATTATACTTTTTAATAATATTTATTCGCTTAATCGCACACGCCACCGACATTTGTTTTGGTATTTATAAATTTGAACGTCACCCGACTAATCAATCAAATACTTTAATAATTAATTTTACAAGAGTGCCGCTGTCAGTGTACTTGCTTTTCAAGTTGCCTGGATACTGAATTAATGTCAGGTGACTACTAAGTTGCTCGGATTTGTACGGGTTAATAAGAAATGCTTGTGTACATTACAAGATTACAACATGCTTGCCAATACTTGCACGTGCAGCCCTAGGGTAATACAAACAAAGCGAGGCAACTTGCCTGTCAAGTGGCATGGGAGTTTTGTACTTTTCTTCTCGATTTCATTTAAGGCTAGGCGCGCACATTCAATTTTTTGAAGTAAAACTTCTTTTCCGGCGTTGATGGTAAAGAATTCTCTATGCAGCTATCAGTGACATGTCAAAACGTCACGTTATCCGTCAAAGACAGCGACATGTTTTTAGAATACAAAATGTTTGTTCGTAGGTTATAATCTTACAGAAGCTTTGCTTGAGGAAAAAGAAGTTTTACTTCAACCGCGCGTACGTCAGTACACACAATCTTTTTTTTTTTTCTGAAGTTCCTTTGAATAAATTCTGTGCCTTACCTATATCATTTTATTTGTATATTTTCGGCTATCTAAGAAATAAAAAAAATTATTGATAATTTATAAAAGAAGCCTTCTATATGTAAGTAGCCTGAAACATTTGTACTAAGAATACATTTTTTAACTTTTTGATTTAAAAAAAAAAAGCTCCAAGAGACTCCAAAAAAACTAAGTATACCAGCGTGTGCTTTTAAAAGTTTAGATTTTACAAATTTTTCCCGCTCTCCCATGCAAACATCAAAACCCTCTAATTTTAGAAAAATATCAATAATTTTTTTTTTTAATATTTTTTCTTAACCAAATATAGATTAATTATGTAAAAGACTAAGTTAAATATGTGGGCGAATTTTTTTTTCCACTCTCCTATACATAGTACATCAAAACCCTCCAATTTTAGAAAAGTGTCAATAACTTTTCTTCTAATTATTTTTGCTTTAAAAAATTTTGACGAAATACATATGTATAAGATTGATTTTTAAATGTTTGTCAAATTTTAATTAAATCCGTGTAATAGTTTAATAAATAAAAAAATAAATTTGGTTGTGCAACAGCTCGAAATGAACCAGGACCTAGTGACTTACAACTCTCAAGTCTCAACCATTCTTGTGTGCGTGTTACCAAGAACGGAGGGAACCTACAATTTTCTGCCGATTCTGAACGGCTAATGAACAGCACTTTCCATGACAAGAGATACTCTTGGTGATTTGTCGATTTCTTGCAAGAGGCAGTACCTACACCACTGAAAAAAACTTTCTTGCAGCGGCTGAGAATCGAACTCGAGACCTTTCGCATGACAGTCCAACGCACTAACTATTATGCCAAGGGGTACTACTGTAATAGTTTAGATTTCAAAAATTTGTTTTCGCTCTCCCATACAAACATGAAAACTCTCCAATTGTAGAGAAATGTTAATAACTTTTTTTATAATTATTTTTTCTTAACTAAATATTGATCAAATATGTAAAAGACTTATTTAAACATGTGTGCCAGATTATATTTAAATTTGTTGAACAGTTTAGATTAAAAAGACTTTTTTCGCTCTTCCATACAAACCAAACCACTGTGCGTCGTACAGTGCGTACCGAAGAAGCAATTGCTGCACAGCGCAGAATCGAGGAAGACCCGAATGAGTCAGTGCACCATCGTGCACAACAATTGGATCTGTGTCCATTCACTTTATGGAAAATTTTGCTGAAAGATTTTGGTTTGCTGCCTTGGACCTCAAGATTGGACAAGATAATAGCCAGCCACGGCGGCCATATGCCAGAAATCATAGACAAATAAAAATGGCAAGGAATCATCTTTTAAATAAATTCAATTTATGGCAATTAATACAATCCATCTGTGTTTTATTTCATTTTATAGTTCTATACCTCTAAGCAACAATCATACAAGTCAAGTTTGTATAAAACCTTTGAGTATATATAATATGGAGGGCTCGTTCCTATCCCTAATGCATTGTAGTACTTGAAGTTGTGATAGGGGTCGCTGTCTCACTTTCTGTAAGTTAAGGATACAGCCGTATCCTCTGATTTGTGCTTACCTTCTCCTCGCATATAGTTCTCCGTCACATGTAATATGAAGCACTCGGCAATAACTTTGTCTTACACAAATTTGAGTAGCGCCCCCTATGATAGTCACGCATTTGGAATAGAAACGAGCCCTCCATATTATATATACTCAAAGTATAAAACACACATTATCCTTATCCCTGTTCTCAATGTGGAAGGAGGGTTCATTCTTCATTCAGTGAACGGAAAAAAGGGAATTATACTTACGGACAATATAAACATACGTACACGATACTTACATAAGCGGAGTAGGTTCTTATACCTAAAATGACTGTACTCTGTCCAACAAAAATTATCAGTACAGGGAAGATAGGACGTTTGTCTCTCATTCTGGTTGCATTACCATGCATATGTGTGTTGCCTTTTAAAGCTCTCACAAAGATTCCGTAGTTTAAATTATAAATCGCCGCAAATGAGAGTAAAAAGGGCGTAGGGCTACCGTCTACCGATTCAAAACGACTGAAAACAATATTCAATTTACCTTTTCCCGCGCGTTTTCTTTTTAAGTTGAAAAGCAATACGACAACACTCAACATACTCATCTTCTTAAAATGTGTTCTCAAAAGCTTCAAATCCCAAAAGCTCCTTAAAAAAACCACTGAAAAAGCTCCTTGCCTGCAATTGAAAATGATACTGGTAACTCTGTTTTGATGTAGATAAAGAGCGCACGATCGTATTGAGTGCAGTGGTACCACTTTACTTCAATTGAAGTAAATCTACTTCTTTTTTTTCAAAATATTTTAAATTCTGCTTCCTACTTCGCACCATCAGCAAAATACTGAAATCTACTTCTTTTTTAAAATCTCTGTTTCATCCTACTTCAATTTTACAAAATAAGGCCCAAATCTACTTCTTTTTCTCTATTGCACTCTAAGTAGTAGTATGTAACCTCATAATTACCATAAAATAAAAGAACGTCAACACAATACAAATACACAAAAGAAATGTATTGTCAATTTTAAATATTTAATAATATTCATTTAAGGACAAAAATTTTTGTATGCAATATTTTTTCTAAAAGCAAGTAAGAAGTCATTGTGAAAAATCTACTTCGCTTTTTCTCAATTTACTTCACTTTTTTCTTCAAATCTACTTCCACTTTTTTTCCGGAAGTGGTAACGCTGATTGAGTGACACTTGACACTCTTGACAGTATCTCATCAGCAGTGGGATACGACGGTCGTGTTGGGGTGTACAACTTTTTGCAAAGAATTACAACAACAATTCCTTAAGAAAAGTCAGTGGCTTGCTCTTTTTTTAGGTGTATTTTTCCTAACGCATTGTAGTGAGGGTGCTTCAGGCGCCACTGCTTTAGAAAAAGCTCTCCCTTAAGGCCTGTACTGACAATTTTTGTTGGACAGAGTATAGTTGCACTCTCAACTTCTATTCTGATAGACCCTAGCGAAAAAATGGAAAAAGTGGTATTTTAAGTCGAAGGTGCAATAAATAATTGTAGATACACCTGATTCTGATACTAACATGAAAACGAAAAGTGATGCGATTGCTTATTGGTTTTTATAGCTTACAGAATTGCTCGAGCGAGGACAATTGCACCAATTTCCCTTCCCCTGTATCCGCGGCTGATGCTGGTAGCCGTACCATACCTAAATATATTCGCTGTTGAAATCGTACGCAGGTAAGCGTACATACAAAATGATTTGTATATTTCACCAGGATACCGAATTGCAGGAATTTACAGAAGATTCTGAATCGAACTACGTACTATGTACATATTATGAATCAAAATATGATGTGTCTATTTATTTTTCTGAATTTAATAAAGATGTACATATTTGAATTAATCCTACGTTATTATTTACTGTTAACGACTTACAGGAGCGGGAGTGCTACGGAGCCAAAATCCTTTTTTCGTTGCAGAAAACAAGATACCTAGGTACTCGTAGCTTAAAGGTAATTTCCAAGGCTAAAGTTTTAGTTCATTTTCATTATGTATAATCTATCTTTATAAATAAAAATGTGTTGCCAAATGTGTTGCTAATCTATAAGCTCAGAAAGTTCTTAAACGATTGCTTTAAAATTTTGACACAACATTGACCAACAAAAATAAAATGGTAGGTTTAAAATCAACACTAACTTTACTGAGATATAAGGTATAAAGGACCTTAATTTATCAAAAAAAAAAAAATTCTAAGTTTTTTTTGTCAAAAAATATAAATAAACAAATAGAGTTCTTTACTTTATATTTTGACTTTTTCCTTGTTTATGCTTATAAAAGGAAACAGTCAAAATATAAAGTATTTTGACTTAAGAAGACTACGAAAACAAGTCACTTTCTACAGAAGGGGACAAAGATAATTATATGCCAAAAAAGAAGAACTTTTGAATAAAAAGTATGATACTCGCTCATGCCATACACAAGTTTAAGAATAACAAATCCGCAGGCTCGGATGGCCTACCTGCGGAACTCTTTAAGTATGGAGGAGATGTCCTGATAGGGTGCATGCATCAGCTCATCAACCAAGTGTGGGAGAAGGAAAGCATGCCCGACGACTGGTCAAATAGCTCCATATGCCCAATCTACAAAAAAGGCGATCCTATGTCCTGCAAAAACTACAGGGGCATATCCCTGCTTAATGTTGCCTACAAGATCCTATCCACCGTACTATGTGAGCGTCTAAAACCTTTCTGCAACACTATAATCGGCACGTACCAGTGTGGCTTCAGGCCAGGCAGATCAACGATAGACCAAATCTTCACATTGAGGCAAATCCTGGAAAAGACCAAGGAATTTCAAGTCGAGACCCACCATCTTTTCATCGACTTTAAAGCCGTATATGATAGCATAAGTCGCCAAGAGCTTCTATTGGCAATGTCGGAACTCGGGATCCCGAAAAAACTGATCCAGCTATGCCGCATGACGTTACAAAATACGCGGTGCAACGTGCAAATGGGTAACAGCTCATCCGAGCTATTCAAAACGTGCACAGGGTTCAGACAAGGAGATGCGCTATCATGTGATTTCTTCAACCTAGTCCTGGAGCAGATAGTGCGCAAGAGTGGTGTTAACCTGGAAGGCACTATTTTCAACAGGTCTTCCCAACTGCTTGGATATGCGGACGATATCGATATCATCGGCCGCTCCAAGCGAGCTGTACTAGAAGCGTTCACAGCTATTGATGAACAGGCGAAACGCGTTGGTCTTGAAGTTAATGAGGACAAAACAAAGTATATGCTATCAACAAACAAAGCCACATCTGTCCATCGCCTAGGACAAAACGTCACTGTTGGTAGCAGTAATTTCGAGGTAGTCAAGGAGTTCACCTACCTCGGAACGAACATCAATCCCACGAATGACACCTTAGTGGAAATTCGACGAAGAATTACACTAGCAAACCGCTGCTACTTCGGTTTGGCCAAACAAATGGGTTCAAAACTCCTTTCTCGAAAGACAAAGTGCACGCTATACAAAACGCTAATTTTACCAGTTCTACTCTACGGCGCCGAGTGCTGGACGATAAGTAAAAAAGGGGAATTGATACTGGGCACTTTCGAGAGAAATATTCTTCGTCGGGCATTTGGTCCTATATGCGAAGAGGGCGAATGGAGGAGAAGATTCAGTGGTGAATTACACGAGCTGTACCAAGATGTGGATGTAGTCCAAAAAGCCAAAACACGTCGACTACACTGGCTCGGTCACATCGAGCGAATGGACAACAACGCTCCAGCCAAGAAAATCTTCGAATCCCAGCCCCCAGGTTCGAGACGACGAGGAAGACCGAACCTCCGCTACAGGGACCAGGCGGTTATAGACGCAAGAGCGCTTGGTCCCGACGACTGGAGGGAGCTCGCAAGGGATCGCAACCGATGGAAGACCGCAATAACTCAGGCAGAGACCCTCCATGGATCGGGAGCCGGTTAAGTAAGTAAGTAACTCGCTCATGCACAAGATATTAGAATGTTATCTGAAAATATTCAAGTTGCAATATAATCTATTATCAGAATGTAAACGGACTAAGGACGAAGATTAATAAGGTCTCCAAAAACATTAACTATCTTTCTCACGACATAATCATCTTATCAGAAACTTGGCTAAACAACACCTTCTTAGATACGGAACTTTTCGATTCAAATTATCAAGTGTACAGACGTGACAGACATCGCCTGAACGATAATAGCACTGTAGGAGGTGGAATACTGCTTGCCGTCAAAAATGTCTTTATATGCACTTTGGTCGACGACTTCAATCAACATGAAGAAGAAATTATATCTATAAAACTTAAAACAGATACGGGATTGCTATACATCATCGCAATATATATACCTCCAAGTTCTCCGAACAACGTTTATGACAACTATATGAACTGCATCGATAGTATATACGATCAAATGGAGCCTCAAGATGACTTACTAGTCATAGGAGATTTCAATCTTCCAAACCTGATCTGGTCTAAGCCGACAGACGAGAACTTTCTATCTCCTGTTAACCTGTCCTCTACCAACGAATTCTTGACAATTGATGGTCTTGCCGCATGTGGACTAAGCCAATTCAATGGTATTCACAACAATTTTAACAAAATATTGGACCTTGTATTTTTCTCGGACACACTTAATGCTGACATTGCTATAAATCCAGCCAATACCCTATTAGTCGAAGAAGACCGTCATCACCCAGCGTTAGACTTATCACTTAACTTAAACTTGTACAATATTCCTAGCTACTCCAGTGAAAACTTAGAATTCAATTTTAAAAAATGTAGACTAAATGAACTCTGTAATCTTTTATGTAATGTAAACTGGAATCATTTATTTATGAATTCTGAAATTAACTCTATGTGCTCTACATTCTACAATACCCTCTTTAATTTTCTTTATGAGACCACACCAATGAGAAAACCTCGCAATATTTCTAAATCTCCACCATGGTTTGACTCTTGCCTAAAAAACCTAAAAAATAAAAGAAACAAAGCCTGGATTAAATATAATAAAACAAAAGCAGATGGTGACTTACTAATCTATAACGAGTTGAAAAATATGTTTATTGACTATTCAGATATTCTTTATCATGACTTTATTTCAAACACTGAAGCCGAATTAAAAAAAGAGTCCGAAAAACTTTTGGAACTATGTTAACAGTAAAAAGACTAGCGATGGGTATCCAAATTGTATATCTTTCAATAACAAACTTAGTCATGACTCTGAAGTGACTTCAAACATGTTTGCAAATTTTTTCAAAGATGCTTTTGAGGTTAGGAACTTTTGCGAAACGTCGGAATCATTGGACCTTACACAAAACTTTGCACATCTGATCTGAATACAATCAGTCTTGTGATCTCTGAAGATGAAATCATTAACAAGGTTTCAGAACTCGAAGTTTGTTATAGCCCTGGTCCAGATGGTGTACCTTCTTATATATTAAAAAAATGCGTGTCCTATTTATCCTATCCTCTTCAAGTTCTTTTCAACGAATCGCTCAGATCCTCAATTTTTCCAGAACTTTGGAAAAGCTCTTACATAACACCAATCCATAAAAAGGGTAGTAAAAACGAAATACAAAATTATCGTCCCATTGCAAAACTCTCCGTTATTCCCAAATTATTTGAATCCATTATTTGTAAAGTTCTATCGTTTAATTGTAAATCTATAATTTGTGACAGTCAACATGGTTTTGTTCAAAATAAGTCCACAGTTACCAACCTCCTTCATTTTACCTCTTTTTGTCTTGATTCGTTCGAAAAACGAAAGCAAGTTTACTGTATCTTCACAGACTTCAGTAAGGCCTTTGACAAACTGTGCCATAGGACATTAATTATCAAACTGAAGGCACTAGGTTTTAATGATAAATTTATTTTATGGGTCTCTTCGTACTTATATAACAGCGTCATATTTAGGAATGTGCGGTCATCTCAATTTTACACCAACTCTGGCGTACCACAAGGAAGCCATTTAGGACCTTTACTATTTATTTTATATGTAAACGATCTACCTTCGATTATTAAACACTCGTCCGTTCTAATTTACGCTGACGACATAAAAAATTTTAAATGTATAAACTCAATTGATGACTGCTTACGGCTACAGGATGATCTTAATAGTTTTCGGGAATGGTGTAATATAAATAAGCTTTTACTTAACATAGACAAATGTAAGGCAATGTGTTTTACACGCAACCGTAATGTTTTGACTTTCAATTATGAACTAGACTCCTCTTACTTGACTAAACTCTCTGTTTTCTCTGACCTAGGTATTATTCTTGACTCTAAATTAACTTTTACAGATCATTACGACTATATCATTAAAAAAGCCAATAAGACACTCGGATTTATAAAACGTTTTTCACATGACTTCCGCGACCCGTATGTCCTTAAACTTCTTTACATATCGTTTGTAAGACCAATACTAGAATATGGCTGCATAGTATGGGCCCCCTATTATTCAGTTTATATAAACAGAATAGAAGGAGTTCAAAGAAGATTCATGCGCTTTTGTCTTCGTTTCTTTCTATCCTTTGAGCGGGAGTTCGAAATGAAATATCGCTTTCGCATATATTTATACGTCTACATATATATAGTATATTTTATTTCTGAAATTACATTAAGTTACAGACTACAATTTTACGTTCAAATAAATGACTTACCGCAGTTTGCACTCCTCTGGCTTCGACCACTCGCTTCAAAGGTTAGTATGATTTTAAAATGGCGATGGCGAAAAATTATGGAAATCATATACGGCGTGAAGAAAGAGAGCAAACTACGGCGTGAAGACAGTGACGGCTAAATTACTTCTTTTTGTTGATTGTTGAATCGTCGGCTAGGTGGTGTTGTTATTGAAGTTCTGTTTCCTTCAATCTTAAAAGGGAAACTTAAGGGCGTTCTTCCACATCCCCACCCCCGTGAATCAATCCGATTCACTATCTATGCTGAGAACGGCCAATTTAGATACAGGACGGCGCGGCGTAGAACTCCAGTCTTGGTGCGAACATCGGCTCGTCTCACTACTCCATCTGCACCTTGGAAAACTCGTTCAACTCTTCCTCGGCACCATTTTTTCTGGGCATGTCCTTGTCACAAATGAATACTAGGTCCCCTTCTTTCAGTGGCTCTGATATTTCACACCACTTGGATCGGCGTGTTAATGTTGGCAAATATTCAGAAATCCAACGCTTCCAGAATCTGTCTCGCAGTTGACGGGCAATTCGCCACTGTTTCCGAAGGGTACACAGCTTCTCAAATGGCTCATTTCCACTTGGGGTTTGGGCAGTGTTAGCTGTTCCTAGTAAAAAATGATTCGGCGTGAGTGGCTCCTCCTGATCAACGGAAATTGGTAAATGAGTCAACGGCCTCGAATTGACAACATTCTCCGCTTCAATCATCAGACACTGTAGCGTATACTCCCGTGGTGAGACTTCCTTCAGTGTGTGTCGAAGTACCTTTTTTACGCACTGGACCATGCGCTCCCAAACACCTCCTTCGGATGGGTTACTAGGGCAGTTGAAAACCCACTCAACTTCCTTGGCTGACAGCTCATCTTGGATACGGTCGCAATCGAACACCTCGCTGAAACGTTTTGCCTGTTGGTCTGCACCTACAAAATTCTTTCCATTATCGCTGCGTATCCGCACAGGTACTCCTCGACGATTTATGAAATTGCGGATGGTGAGAATACATGCATCTGTTGAGAGATCACAGGCAACCTCTAAGTGGATAGCTCGGACGACAAGGCATGTAAATAACGCTACCCATCTCTTTTCTACACGACGACCAATTGTTACTGTGAGGGGGCCAAAGTAATCAAGGCCAGTGTAGGTAAACGGTCTCACGTATGGTGTCAGTCGATCCTCTGGCAGGGGGCCCATCAGTGGTGTAACAGGCTTGATTCGTGTTAGTTTACAGGTGTCACATTTCGAAATTACCTTTCGTAAAACTTGTCTAATACGTGGAATCCAATACAGGCGTCGGACTTCACAGATTGTGGCTTCGAAGTTCTGATGTTTCATCTTGCAATGATAATGATCCACAACCAGTTTAGTGAATTCATGTCCAGGCGGCAAAATAATAGGTCTTCTGGTAGAATATGGAAGCCAACTGGCTGCGTCGATTCGGCCACTCACACGTAAGATATCATGCTCATCTACGTAAGGCGTTAAGTTGTGCAAAGGACTTTCTGTGGTTAGGCATTGACCATCTTTAATTAGATTAATATCAGCAGCATACTCTTCATTTTGTGCTTGGCGATATAGCACACGTTCCGCTGCTTGAAGTTCATCTACTGTTAATCTATTGCTGGCAGGCGTTATGTGACGTAGTGAGCGAGCGTATCGGATGACGTAAGCAATGGCCCTTTTCAGTTTTAGAAAGGAAGAAAAGTTGGAGAATTTAATGAAAATTTTACTTACAACAAGAAGAGCGAACTTTGATGGAAGTTCCTCATCTTCATTTTCTTCGTGGTTGATAACGTTGGCTAAGTTAGCAGGCCAAAAAATTTCTTTTTGTTTAAGAAACCCAGGTCCATTCAACCACCTTGATGATGGATTTAAGTCGACAGGGCAACTTGATCGAGTTGCCTCATCGGCTACATTGTCATGGGTAGGCAGCCACCTCCAGTTGGACGCTTCAGTGACTGCAAGAATTTCGGCTATTCTGTGTGCCACAAATGGCTTGTAGCGACGGTTCTGAGAGTCAATCCACTTGATGACCGTCTTGGAATCTGTCCAAAGAACGCAGCGGCTGACGTGAAGTGTTTTATGCTCTTCTATGATCGTTTGCATCAAACGAGTTCCCAAAACGGCAGCTTGGAGCTCGAGGCGTGGGATAGTCATAGGTTTCAATGATGCACACTTGGTTTTGGCACAAACAAATGCGGTTTCAGCTTCCTTGTCCAACGACTCAGACCTCCAGTAGGCTACGGCGGCAAACGCTTCCTCGCTTGCATCGACAAAGATGTGAAGCTGGAGCTCCTTCGGCAAAGCGTTGAGGAAGTAGTAGCGTGGAATCTGAACCCCGACAACTTTGTCCAAATTTTTGCACCAATTGATCCAAGCTGCTGTTACTGGGCAATGGCTCATCCCAAAGTAATTCGTACCTCCAGACCTCACGCATCAATAGTTTGGCACAGACCAGAAAATTTGCCAAAAATCCCAATGGGTCAAAAACTGACATGATGACGCTGAGCAGCTCTCTTTTACTAGGGCATCTTTCTCCAGATATAATGTCAGGATCAACTCGGTGGAACTTGAGTTCATATCTAAAGGTGTCGCTCAAGGGCTGCCAAAACATACCCAAGACCTTTTCCGTAGTCAAGCTTCCATCGGTCTACTGGTGTTTTGTGACTGCAACTGTTTTGGACTCTGCTTCATTTTCTAGGGCACTGAGTACTTCTGGTGAATTTGAGCTGAAGCTTCGCAATTGAAAACTGGCATCTTTATGTATTTCACGAACTTGTTTTGAGATGGCAATGGCTTCATCAATTGACTCGAAACTATCCACAAAGTCATCAACGTAGTGGTGCTGCAGAATAGACTTCACTGCTCTGGCATTAGTCTCAAGATGTTTCAGCGCATTAATAGATTTGACATATTGGGCAGCGCACGGCGAACAAGCAGCACCAAACGTCATGACTTGCATCTCGTAGACTTCAGGGCTCACATCTGTATTTCCCCAACGCCATAGAAACCTTTGCGAGTTCCTATCCTCTGGTCGAATGAGTACTTGGTGATACATTTCACGGATATCTCCGCACACTGCGACAGCACCCACTCGAAAGTTGAATAGCACCGATGGCATCAGCTGGTACTCCTGTGGTCCTTTCAGTAAACAAGAATTGAGTGAAATCCCACTTACTGTTGCGGCGGCGTCAAACACCAAGCGAAGTTTCCCTGGCTTGTTGGGATTTACTACGGCGAAGTTTGGAAGGTACCACGTTCTAGGACCTACCTTGGCGGCTTCTGCTGGCTGCAGCTGGCGAGCGTAGCCCTTTGCAACGTAAGAGCTAATGATGTCGTTGTAGGCGGCAGCAAACACATCATCCCTCTTCATTTTACGCTCGATACCTATGAGCCTCTTTTTTGCCATGGCATAGGAGTCCGGAAGCTCAATGTCATCACGTTTCCAAAGTAGTCCAGTTTGGAATCTTCCATTGATTTTGACTGTAGTTGATTGCAGAATACTACGAGCACGCATGTCTTCTTCGGTTTCTACCATTGGTGCTGGCCGCACCCCAAAGCTTTCCGTCTCGAAGTAATCTGCTACTAGCTTGTGGAGGGCATCTTCACTTGTCTTGATAAGCAGGCATGACATCTTCAGTGGCGAGGCTATCTTCGTTGGACCAAATACTACCCAGCCGAGTTCTGTGTGGGCAGCATATGGCCCTCCATCTCGAAGTTGAATTGTCTCACTTGGCAGACCAAGGTGGCAGTGATCTAAGCCAATGAGAATCTGTGGGGAGATGTCATCATAAGGGAAAACAGGTAACCGTTCAAAATATTCAGCATCCCGGCGCAAATCATTTTCATTCAGGCTTTGCATCGGTAGACGAAGGTTAGAAACACCATAAACGTTACGAAGCAGATGTTTCTTCTTGTTATTTGTTCCACTGATGTGAACGTTGACCACAGTGGCAGGTTCTTGAGCAGCTCTGCCCCCAAACCATTGAAGATCCAACTTTCGGCTATCACCACTCAGTCCAAGATCCTCAATTAGGCTTCTATCAATCATGGTTATTGAAGAACCTTCATCCATAAGTGCGTAAGTGTCAACTCGCTTTAAGGGTCCATACATGGTGACAGGCAGCACTCGAAAAAGTAATTTGTTGTTCTTATCTGGATTCCGTGAACAGCTGAGAACTGCTTCCTTCGTTTTGATGGCGTCTTGTTGTTGCTGTGTACGTGGCAATTGTGCACCTTCAGAGACAGGCTGTCTTTGTTCATGCAACAACTGGTGATGACTCCTTTGGCACCCATCAACACCACAAGATTTTCGACGGCGGCGGCAGAACCTCAGCGCATGTCCTACTTCCAGACACGTGAAGCACAATCGACATCTTTTGGCTTGTGTCCACCTTTCACTCACACTGCATTCCAAAAATTGTTTGCATTCAGGTATTCTGTGACAACTTTGACAGATTGGACACTTGATTGCATCTGCTGGTGGACCTTCGGCTGCATGGAGAACCGAACGGCGTTTTGGTTCCATTGTTGTTCGACTACCGATACTCTTGTCATCTTGTACCACTGAAATCAAACTTGCAACTCCACTCAACCAGTTACTAAAGTCGACTATAGTTGGATACGGCTGTATCTGGGCTGCATACCCAGCCCACTGTATTCTCTGGCTCATAGGAAGCTTATGGATAAGCTCTTTCAGTAGAGTTGGGTTGGCTAAATGATGTTGGCCATTGATTGATGACAAAAACACTGCAAGGTTCTTCGCCTTCACTGAAAACGGGATCAACTTCTCCATTGAGGTTTCGGAGATCGGAGTTATTTGTCTTACTTGTTGAAGCTGGCTCTCTATCAATTGTTCAGGACGACCAAAACTACAACGCAGCTGCTCCATAACCAAATTCACATTCTCGGCATGAATCATCATGCACCTCACCACATCACGTGCTTGGCCTTTTAAAGATTTTTGCAGGCGCATACTGTTTTCCAAATTACTGTAGCTATAGACAGCTGTTGATTCAGCATATGCACTAGAAAACATAGGCCAGTCTTCTGGGTCGCCACTGAACTGAGGCAAATCCTGAAGTTTTCGAGGTGCAGTAAATTGTTGTTGAGATGAACCACTGAAGCTTCCAGAAAATGTTGGAGCAGTATGCACTGTCGGATGATTTGCGGAAAACCATGCATTTGCTGATGACTGTGCTCTAAAATTTGGTGGAACAGCGGTGAATGTAACGTGGTTAACTGTACTTGCCTGTGAACCAGTTACACTGGGTAGCGGGTTAGAGAACGGTATCATTGGAGGTGAGCAATATGTTACGGTAGTAGATAACGGTGGTATCATGTGAGCAAATGTTGTTGAAACGGCTGGCATTGCTCTGTTCTGCGACACATCTTGTTGACTTCGTTCAGCTAGTTTTATCTGAGTATTTCTCAGCTCACTCTCCATTGCAACGAGCCGTCTCTGTAGGCCTTCTATTAAAGATTGTGTGGCAGCAGTCTGGGCGGCAGCTGCCACATCTGCATGCGAAGCTACTGGAACACCTAATGGAATTTCAGCTGCCGATGTGACGGCATTAGCATCTACAGCTGAAGTCCGTCGTGAGCGTCCGGCTGGCAGTTTGTAAACGTCCACATTGGCTTCATCGACCAATTGAACCCCATGTGAAGGGTTAGTATTTGATGCGGCGACATTGGCATCGAACGATGGAACCCCTTCTCTCGATGCAGCGGCGTTGGCATCAAGCGGTGGTTCAATTTGTGACGAGTCAACGACACCGCTTTCCATGGCCGGCTGCACCAAAGATTGATCTCCGGGGTTTAAGCGTGGGCTCTTTCTTGGTGGAGTACGGTGCATTACTTTGCACAAGAACACCACGACGACAAGGAATTGTGTTGCGGCGGCAGTCTGCAATTTAGTCCTCGGCGTGGGACTGGCAAATGCAACTTAGGTATCTCTGCAACTCAATTCACAAAATGGCGGCTTCTGAAAGCAATTTAGTCCAAGGCTCCGGACTGGCAATTGCGAAATAAAACGCTATCCTTTGAGCGGGAGTTCGAAATGAAATATCGCTTTCGCATATATTTATACGTCTACATATATATAGTATATTTTATTTCTGAAATTACATTAAGTTACAGACTACAATTTTACGTTCAAATAAATGACTTACCGCAGTTTGCACTCCTCTGGCTTCGACCACTCGCTTCAAAGGTTAGTATGATTTTAAAATGGCGATGGCGAAAAATTATGGAAATCATATACGGCGTGAAGAAAGAGAGCAAACTACGGCGTGAAGACAGTGACGGCTAAATTACTTCTTTTTGTTGATTGTTGAATCGTCGGCTAGGTGGTGTTGTTATTGAAGTTCTGTTTCCTTCAATCTTAAAAGGGAAACTTAAGGGCGTTCTTCCACACTTTCCATGGTCCAATAGATTTGAACTTCCACCGTATAATCAAAGGCTCACACTCATAAATCTTCCATTGCTATCTAAACACAGACAATATATTCAGCTTTGTTTTATTATAAAATTAATCAATGGGTCAATCACATCGCCATCTATATTGGGTCGCATAAACTTCACTTATAGCCGAGCAAATATAAGGAGACAAATTCCATTACGTCCTTTATCAAGTAGAACAAACTATGCTAAGAATAACCCTATCAACAAAATGATTTCTGTTTATAACGATTACTACTTCTTAATTTATTCCCTTAATGATAATTTTAAAAGTAAAGCATTTAAAGAAAATTTTTTCAACTATTCTCTTTAGCTTTTAATTCAAAATTCCATATTGTATATATATAGGTATTGTAGTTCATTTAATTCTAAGAATGTAATGTAAAATTAGTTTTAAGCTTTAACGTTAGTTGTTTAACGGATTATAATAAATAAACGTTTGCTAAGTTCATCAATTCGATAATTTATCAATTTCAATTCCATATTTGAGATAGCGTGGAGTTCAGCTGTTGAGAAGAGAGATGGAGATGGAAGCTTTTTTATAACTTTGTTTTGAGCTATTTAGATGCACACTCACCACATGCATTTGCGATTTATAAAGGGATAAAGTATTTTAATAGTTATATTAAACTTCTTAATTACTTCTTGAACATGCGTTGCAAAAGTTATTTTTGTATCTGATGTACAACAAGGTATTTAACATTTGAACACTATTCAGTGCTCAAACCATTTACTTGAAGATTATTGCTTGGCAAGAAAGTCTTTTCTTTTTCGAGTGAAATCCATAATCTTGGTTCGCAAGTTGGTTTCCACCAATTGAATACGATGAAAAGATACAAGTGTCATTAGCGAAAATAGCTCTTTTGCAGGTTGTGAGACATGGGCAGTCGTAAGTATAAATAGTATACAAGATTGATCTTAGCACCGATCCCTGAGGGACACCTGCTACAATATTGTACATAAATACGAGAGTACCAATTATTGACTGAAACTTTGAAATTTCTTTCAGATAAAAAAGATTGAATTATTTTAACTAAGTACATTGGAAAACTAAGTCTAAACAGTTTATGTAATAGAACATCATGCCAAACTGTATCGAAACTCTTTAGAAGAAGAATACAAATTTATAAATAAAAAATAAAAAGAAGTTATGAACCTCTCGCAATTTTTTATTAATTTAAATAACGTATGTCTTTGAACCACTTATGAAAGTTGTAAATGGTGGAACTGGAGGGTTTTACTTTTTGGATGCTCCTGATGGTACAGGAAAAACATTTTTAATTTCATTGATTTAAGCAACAATTCGCTTACAGAATGGAATCACACTCGTACTTGATTCCTCTGGTATTGCAGCTACATTATTAGGCCTTATGGGAGAGCTTTTTCAGAAACACTGGTGTCCAGTGGTACCACTTTACTTCAATTGAAGTAGATCTACTTCTTTTTTCCAAAATATTTTAAAATCTACTTCCTACTTCACACCATCAGCAAAATACTGAAATCTACTTCATTTTAAAAATCTCTGTTTCAATCTACTTCAATTTTACAAAATAAAGCCCAAATCTACTTCTTTTTCTCTATTGCACTATAAGTAGTAGCTAGTAGTATATAACCTCATAATTACCATAAGATAAAAGAACGTCAACACAATACAAATACACAAATGAGTAATTTTATATGAAATTTCTTTAAAATTAAAAGAAATGTATTGACAATTTTAAATACATATTTAATAGGTAATATGTATTCATTTAAGGACAAAAATTTTTGTATGCAACATTTTTTCTAAAAGCAAGTAAAAAGCCATTTTTAAATCTGCTTCGATTTTTCTCATTTTACTTCACTTTTATCTTCAAATCTACTTCGACTTTTTTTCCAGAAGTGGTAACGCTGCTGGTGTCTGCTGCTGTTTGCACGGCACCTTAACTTAAGAAATTGCCACTGAAATAAGAAAGAGAATGACTGAGTTACATTAAAATTGTTTGTGTAATCTTCTTTGAGCTCACGTACAGCCCACCATGACCTATCTGCTCCATGGGTGAAAGGAGACTGATCAGATTCAGTGATCACTAATCGCCAATTTGCAACCAACCCTTATTGTGTTTATTAAAAAAAAACACAGAATCACAGTTACCATTGCCAAGTTGATAGAAATTCATATGGCATTTTCTTTGGTTTATGCTATGTAACTTTCAGAATTTAAGCTTTTTCGAGCTTTTGGTAGCAAATATTTTTCTGAGATTTGCGGCAATTCTTAATGCTCGGAAATCCTGTAAGAGCTTTAAATTAAAGATAGCTTATTGAAATCCATAATGGTCAGACTGAAAGGCAAATATCCTCTCTTCCCTGTACTGCAAATATAAATTGAACAGAGTATAGATATTATTATTGAGGAATGAGCATACAAGAAAAACTGACGAAAGCAATGAATACGAAAGAAGACAAAGAGAACATAAAGTCCAATTACAGTGTGGCAATAAAGAAAGTTCTGTGACATTAAGATTTAAGTTTTTGTCTGTTTTATTTTATAGAGTGTAACGTATGTATATATTTATTTATTAATGTTTTTTTCGTGAATTTGGGATTTTGTAAAGTTCAATTCAAAAGTGATATTTTTATATAAATAATAATGTATAAAACATCAATGTAAGGGCCTTGCCACGCAATGAGCGGCGAAATGCTGAGCGGCAAAAAAAAATTAAATCACATGAAGTTACATATGTACATATATGGGGGTGGCCACGCATTCGTTGAGCGGCAAGCGGCAAAATGGCGCCGCTCAGCTTTCAAATATGTTCTATTATTTTAATGTAGTGCCTTAGTTTGGTGGAAAAACCATGGAACTCAACGTTAAAAAATGTCAAGCCATAACATATACCCGTAAGCGTCCTTTTTTATTTCAAAGACAATATTTTATAAACGACGAACCCATTCCCATTGTTACTTCCATCCGTAATTTAGGTTTATTATGCGACGCACAACTGAACTTTCGCTCTCATATTGATAACACTAAAAACAAAGCTAACTTTTCTCTTGGATTTATTAAACGCTGATCAAAAGAATTCTCCGATCCCTATGTCACAAAATCCCTCTACATGACTTTTGTCAAACCACTTTTAGAATATGCATTATAGGTCTGGTCACCATATTATCAAGTTCATATTTATCGTATTGAAGCCGTCCTACGAAGATTTGTACGTTTTGTCTTGCCTGAACTTGGCTGGGACGATCTTTTTAACCTTCCTCCATATAAAACGTCTAAAGCTTCTAAGTTTACAATCTTTCTATGCGCGCCGTAACACTTCTGATATTCTTTTCGTTCATCAGTTATTAACATGTAACATTGACTACCCCTGTTTACTACAACAGATCGGTTTCAATACTAACCCACATCGTTCTCGATCTACGATTTTTTTTTCGACTCCAATAGCTACGTACCGACTACGGACGAAACGAACCCCTGTCAAGAATTTTAAGTGGCATAATTAATTCTAACATATTTGATTTAAACCTAATTAAACCCTCACTTACACATGCCCTCCTTCGTTACCCCTCCTGATATTTATCCACATTATTTTATTATTAATTAATTTATTAATTTTTAGACTTAAGTACATAATGTTAGAATTAAGATATTTTATTGCGATATAGAATAAGTGGCTTTTATTAAGCTTAATTAAATTAAAATAATTAATTAAATGAAATCAAATTAAAAATATAATTCATGACAATTCCTGCTTCACTAACCTAGGTTGGTAATTTAAAGCTAATTAAACAATTACAGTTAATAAGACACTAATCATTCTGTTCATGCTACATGCTATAGAGGGGCATGGACCTAATGCAAGGTATCTCAGAATGCAGTGCTGCGAAGAAAATTCTCCGCGTAATCTTTGGTTCAAATATCATAATGTATATACCGAACTATCCAAAAAAAATGTTAAAGAATCAACCACTGAAGTTGCTGTGCCATTTTAATAGAATGGAGATAAATTCTCTAACCCGGAGTATGTTTGAGTTCAACTCAAAGGAATGACAGCTCAGAGGAGAAATGTGACTCAAGTGGAGCGTGCAAGTCCTCTCAACTCAACTTAGCCTGGCAAACTAGAAAAAGCTTCTAGTGTCATAACTGGATGAAAAATCTTGTTTGTTGTGTCTAACTTTATCATAATCAGTTTTGAGTTTTGAGTTTATAAAGACCCAATTTAAAATTGTGATGACAGAGAACACGAAAAATTGGATCCCACAATTCTGTTTGTCTTCATGCTTGTACATCGAACTACACTCAAACTACAGCCTTAACTGCTTTAGCTATTTTCTTCATAATAGGCAGTTAAGAGGGAAATTTCAAATTTATTATTAATGCCTGTCATACAACCGATATGAAAATGTTCCAATAATTAAGTGTACTATTGCACATATTACTAATCCTATAATAGTGTTTCAAATGAAAAAACAATACCTTTTCCCCTTTTCCAAAAAACGAAATAATTCATTCATTCATCAAGAACGTTCACTGAAGTTCTGAGTTAGAAATTCGGGTGCATACAATATCTTGAATATGCACACACATTACGTGAGAAATCTGTGCAATATCACGGATTAAATAGATCAACATACTGTAACTTTTTAAGCGAAAGGGTGAGTATTTTTTATTTCACTCTATCATAGTGCAACCAGTGCATTTTTAGGAGAAACTATACCTTACCACTAAGTTTGGCCCATAGAACATGTGTACTCAATTTGATTGTAGTTCAAAAGATGTTGCATGAACGCCTTGAGTGGCCTGGCAAACTAGAAAAAGCTTCTAGTGTCATAACTGGATGAAAAATCTTGTTTGTTGTGTCTAACTTTATCATAATCAGTTTTGAGTTTTGAGTTTATAAAGACCCAATTTAAAATTGTGATGACAGAGAACACGAAAAATTGGATCCCACAATTCTGTTTGTCTTCATGCTTGTACATCGAACTACACTCAAACTACAGCCTTAACTGCTTTAGCTATTTTCTTCATAATAGGCAGTTAAGAGGGAAATTTCAAATTTATTATTAATGCCTGTCATACAACCGATATGAAAATGTTCCAATAATTAAGTGTACTATTGCACATATTACTAATCCTATAATAGTGTTTCAAATGAAAAAACAATACCTTTTCCCCTTTTCCAAAAAACGAAATAATTCATTCATTCATCAAGAACGTTCACTGAAGTTCTGAGTTAGAAATTCGGGTGCATACAATATCTTGAATATGCACACACATTACGTGAGAAATCTGTGCAATATCACGGATTAAATAGATCAACATACTGTAACTTTTTAAGCGAAAGGGTGAGTATTTTTTATTTCACTCTATCATAGTGCAACCAGTGCATTTTTAGGAGAAACTATACCTTACCACTAAGTTTGGCCCATAGAACATGTGTACTCAATTTGATTGTAGTTCAAAAGATGTTGCATGAACGCCTTGAGTGGCCTGGCAAACTAGAAAAAGCTTCTAGTGTCATAACTGGATGAAAAATCTTGTTTGTTGTGTCTAACTTTATCATAATCAGTTTTGAGTTTTGAGTTTATAAAGACCCAATTTAAAATTGTGATGACAGAGAACACGAAAAATTGGATCCCACAATTCTGTTTGTCTTCATGCTTGTACATCGAACTACACTCAAACTACAGCCTTAACTGCTTTAGCTATTTTCTTCATAATAGGCAGTTAAGAGGGAAATTTCAAATTTATTATTAATGCCTGTCATACAACCGATATGAAAATGTTCCAATAATTAAGTGTACTATTGCACATATTACTAATCCTATAATAGTGTTTCAAATGAAAAAACAATACCTTTTCCCCTTTTCCAAAAAACGAAATAATTCATTCATTCATCAAGAACGTTCACTGAAGTTCTGAGTTAGAAATTCGGGTGCATACAATATCTTGAATATGCACACACATTACGTGAGAAATCTGTGCAATATCACGGATTAAATAGATCAACATACTGTAACTTTTTAAGCGAAAGGGTGAGTATTTTTTATTTCACTCTATCATAGTGCAACCAGTGCATTTTTAGGAGAAACTATACCTTACCACTAAGTTTGGCCCATAGAACATGTGTACTCAATTTGATTGTAGTTCAAAAGATGTTGCATGAACGCCTTGAGTGGCTTCGTTAGTTATTTTCCATCAAAAGGGTTTGAATCTCGCATTCTAAATATTAAAGTAATCTTATTGTCTTATTTCGAATTTCCATTATTTTAATTTTTACTACAAAATACATATTTATGTATTTACATGGGATATAGGACCTTTACGAGTATGTTTGGAACCACTTTTACGGTGATACTTAAGCATGTGCATTGTCGAGAGCGAAGTACAATGCAAGCTTGGATTAATAGTCGTGAGTAAGTTAATAGGCTACAAATTAGTTTTATCTCTAAGCCGTTTGTTGAGTGGTAGATTGTTGGTTGCGTAAGGCACAGCCTATAGACTACAGACAGGAACGATGCCGTTCCAAAGGTACAATGTTTATATACACTGGTATGAGAGTTTGAGGTTTTGAGAGTTAAGGGATATATGGGACTTATAATATGTCAAAAGGTAAAGTTACTAAATTGTTACTAATACATCGCGTGTGTTTCAGTGTGTGATGGTGCAGCTTAGATTGGCACAAATATGAAATGGAAAATGTGAAACAGGAAAATGAGATTGGTATTATCTGTACCGTGTCCGTAAGACACGTACCGGTCGGTATACATTGAAGAATATCTCAGTTATATAACAAAGCGAAATTTTCAAGAAAATATTTTTTGTATTACATAGTTTTATATTTATTAAAGGAATCACACAACCTTCTTATTTCAGCTCTATCTAAGCACCTATTTAAGTAGTTGGTGAAACAATTGAAAAAAAAAACGAGTTTAATACTTTTTTGAAATCTTTAAAATTGCAGCAACATCAACATAATATCAAGTTCATGCACTCCAGTGGTACATTTCATTTGATTTTATGTTAAATAATATAAAGCTTTTCTGTTTTAAGAATTGACAAAGATTGAAGAAAGGTTTTAAAATGTGAGTAAATGTGTATCTCAATAGGAAACCTAATAAAAGACTTTTAAAGATATCATATAAATAAATAAAGAAAATATTACTTTAACAGAACACAGCTTTAAAGTCTTTTATATAGCAATTAATGAAGGTTCACTCTGGCGTATACTCACTTTTTATCCTGTTGTTTTTTTAAACGCCTTTTTTAAGTTCTATCCGTTACTTTTGTTAGTGTATATATTATTACTTGCGATAAAGGTACTATAGGGCAAGTTCTGCATTTTGAAAAAAAAAATGTGTAGGGTAACACACTCAGTGACCGACACCCTTAAGAGAAATTTTGAGTTTGCAAATTCATAACTTTTCTTTCGCTGGATCGATTTTAATGATTGTTGTGTATTATTATAACTGTTAATAATTTCTTTTACAATATCAAAGAAATAAATATGTACGAAATTCCAAAAATAAATAAAACATAAAATAGTAAAAGCTTACCAGTTTTTTAGTTACGGACACTTTTTTTTCAGTAACCGACACCCGTCAAATACTAGTTACGGACACCCTTTTTCTGTAGCTGTTCACCCTAAACTGTAAGAGGAATTTTCGGCAACAATTTTACATAAGCTCGTCAAACGTTAAAATCGAATAATTAAAAGTTTTAATTCGACATTTCAATTGACAATTGGGAATATCATGAATCCTGACTCATAAAAACTTGTGGTTCGTCAAAAATGTATGGGAAAACTTCTGTTTTAAATTTGTTTTTCACCAAAACCGACACCGAAATAAAAACAGATTACACAGGTATACACACATTTTGGTGCCGATACTTTTTGAACTGTTCTTTAGTAAATTTGACCTCCTGAAAACGAATCTGCAATCGGTTTTTGTCTAGCAGTTCCCGTTTTCATGTTATGGGGTAGGGTGTTGCAAACCTGACACCACTTAGAAATACCCAAAATAATTGGGAAAAGAAGAAAGTACAACATTTTTTCTTTGAAAATCCAAGCTCATTTAGTGATATTTACATATAAATATAAAAAAATAATAAAATAATAATTTTATTAACAAGATACTAGCGAGTACATTTCATATACAATATATTTTTCACTGCTGATTTGATGTACTGGAACCCAAGAAGCTTCGTTTTTTGCTTGATCTGCAATGTGGTTTTTTTGGACAATCTCTTAGCAGATTCCAGCAGTAATCTGCCATCATATGCGTATCCCACTTGCCCTGGTGTCGTTCTTCCATTGTCCTTATATCCTGGTGAAATCGTTCACCTTGCTCTTTACTCAAGTCTCCCATGTTTTCAGGAAACCGGTCCAAATGGTTTTGCAAGTAATGCACCTTGATGCTCATGTTGCATCCATCCAAGCTCACGAAAAGCAGTCAGCATGTTCTGAACTAAATCCTTATAATTTAAAGCCTTCTTGTTGCCTAGAAAGTTTTCGACATCTGACACAAATGATGTCCACGCTTTTCGCTCTTTTTCATTCATAGATTCAACAAAATTGGTGTCCTTTATTTACCGTCTGATTTGAGGTCCATCGAATATGCCAGCTTTTATTTTTTCAATGCTTAATCCTTGCATCTTTGTAGATATGAATTAAAAACATGATGAATCCTTATCTAGAGCCTTAACAAATTGCTTCATTAAGCCAAGTTTTAAATGAAGTGGAGGCAGGATTTTTTTATTCCGATCAATCAAAGGCTCATTAATAACATTTTTTCCTCCAACAACCATGTTCTCTCTTTCAGGCCAGTCTTTTTTTACCCAGTGATCTTGTTTAGCTCTGCTATCCCAAAGGCACAAGAAGCAGGGATATTTTGTGTATCTACCTTGCTGTCCAAGGAGAAAGTTAACCATTTTCAAGTCAACCCAAATGACCCACCCATATGTTCGTGATACTTCATCTTTTCCAAGACTATAGCTATATTCTTTCTTCACAAATTCAGTAAGTAGGATTTTCTGTTCTGATTTGCCGTGTATTCACCACATAAGTACATAACAAAATTGCTCGGGATGATTTACACAGGGGTGCCAGCACGTAACTTGGTTCAATCGAGTTTAATCGATACAATCGAGCCTCGGCAGCACTTATTTTGGTTCAATCGAGTGTCCTCGATTGTATCGTCTGATTTGGTAGCACACAAACTTGAAAATGAGGTTTGAAACAAAAGTTTTCACTCGACAGAAAAAAGTTATCGTTGGCAATGATTTCTTTAAGAAATAGCATGGAAAAAAAAAATGTCAATAAATAAGAAACAGACGAAAGTTTCAAACACTTTTATGAGTTTTCACTATGATTTAGCCATAGAAATGCTTAAAAGTACCCAAGGTTATAAAAAACAGAAACTTTCTGTGGGTAAAACCATTTTTTAAAATACAGTGGGTCCTCCACAAAAACATCTAAAAGATTGAAAAAAGATAGGTCGTTCTTAAAAATACAAGTGCATATGTATACAACACATCTTTTTCAAATCATTTTTTAGACTTACAAGTTACATACCTAATATATGTAAAACATACTAAAAAGTAGAAAACTTCACTTAAAAGGCACGGGCCGAGGTCCATGCATGATTTTAGCATTAAGTACTTCCTCATCTTCACTTTCCGAATCAAAAAATATCAGAAGAATACCAATTTGACATTTCACTTTATAGTTCCCAATGATATTTTTAAATGGAAGTCACAAAGAAACTCGTCTCAAATTACGTGCTGCCAAAAATAATTTGTTTCGAGTTGACCTACGATCGACAATGCTCGATTGTATCAAGTTACGTGCTGGCACCCCAGATTCTGCGGCTAGATGACATTTTTGAAAATTAGCTCTTAATCACTTAAAGTATTGTAATGTTTTACCAAGGGTTCGTAATAAATAAAACTTATTCACTTTGTTTAAAACTTCCACTTATTTATTTCGTAAATAAAACACTTCACTTTTTTACAACCAAACAATTTATTGTTCAACATTCAAATATACCGAAACTTATTTTCGAAAACAATTTACTTATCTCTTTACAACGAACTTTACCCTTTCACTATTAAAAACAAACTGTGTCCAGGTCAGTAACACAGTTGTCTTATATAGCAAAATTTAGGTTCTATTATTTTAATTATATAATTATCTTTCTATGGCAGGTAGAGGGGGTAATAATTACCCTTCTATGACAGATAGAGGGGCTAATAATTCCCCTTCGAACATTCTTTCATATGAATTTCTTGCATATGAATTTTTTAAATTAGCGTAAATTGAATATTGAATGGTTTTCAGTTTTGAAATCAGCGTTAGAAGTATAAATAAAATCAGCTGCAAAACTCAAGGCTTAACTTGGAAGGTTTTTCAAAGTACTATAATTTTTGTCTAATATATAAGATAAATATTAATACGCACAAAAACAAAAAGATACATCTACGTATGTATACAAGAAATCCATTTAATTACAAACCGTTAATGCGGGGATATTATACATATGTATATAAAATCTTTTTATGCAGTAGGTAAGTACTTACTTATAAAGTTATGAATAAAATGAAGATAAATTATCATTTAAATAAAAACAAGCAAACAAAAATGTAAAGGCACTTAAACTGCTTTCAACAAGTAATTACAATTAAAAAAATAATATAATTTGAATGTTAGTTATAGTTAGTTACTGATTTAAAAATACTTATATAAATATTGTAATTAATCAATACGTTAATATCGCTTGTAAAGCAATCTATCTTAAAGATGGGCAAAGAAAAGTGCTAATGTATTTTTCTGTTTTTGCACATGTACTATGAAAGTTTCTGAAAGTAAAGGTTTTTTTTTTAACTTCTATTTTACAAATCTTCTTCTTAAACTAATTTTGCCCAGGCATTTTGTAATAAATTCCTGAAAAATGTGGCTTTATAGCAATATAAAAAGCGGTTTGTAAATAATGAAAGGAAACAAGAAAGACAAAAACGATGGTGTCCGTAACTAACATCCTGAAAAACCTTGGTCCTATCGATTTTGATACAAAAAATAAGTGTACTATTATAGGCATGGATTATACTTTGATCAAATAAAATCTTAGGAAAGAATGTTATTAACGGTACCATAGAACCGTGTTTTTATTTTCGACTTTCTCATAAGGGCTCTAACGATTTTAACCAAAATTTTTATGCAGCAGCTCCTTTAAACTTACAAAAATAATGTTTATAAGAATTTTAGAAAAAAAAGTTTTTGGGTTAAAAAAAGTCCAAATTAAAAATCAATATCTTCAAAACGTGCGAACGATTATTTTATTTTTGCTGGTGTAATAACTTATATTTAGTGTACTTTATTATTTTATAGATACTCTATTGAAGAGCTTTAGATAATATCAAATAGTTTTTGTAAATATTGTTTTTAGAATTAAATGAAAACTAATTATTATCAAATTATATAGCAACAGAGATTGTTGTGACAAAATAAAATAATATTTCTTTAAAATATTCTGTGGAATATTCTTGACCTTTATACTGGTTACCTGATCTTCTTTTCAGCAATGGGTGCAAACGGCTGAAGGCCCAGCTGGTCTTTTTCAGAACATTTCTTGAGTGCAGGTTAAACCTTAGCAACTCGCTGAAGTGCACTCCCAGGTAGCTTGACACTTGGCTTTGCCACTATGGTGGATCCATCAGGGAGTCTCAGGAGCAGATTTCTTCAAATTTTTGGGGTGCGAATGCCTCTACCAGTTGAAGGTCTCCTGAAGCAGACAAGTTCCGATTTGAAAGTGTTGATTCGGATGCTCCATTTCTGGTAGAATTGGAAGAGTCTGTTGATGTGGGTTTCTACTTTTTGACAGCGATTTCTGGTGACATTTATGTGGCGTACGTAAGCGAGTCATCAGCATATAGAAAGTTCTTGCATCCAATTGGAGAAAGTTGGTCTGAAGTCATCAAGTTGTTGAGTTAGGGGCCTAGTTTTGAGCCTTGGGCGATTCCATCTCTAATGGTCTTCATGTTTGACTTGCAGCTATCTACTTGAACGAAAAATTTTCTAAAGATAGGCGGAGGCACTTGCATAAGATGAAGTTTGTGGATTAGGCCGTCTATCCACACGATTGCTTCCTCGACATCCAGAAAGCATCCGACGGTGACGCGATTACTGTTAAGAGCTGTGGTGATAACGTGTTGGAATTTTACGAGTTGATGCAAGGTTGAGCGTTTTTCTCGAAAGCCGAATTGCATGTCAGGAATGATGGAATTTTCACAGCAGAATTTCTTCAGACTGCCAAAAATGCTTTGGATTTCTAAATCGATATAAGAAATTGTCCACTCCTTCTGATCTGGCTACCATTTATAAGGCGTTTATACTTCCAAAACTCGAGTATAACTCACATCTTTGGGCAGGTGCAGCACAAACTTATCTCCACTTATTGGATAGAAATTCAGAAGCTATCATGGATCCATTCCCATCTCTCGAACACCGTCGGAATGTTTCATATATTTTCTTGTCTTAATTCACAAGCAATGCTCACTCGAAGTAGCCAGTTGCATTTATCCCCTCAATCAGTTCACCCGTGATACCCATTTTGCTAGAAATGCTCATCCGTTCACCCTCGATCCTTATTTTATGTACCGTCAAATATAGAGATTCGTTTTTTATTCGCACTACACGATGATGGAATAATTTTCCCGTCCAAATTTTCTCTTGCCATTTCAATTTGCAAACTTTAAGACCAATGATCATTGACACGTCCTTTCCCCCCTCCCTAATTTTCTCATCGACTTGCTATGTTTAACATTATAAGGGTCTCTTAATAAACCCTTGAGTGCTAGTGAATTATAAAAAAATATAATCTTTTAATCTTTTTTTATACATATACAAACATACATCTATTGGTTTGTAATTTTCATCAATTTAATTTTATATCTTGGCATAGACTTTTATATGAATAGTTTATTTAAGATAAATCTAAATGAACTCCGGGGGACTCAACGATTGTTATGGTGTGTCCTTCGCCTTTATTTATATAATTCAGCATCGACACCAATTTACCAGACTATTTGTCAAAACTTCAAATCTTACAATGCTTATGCCATATTGCCATCGCAATAGACCGTTTTCTCCACAACAACAACAACAAAAAACTATTATCACTCGTATTTACCTCCCAAACTCGTTCGTATCTTTAACTGTTATTTTTGGACAGGTTAAACGGGATTTCATATATTGTTTCTATTCGTTGCTAGAATAAACTAATCGAAACCATAGGAAGTTATAGCTCTCTGTCTCTATTTATTGACTTAAAACTATTTTACCGACGATGTAGACCGGCCGGCTGTTTTCCCGTTGCATAAGCTGCTTCTAAGTGGTTAAGATCTAAAAGATTGCTTATGCTCATCGTCATCTTTAATCTTCACTTCTTATTCAATTTCTATTTTCATCGGTTATGACATGAGGCCACTCTCTTTTTTTATATCGGTTATGATTTATCACAACTATAATAATGATTTTCCTTTCGTTCCCGTTATTATTATTATTTTACACCTACATATGTGCTGCATATTTTTGAATAAAAGACCGGCAAAATGGCGCCCGATCGGATTCAAACATTGTTAGTATTTCTGTTTAACGAAAAATAAAACATTTGACGTTTTTCATAAATGTTGGCATTAAAAAGTCCAATCGAGTATACTAGGGCTTTAATGATCAATGCATTTCATTTGACATTTCTCAATTTGAGACTAACACAATTTGAACCATGGAAAGATACATAATCGAGCAACGCGTTAAAGTTATTCAGACTTATCTATTATGAAAATGGGCGTTCAAATCAAAATGCATATCGTGCACTTCGTGATTTTTTCGGTCAATTTAATCGTCCGAATGTGCGTACAATCGGAAAAATCGTGCAAAAATTTGAGCAAACCGGGTCTGTAGGAGATGTGAAAACACCAATGCATACTCGTACAGCTCGTACTGCAGAAAATATTGCTGCTGTTCGCGATAGTGTGGCTGAAAGAGCCGTCCACCTCAACTCGTCGTCCTGCCTAACAATTGTACCCCTCACGCTCGTCGTTGATGAACATTATGCATAAAGACTTGCAGTTACACGCTTACAAGGTGCAATTGACTCAAGAACTAAAGCATTTTGATCATTTCAAGCGTGGTCAATGGTCAGAATGGTGGCAAGAAATGGCAACAATGGATGATGAATTTTCGAAGAAAATCATCTTCAGTGATGAGGCACATTTTCACCTCAGTGGATTCGTCAATAAGCAGAATTGCCGCATTTGGGCGAATGATAATCCAAGAGTGATTGTCGAAAAACGAATGCACCCACAAAGAGTGACTGTTTGGTTCGGTTTATGTGCTGGCGGCATCATCGGGCCGTATTTTTTCCAAAATGAGGCCGGTCAGCCAGTTACTGTGAATGGTGTTCGCTATCGTGGAATGATAACGAACTTTTTATGGCCCGAATTGGATATGGATGTGGACGATATGTGGTTTCAACAGGACGGTGCCACTTGCCACACAGCTAACGAAACAATGGCTCTTTTGCGCGACAAATTCAATGGCAGTGTTAGCTAAAGGATGAGAACCTATGTTTGGTTTAACGTGAGCACCTGTCAGTTAAGACTTTATCCCATGGAGAGCCTACCCTCATCGGAGTCAGATTGAGTCCTGACTATTAACCCCGAATCAGCCGAAGCCGATTCAGTAGCAAAGTTGTGACATGTTGCAGCATGTGCACACCTCTTGCTTTAAGGCGAGGTCCTATTTATAACACCTCTTGAATTCAAGCACGCTTGAAAACCATATGTTTCCTCATTTGGAGTAAACCACGCCACCACGATACTCCCACAAGGTGGCCTACCTCATAGATAGTCTGAGAAAGAGAGGTTATACTACGCAACCCATCTCTAACTCCTGGACACTATCTCCCGTGGTGCCAGAATATAGCTTCCGGTGGAGCTTCGCAACCGAGGTCAACCAAGGTCACTTACAGATGAGTTCCTGCAAAACTCAGAGCCTGTCAACTCCAGGATACACACACCCAGCAATCGATCAAGATAGTAACCAACCACTAAAGTGTGCTTCCTATTTGTTATTTTTCGTCTTTGTTTGGGAAAGATACTCCCAAGCAATCTTCTTTATCTCAACGATCGTTTATTTTAACATCACATTTCCAAAATTGCTAAACCAAAACGTCGAGTAAAAAAGAAATTTTAAACTCAATACTCGTAACTCTCATTTACGTTTTGGCCGTGACATGGCGATCACATAGTTCAAGATTTATATAAATAGAACCAGAGATCCATTACTCAGAAACCTGAGATAGGATATAGCACTAAATTTTTTCGGACATATACATACATAGCTTGAACTACAACTGATGTCCTTTTTTTGTCAAAATGGTATCTTTATTATCTTAGCAATCTTACTTTTATTACGTCAATTCCATGGATTGCTAGGCCAATACACCGAGCAAAAGAGAAAAACTCAATCGCTTTAATTTATGTATGGCCGTGACACGTCCCCAGCAAGCCGGAGAAACAGACGTAAGCCACCCCACCACGACAAGGTGAAACTCATCGGGGTGGAGCTAAGGAATGACATAATTCGGCACATTAACGGCATAGAACCTCAATTATGCCTCAGTGTCATCGAAAATTTGGACCATCGGATGGAGGTGTGCCGCCAAGGTCGCGGCGGCCATTTGGCACATATTTTGTTGCATACATAATTGAACCATACCAATATTATCATAATAAAAAGAAATGAAATAATTTCCTAAATAATTTGAGTTTTATTCAAAATCAACATCGGCCCTTAAAATTTAACCACCCTTTAATATGAAATAGAAAAATGTTGGTGATGTTTAAGCAATGCTTACGATTCATTATCCCTCTTTTATTTTAAAATTCTATCCAGAAGAACTAATACTAATACTAACCTTAGACGAATGAACACTTTATAGACCAGAAGAGGTAAAAAATGTAAATATGTAAAAAATAATTGGCAACATACAAAATCACATGGAAACCTATATTATGAGAACTGACATCTACAAAAAAGTTCGATGGACTTAACGTTTGATACTGATCACTGATGATCATTAGAAAAAAGGTGTTTTCCACAATATTTAGCCATATAGATTTATCTGTCATTCAAAAATGAAGACTTCTTCCGAGCCGCATGTGGTTGATCTAATGCACGATATAACTGTGGTTTAAAGACTGAGTATAAAACTAGGAAATATATGTAGTTGTTATTTATCAAAACCAGTTAAACAGTATGCGAGGAGGAAGAAACTATTTATCCAACGGAAAACTATATTTCTAGTAATAAATAAATTTTGTATACGAATATGTACTTATAGCCGTTCTAAGAGAAATTGTAGATTTTATGTAACGGCTAAAAATTGTGGCATGGTAGAATGTCAAGATTGATCAAATTGTTTTAAGTGATAGATACAAAAAAATCATTTTCTTACACTCCCCTAACAGGGTGGTGTTAGTTAAGTGAAGTGATTCTATTTGAGAGAATTCTTTTAAACAAAAAATACAAAAAAGAAAACAATACAAATTCTTTTTTTTAAAGTCTTCATAGCTTACCGTGGGTGGTAATGTTAGAGATTATTTAATTCTCTTCCCTCTCTTACTTAAAATTTCGGTTGAAGTGTGAAAGTTGAAGGAAAGTCTTTACACTTGGAACACATCCTTAATAAAAAATATTTTAAATATATAAAATATTCTTCATAGGTATCTAGTATTTATTATTTTTAAAATGTTTTTTGTTTCATAGTTATTACTTTAGATAAAGAAAGAATGTTGTTATTTTTTTTTTGTATCCATAAGAACGAACATTTATGTGATACAAAGCCATTCAGGAAAACTCGTTTTTTTTTTCCTTTATATACGTACATTAATTTGTGTATTTTGTAGTGCAGAAACTTACAACAAAGTTCTATTGAACTCTCCGTCCCGTACTTTACATTTAGGTACTAATCAGTACACTCACTCCAAGTTGCCCCTATTCAATCTGCTTTATAGCACTTCACGACCTATATCCACATTTGAAAATAAAACATATGTATCTATGTACCTGGCAAACTCCAAATGTCCTCTGCCAATATATATATATATGTACATAAGTATATATTGGCTCTGGGTATGCCTAAATACATACATTTGTATCTAAGTATATTGAAGGTGACTGAATGATTGAGAAAATTCCATAAGTTTTTTTTATCCTGGTGCATCAAAATGCATCACTAAACTCCACATCAGCTTGGTAAACATTAAACTATTTCCTATCAGAGGGAACACAACTATGAACGCCTTGCTCTTAGTTACTGAATTTAAATAATTTAATTAAAATATATTTTCAAGAATTTTTCTTCAAGAAAAAAGAAATACTTTTAAAGTTCCTTCTCAGTTATGTGCCACTAACCGTCTCCTCCCAGAAATGACAAAGGCGCCAAGAATTTTGCCGGCAAAACTTAATCTAGGTATGTATATTAATATGAAAGCTCCTCCCTTATCGTATCTTGTAAGCTTATGACAGTAAATAGAGTGCACAACTGTACGTAAAGTTCCTTGTAGTTCCTTGCAAGTGTATTAACATAAATATATATGTACATAAATATGTCAGAGCTTTTTTGACAACATTATATTTTATATACATCTGACACTTACACTATTGCATATATGTAGCAAGAAGCGAACAAGTGAGCACCCTGAAAGAGCAAGCATAAATTACTCCCTTCGCAAAATACACACATTATACATAAAACATAATCTTCTCTAGTACGCGTTAGAAGTCATCATTATGCCTTTTTCTATTTTTTATAACCCATGAGTTAAATTGAAGTGTCTCAATTTCTTAAGGTAGGTTTAGTTTGAAAATCAAAAATCCAGTAATTTCATCGAACAAAATGTAATATACGAGTATGAGGGTTTCACCATAAACAATCCAAAAGCTTTTTAATTCACTATACCAGACCAAAGTTCGCGATTTAGCCTTGATTACTCACTCCAAAGTATTCACCATAACCTATTTGTCTGTATTTACTTCTGGAAAAGTAGGTCATGTTTTTCATATGGATGAACGAGTATGTACGTCGAATTGAAACATTTCGTTATGATTCTTGCTAAAATGGCTTATTCTGGGAATATTGGTACCGTTTATATCCATTTTTTTGTAAAACAAATTATTCACGAAACAATTTTTTTACGAAATTCTTATCTGACAAAAGGGGATTAATATTAAATATTAAGAAAATTCTTACGACTTTATAAATTAAATAAACATTTTTAATTGATGAGAAATTTCATTTACAGTAAGCTAGTTGACTATAAAAACCATAAAAACTGGCAAAACCAAAATTAAGCAAATCCCATTGATTTCCCGCATTTATCACCCTCTATTTTTACTTGCGACTTATAGGTACTATAAGACAAGTTATGCATTCGGAAAAAAAAATCTGTCTGTCTATCTGTCTGCCTGTCTCTCTGTCTGTTCGACTACAGCCTAAACGGCTCGGCCGATTTTCGTTGAACTTGGTAGATATCGTTTTGAATTTTTCCCCCACAGGTTTTTTTCTTTTTTTTTTTTTAATACCGAAAATAACGGTACGTACCTGCCATACGATTTTTTTCGAAATTTAAAAAAAAATACAAAAATTTCATTTAGTTAAAGCTAAGTAATGGTTGGAAAAAAATTCCAAAAAAATTTAGTTTGCTACCCCCTTGAAATCATTTTTTGCTTTTTGATTTTCTCAAAAACGGTACGACGGATTTTGATCATTTTTGTTTCTGCTAAAGGTCCCCAATAGTTTGAATATCATTGTGAATTCAAATTTTCCAAAAATAATTTTTTGGATTCTTAAAAAAAATTTAAATTTTTTTTTTTTAAACTCAATATGTATTTCGCAAACACAATGCTCGATTTTTTTAAAACTTGATAAATAAAAGTTTCTTAATATAATCTACAAGATATGAGAAAAAAAATTATTTTACCTAAAAATAACGGTACCCTCAATACAAATGTTAAAAAATGGTTTTGCGAAAATCGTATTTTTCTCGAAAACGGTTCCGAGAATTTTGCTAAATTTTTTTTTCCTTTGATTAATTTTTCCATAATTTAATAAAAAAAATTGAAATCAAGATATTACTGACATAGAACGATTTTTTCGAATTTCGAATTTCCCAATATCGGCATAACGGATTTAAATACATTTTTTTATAGAGAAGCTTCTAAAAAGTTTAAAAAACATTGCATTTCAAAACCTTACAAAAAAATCTTTTTTTTTAACTTTGAAAAAAACGGATCAATATTTTTTTTGTAAATTTAATTTTTATTCGTACCTTAATAAACACTTTAAATTGGCGTTCCAAAATTTTTTCTTAAAAATGTTTTAAAAATTTTGTACACAAAAGCTTATTTTTTTAAGAAACCACTACAACGAATTATAATTAAAACAGTTCATAGGTAGTTGTCCTGTTCTATAGTAATCTGTTGTAAATTTTCTTTGCTTTTAATTTTTCAGAAAGAAAAGATAAACCATGATGATAAGTTACTGCTTTGAGCAAAAGCTAGAAATGATAGAACTTAGGAAGTTGCAGTTGAATGCGAAACCTGGTTGCAATAAAACATCTTAATTGACGAGATTCATTTTTGCATGAAAACGATGATAATTCAAACGAGGTTCAACAATTGGCAATGTATTTGCAGAAAGTCACTGTTTGGTGGGGATAGAAAATGAAAATAGCGTTGCAATTATAATCAACGGAGAACGCAACCCATCGATGGTAACCAATTTCTTCTGCCACAAATTGGAAGTGGATGTGAACGACATGTGGTTCCAACAGGACTGTCATACGTGCAACGCAGCTAACGCGCACGAGCAAGTCAAGGGAATGACTGTCACTGTCTCATACAGATGTGACGTAAACTGGCAACCGAGATCGTACCATTTGACCTCGTTATAGACAACATAACCCTTGCCATTTTTCAGGTTCTTAGGTGTTGATGCTATTGTAACTTTCATGAGCTTATGTATGACGTCATAACGAAGTTTAGCAAATCCTATTGAACTCAGGAAAACAAGCGGGGTTAAGACCAATTTATAAATATTTGAGAGGCTTTTCTTAATCATCGGACATTATCTCGTACAATTAAGACGGTTTTCATTTCGGAGCTGGTATGACTTTATAGTAAAACATTTTTGTCACATATTTTGATTCAAATTACGCCACATAAAAATAAAGAGTGGTTTTATCATAATGGATAAACTTGAAAGTCCAAGTTTGTCAGTTTTCCACCTGGCACCCAATTTAACCAACTTACCGTAAGGCTCCTGCACTTTCAATTGAAATGTCTGACTGAATTTTGTATGTATATACATAGTAAGGTATGATGATAACAAAATATGTGGCAAAATTGTGAAACATAAAATATAAGCCGTGTTTTATTGGTTAGTGAATATACTACATCGCAAAATTTAACATGGAAAACAACAACAAACGATTAGTGAATAAAAATAAGCTAGTAATTGAAATGGATAATTTAGTGAAGATGGAGTTTCGGATGTTGAAATGTAGGAGGTGTTTAGGTGGTGTCCGAAAAAATATATGTGGCATACTTGAGGGTGTGTTTGTTGGTATTTATTTTGTTATACTTTGCCTTTGATAATCCAAAGTGAATCGCTCCGAAATTTATAGAACAAATATTTTTTCAAATGCAAAACTTTAATTCATACCATAATTCCGGCTTTACACTACTGCCACTAATTTTGTCATAAAATATTGAATATTGAAATATTGAATTCGATTGATAGGTATGTTTTATCAGTTCACTGGCATTTGTTCAAAAATGTCGTATAACTGCGGCATTATGCTGAATTTATATAACAACTGAAAAAATTAAAGCTAAACTCTCAGAACACCTATTTTATTTATTTTTTATTTTATTTTTTTAGTATATATGACTCTTTAACATTAAAAAACGTCAAAATAGGTCTGTTTACTTAGTTCTTTGTACGAACTGCTATTGTTTTAAGGTTGCTCAGAATCAATTTATTAAAAGAAATTGCCTTAGGCTAGGCTGTTTTGCAACTTTGGTTTAAGAAACTAAAAAGTATGTGTTTTGACACAAACTAAACGATTACCTAAAATGAGTTCGCTATTTTGTGTAACATATAATTATATGCACCTGCGCGGACATTCAACCAAATAGTTCATCTGTTTTCTATAAGTATAAAAACAGTGTTGTGCAACTAAAAATTGAATGTGCGCTCCCAGTCTTAAGACGATATTAGTTAAAAAATTTTCAAAATTAGAAACCTACTTTAAAGTTAGGAAATATATAAGAAGTATAATACTACTAACTTAATAAGAGGCTGTTTAAAATTTTGCGCCAATGTCATTTTATTGAGTACTATGTTTTTTTTCTCCAATACTCAGTATATATATGCGATATATTTTCGCACTTTTGTAAGTTTTAAATCAAATTTAACAGTGAGAAGAACTCTAAATCAACTCGATTTGCATTTTCATGAATATTTCAACTCAATCTGCATTTTCATGAATATTTCAACTCCAGCTTAAAAACGAGATACAGATCTTTCGAACACATCCGAGTCCGAGTAAGTTAATTCTTAATTCCACAAGTAGGAGGAACAAGGAAGAGTGAGTTAAAGAGTGAATAAAGCGTTTTTTGGTACTTGTATTACTGCGCTAGATATAGATTACCAATAAAACGCGCCTATATTTAACTCTGAAATGAAATTCATATAAATCTCTTTTAAGACTGCGTTTTAGAATATTAGTCAGCAAAAAAAATGCTTTACAGATTTCTTACATTCGACTGAAATCTTTTGCGAATTTTCATTTAAAAAAAAAGTAATACGGAACCGACCATGCTATAATGCCACTTGTCGCCTACCAACTGACTGTGGGTGTCTTTGAACAGACAAAGACTGCTTGTCTGTAAAATAAAAGTGAAAATAGCTTAACTTAGAAACAAAATGAAATGACATAATTTGTCTTTAAAAGTAGTTTGACCTATTTCTTATAAAAAGAGAGGAAACAAATAAGTCAATTGAAAGTTCAAGTGACCTCAACTCCAAAGTGCGTTTCGCCCAGGTACGACAGTTGGTTCAACAGTTAAATGCTTACGTACCCTTCGAGGACGCAAATATAGGTCGATGTTTACTGACTCTTATAGAATGTACAGCTTTAATAGGCTTCAATGTTCAATCACTTCACTTAAACCGAAATAATTTTCATATTTCATATATCTTCATTGAGAAACAAATAAGGTTTTTTTCACATTCTCAAATATGTTTGACAAATATGGTTTGATGAATATTTGACGGATTGAAACCATTTCCGTTCACATTCATCAAACATGCTGTCAAACATCACTTCTCATTAAAATGTTTACCATGGCGGACCAACTCAGGGCATAGATGAAATATTAGATGAGGAAGTTTCATCATCATCATCGGCTCGACAACCGGGTTCCGGTCCTGGCCTCTTTCAACAAGTCTCTCCACCTATCCCGGTCTCTAGCCGACGCCATCCAGTTGCGCACCCCAAGGCTTCGGGCGTCCTGGTCTACGCCATCTCTCCAGCGCAAGCATGGTCTACCACGCTGTCGTCTACCATAGATTTACTTGATTTTAATATTACAAGTCTGCAGAAAACTTATATTAATCTGATAAAATCCACCCGAATTACCGCTATTGCATATGTATATGACTCATGTATTCACATTCTCAAATATGCTTGTCAAACCAGTAAAATATCAAAATATTTTGATATCAGGAAGCGTGTTTGACAATCCGTTTGATAGAGCGTTGACATTTTCAAAATGGAGTCAATCAAATCGTGTTTGTCAAACATATTTGAGAAGAGCAAAAAATAAATTTTGACGTACGGAGCTTGATAACTTAAAGTAAATCGAAGAAAATAAAGAAAGAACGAAAATGGAAAAATTAGTAATAATAAAATGAAATGATTGACGAATATTGCGAAATAAGTAGGTTTAAAATTATATAAAAATTAAAATTATGATAAAAACATTGTTCCAAGGTTTTTGGATAAAAGCTTTAAATAACATTTTCGTATTAATCCAGATGTCTTTGAGAGCATGTGCTGTGAAATACACGCTATTGAAGAACATAATTATGGACCCAGGAGGGAGTCAATGTTGATTGAGAAACAATTAATGAAAAAATTGGGGTATTTGGGGAACTACCATTTGAACCGCTTAATACAAGTTGTGTTGAACTGTTAGGTTCGTAAAATAAATGCTGGTGTGCCACAGGGTTCCGTTTTGTGTCCGACTCTCTTTCTCATTTTTATCAATGAAATTTTTTTTGAAATTTCTAAGCCATTAAATTGTTTTCTGATGACAGTTCTCTCAGCTTCTCATGTTTATTTCCAAATGCACGTCCTTGTTCTTCAGATTTAAATTAAGAATGGCAACGTATGATAAGCTCATTAAATTCTGATCTCGATAAAATTGTCAAATGCGGAACAAAAAATCGCGTAGAATTTAATGCATCTAAAATTCAATATTATCTATCTTCTGTCTATAAAGTGGAAAATATCCCCCCTACGTGCCGCTATGAATGAGCGGCACTTGTTTTGAGGGAACAGAACAGCTTTCAGTTCTCGGTATGTGCATCACAAACCACCTTGTTTGGAATGAACATATATCCGACGTCGCCAAAAACGTTCCGTTTTTAGGATTCCTTAGGCTGAAAACACACCGGATAAAGCAAAACATGATTTTTTGTTTCGTGAAACAAGAGAACATTGTTTCTTATTAGACTAAACACACCAAATAAAACGAAACAAAACACATGTTTTTGTTTTGAAGTGTTACGATGGTGGTTGTCGAAAATACATGCTAATTGTATACGAGCAACACACACCGAATGCAACAAAACTGTTTCGAACAAGGGTCGTTGACGATAATTGCATACTTTCTTATGGCGCAACGCACACCAAATGAAACAAAACATAAAAACAAAAGCAAAACAGAAAAACATGTTTCGTTGCCGATAGCTGACCTATTGTTTTTTGCAAAACAAAATTTTGATTCCGTTCTTTTTATTTTCTTCTTTCGTTGCACTTTACGGATTTATTTGCTTCTACGTTTAATCCGTGCGCAAATTTTAAATAAAAAAGTTAATTTTTTTTTAATTGAGGCAAGAAGCCCTATCTATAATTATAAAGATAAGCAACATGCCAATAAACTTACTATTTATAAGCTTTAAGCTGTGGATTGCTACTTCCTACTATGACATTTTAAGATTGGCAAGATGAAAAGCTTTTCTTTTTTTTTATAAATAACACCATAATATCTATTTTGTAAACACAAAATTGTTATTTGTATCTGCTTGCCGTAGAGTTATAATCTTTCAGCCGGAGTTGAGCTTTTACGATAGTTCGTATTTTGTTTTATTTCAACGCACACCAAACGAAACAAAAACACAAAACGTTTTGTTTTGTTTTATTCTGTTTCGCTTGGTGTGTGTTTAAATAAAAAATATTTTTTTGACTATCGAATCAAAAACGTTTTGCTTTATCCAGTATGTTTTCAGCCTTAGACTATGCAAGAAATTGTTCGCTACTCTTGATCTGGCTGTAATATACAATAAAATCTATATTCCTCCAAAGCTCGAGTATAATTCCCATATTTAGGCAGGTGCTCCAATAACACACTTGAGTCTCTTGAAATGATAGGTGATAGAATAATGACAGAAACATTTGAATCTCTCGAGCACCGCTGTAGTGTTTTTTCCCTTTCCTCTTAAGAAATTCAACCATAATACTCGCTCTTCATGGAATGTCCATGTCCATCAGTTTACTCTTGAGTACAACTTCGGACGTACTGTTAAATTCAGAGGCGCAAAATTTTAAACATTTAAAACCTACTCTAAATCAATTTTAGAATGGGAGTCGACTCTAAATATTGAGTATAAAACGAGAACCGACTTTTTGTTAATTTTAAAGGACATAAACTATACTTTAACGTTAAAGAGCTCGTCTTACTTTAACAGCTGCAAATAGCTAGTTTATCTTTTAAAAGTATACTTTATCCATATTGAGAATGGTCATTTCATACCAAAGTAAATCGAAGAAAAAATGTTCACTGATGTTTTATTCGATTTTTTAAAGATGTTCTTTGTAAATAGACTGAATAACTGAATATTATAAATTCGAAATAATCGTATGAAAGTGCTCTACGATGAACAAATCTGTAAATACAAATGTATGTAGGTACATACATATCTTATGTATGCACGCGCGCCGCCGCCACAGACCGAGACGAGTATAGCTAAATGAATCTGCACCTTGCAACAACAAATTGAGTTTTTATGCTGTGAATTTGCGATTTATATCTACTTTATTTCCATCTAAAATAATGTAAATAACTTATAAACAATAAAAATCTGTACCGATTTAGTATATAAAATGTACTTTTTCCGGCGAAAAATTATTTGGTTTAAAGTTGTCTCTTCTTTTAACTTTTTTTTTTTGTGTTTTTGTAGTTGTGTGAGTTATGTATCTGTCAAATTAAGGGTTGTTCAACGCAAATTCGCTTAGGTTCTGTTCTAAAACCCACATCAGTTAGAAGAGTTGTCTAACGTGTTTAAAATTATGCAAAAGTTAGACGAAGTCTCCAAGCTAAACGACTGCGTTAAGTAGAGCAGGTTTTATTCCTTAAACGAGAACTGTTTAAAATTTTGCGCCAGAGATTCTTTCTTTCGTCACACTACACGAATGATGTGGAATGGTTTACCCAACTTTATATTTCCCTCCCACTACGAGATTCCAGCATTCAAATGCAATGTGCATCTGTATCTTTTTTCTATTTTTAACTTCCCATAGGGAGTTATTGTAATCGGTTCGATTTGTCAAATTGGAATTTTTGACATTTCTCGACGTTTCAAGGTCCCTAGAAGCTATATCAATCATTTTTAGAGAGATGTTTGTGTGTGTGTGTGTACGTACGTTCGTACGTTCGTACGTGCGTACGTTCGTACGTGCGTACGTTCGTACGTCCGTACGTTCTCGTACCATTTTTCGTCGTCGATATCTCAAGAACGAGTAAAGATATCGACTTCAAATAAATTTTGTTTAATAGATAATAACTTCGAAAGAGGCTGAAAGGGCGTTTATTAAAATTCAGTGAGTAGTTTTTTCACTATAACGGTTTAAAAAAAAAAGTAAAAATTTTGGTTAGTTTCAAATATCTCACGAAAAAATAATGCTATTGACTTCAAATAAAATTTATTGTCCTCATTATAAAGTCATACAGATTTGGTATGAATTTGGAAAAAAATGAACATACCGTTATTTTTTTAAATAAAAAAAAACTGA
Source organism: Chrysotoxum bicinctum (assembly GCA_911387755.1). Lineage (NCBI taxonomy): Eukaryota > Metazoa > Arthropoda > Insecta > Diptera > Syrphidae > Chrysotoxum > Chrysotoxum bicinctum. The sequence goes on along the minus strand of OU426988.1, from coordinate 30,306,938 downwards.
AAAAAAAAATTCATAACCCAGATATTCTAAGAACGGAAAACAATTTGAAACTCAAAATAATTTTATTTTACGAAAAATAATGTGTTTGACAACTGGTGAAAATTTCAAAAAAATTAGCTTACAGCTTTTTTTACAAAAAATAAAAAACTATATAAAATCCTATTGAAAATTGGTAAAAATTGTTTTTCGACTCAAATTTCTCGAGAACTAGTAGTAATATTGACTTCTAGTTTAGTTTATTTTATACATAGTATAATTTTGTACAACTGGTAAAATGTTGACAAATATTAAATTAATAGTACAATACGCAATTTTTATTGAATTCAGTTCATCTTACATCGATTTTTTGACAAAAATCCAATGTGAACTATATCCAACCAAGATTAAAATTGTAATCATTAACGTTGAAATTGCGATCACCCGGACGAAACGCCAGTTTTTGTGGACTAAAGGCCAAAAAGCTATTTTGAATCAGGAAGAGATTTTATCTCTCGGAATATTCCGAAAATGCCAGCAATTTTATGATAACTGTTCATATACGTTTACCTAAAGCAGTAAGTACGTTATCAATGGTGACAATAAATACCTGAATTTCATATCGTTGTCCAATTTGCGTTTGGTGCGGTGCGAAACATGATTTTTGGTAAGACCAGCAGATAGAAAAATAAAATTTTAGTTGATCATTTTGATGCAAATATTTTCTTCTTAGTAATTGTGACTAAATCTAATATGTAAATAATACTTTTTTATGGTCAGAAAAGGTTGATGCGCGGGGCCCGTAGCATTTGCTACTCTTGCTTCGTGGCTAATCCGGCACTGCCATTGACGGCTATTTATCGAGTTTGGACACTGACATATGCCTTGCCAAACAATTCACATATATCCAAATCATCAATGGTCGATCATCCACACCCATCCAGACCCGAAACTTCTTATATTGAAATGGCGGGTAATGTGGACCACTAGTCCATATAGTCCTTTCCTCCCGTGGTCCATATTACCCGCAACGTAATGTTTGGAAAAAACTCAATTTTACTACAAAATGAGACTCTTTACAATAGTTTTATAAATAAAAACCTTAAAACAAATATTCACTTCTTATATTTTAAAAATAAAAGGGAAAACAAACTATATTTTTAACTATAGAAAAAACGATAAACACCTTCGAAAAAAAAATAATCAATGCCTTGGATTTTCTTTAAATCCAAACAACTTCGTGACGCGCTACTCCTGACTACTCAAACTATACTGCGTTAAGTTTTAGCAAGTCACGCACAATCGCAACCAATCGTCTCCTCGATTGCATTTGTGTAAGGCGAGAAAAGCTGGTGGTCCATATTAGCCGAGTGGTCCACATTACCCGACTTTACCCTACATATATATGTAAATAAATAAGAATTTTTTTGAAATTGTTGCTCACTTAAAAGTAAATACAGAAATTTACATACATGTACATAATGTATGATGAGTTTTTCTTTTCAAAGTATCAAATTTTCCTCTAGATATTCACAGCGACACATCTCTGTGTACTATTGGTATTTCTTGTGACCGCCTGTGATGTTTTTTTCTAATTTTACTAATCTCATGAAAATCATTCAAAATAAAATTCAAGAACATAAATTGATATTTTTTCGCCTATTTTTATAAAATGAACTCAATTCCGACTCAATTAATCCGATGAAAACCCAAAGGTAGCAAAACTATACAAAGCTAAAAATTATTAATTCCACTTGAATAGCAGTCCAACAAAAAGCTCTTGTTTAAAATCCCGAAAAAATACATTCCAACGTTAAATGTCAAACCAATGAGACGACATAGCGACGAACCAACATTTCGAACTAGCAAGTTAAAAAAAAAACAACAAAATATGCGTGGGCTTCACCGTCGTCCTCTTATCCATCACCAGATGCCCAGGCAGCAGGTGCTGTACTAGGTTATTATTTTAATCATTCCCCAACTGATAACACACATTTAACTCTAAGCCTAATCCGAATTGTATAACCAGTTCAAGTTGCGTAATGGAAAAATCGAAAGTCTTCGCCGTACTTTATGCACTAGATAATGCTAAAGACTATAAAAGTTAAAGCACTGCTATTTGACAAAATGTTGTGGGGCTGGCTGTTGATGTTTTGCAGTTGGATCTCCTTCACTACTCTGACTTCCATCGGTCATTGGAATTTGAAGTTATAGGTGTGCGAGTAGATAGAAATAGAAACTCTGTTTTCGCTTTTCAATCTGGATTTCATTATCCGCAACCGGCAACAGCAAGGCACAAACCAACAGCGGAGCTAATTGTAGTCTGCCCACACAGGTGTGCTTCATTGGAATGTACCGGTTTTAATTAATACGATCGTAGGTACGTATGTTTATAGTTAACGTTGGCTTGGAACTTATGGTTACAAGGAAATGTTTGTTGTAAATTCACTTACACAACTACAGTCGATAAATTTACAACCACTCAATTTGCCAAGAAGTGACACTTACCAAAATAAAATATCTGATCAAGTTTAAGATCAATGGTTTTGAAAAACTCTTTCCTGTGCTCCTCAACTTCAATAATTAGGCAAAAGAATTTTTTGTAGGCATGAATTTCTATGGAACAAACCCATTTGTTTGTTTGATCATAGCCAAATTTTCGAAAATCGATAGGCAGGTTTTTTAACAAAATATGTAGGAAATGATGTAATAGTTATATCTTGTGAATACAATATTATTGTATACCTGTTAAAACTTATTATATTAAACTTTTAGGTCATGAATTAACACTCTTATAGAATTTTCCCACCAGACCGAAATACAGAATTTCGTTTGATTTTTCAAATTCATGGAACGAGATTCTAACGAAATCTCAATAAAAACTCTGGATTTCAACGAAATCTCAATGAAATCTTGCTACACTAACTTGAAATCTTAACATTTTTCACCTGATATCTGAGATTTCGGTTTGGTAGGAACCTACGTACATATATGTATAGTATAAGTTGCAAAACCAACTTTTTTTTAAAAAGATAATGAAAATGCCTTCAAGGTGTTTGAACTATCATCTTAAACTGCTAGAGACGCGAAAACTTTCTACAGGAATATAAAACCACTCCAACCAACTCTGCTATAAATGGTGCTATTTTTCAGCGAATAGGAACAGACAAAGACAACCGGATCATAACAACCCGAAATGAATCAGACACAAAGTATTAAGTACAGGGTACGAGAACATAACTTGATTTTTTGAAAACAGATTATTCAGGCTATATCTAGACGTGGTTCTAAAATGTGCTTTAGCATGCATGCTGTCGAGGCCCATTTTGAAAAAGGCATACGTTTTCAAATGAGCTTGTGATCTGAAGTGAAATAGAGTGCGAGTAAATGAAGGAGGAAAGGAATCGAAATACTGAATTAAAGAACTAAGCGTATGATGCTGATTAGATGGATAAGCTGTAACAGCTTCCGGAACTCATCAACCGAAATCCTTCTTATTTTTAGAGCTCCCGGCTTCCGCACCCGATCGCGTATTTGAAACTTATCCCGTTTCTAGGAGCCTTAGAAACATAATTTTAAATTCACCGCTACCAGGTGTTTATCAGTTTGAATAAAGTTTATTGAATAGAATTCCATACGTACATATGTATATACATTTGTAGAAAATACCTTTCTTATATCTTTCGCAGGTTTTTCCGAGTTTCATAAAATCTATGTGTTTTTCTGCAACCATTTCTGATTTTTATTTTTATTATTCTTACGTCCATTTTCTGGAGAAAATTGACCAAAGTTGAAAAGAAAAGATATCAACTTTATTTAAAGGCAGTTATATAAAGGCTGCTACTTCTTCTTAAAATATACCAAAAAATCTCTTCCCAAATTATCCTTGGTGAATTAGGCAGCACCCTGCCTATACCTTTCCAGTTAAAAGTTTTCATAATGATCAAGTTCGATGTAAATTAAAGTCGAATCAACTTGAAAAATTGTTAATAGCTCATTTTAAAATAATTTTATTTTCGGTTTGGACGAAATATCATCATTTTCAAAATAACGGCCCTTCTTTAACCCCTACCAGCCGAACAAATTACATATTTTATAATGACCCATGCCATACAAAAAACTATCCAACGAAAAATGTAATTTTAATACTAAATATATTATACCATAATGTTTGTCCATGTTTATCTATCAAAATCTAGTGATTCTACGAAATAAGTAATCTTTTTTGTTTGGAATTACATAAGCTATATCTATCAAACGATAGTTTCCGAGAAATTTTCAAACAGCTGAATTTCTTCACTTCCAAAAAAAAATTTGCTCTGGTCTAAATTTAGGGTATTTTTAAAAAATTGCTTAAGACATACTTACAAATAAGTCGGAATTTTTTCGAAGTTTGTTTATATTTTTGTCTAATTTTCTTGGGATATGATATTTTGCCTCGAAACATTTCAAGAACATTCACCACGGACATATTAAAAGACCATATTGTGTTTTTGCCTCTTAATTTGAATTGGGACGATTAATATTCTTGTGGGAATGCTTCAAAACCGGTTGTTTTTCTATTTTCTATAGAGAAGCCATTTAAATCAGAGTTAAATTAATCCGCCGAAATCAGTGGGTTAAGATCTTAGTCCGTGCATTTAATCGTAGTAACATACTTTAAGAAAAACAAATACTCTTTGCAACTTCAATTTAAGCAGTATAGTAAGTATAATGTTTAATTTTAACCATTCTACATAATGTAGGTATATAAAATCTATAGTACTCTCATGAAGAGGAACGAACACTTTTTCTGGTAGAATAACCTTGTAAGTACAAGTAGGGTACTAATGATTAAAATATATAAGACTATTCACTAAAATGTATTTTTGTCTGATGTATAACATAATTAAATATATAATTTTTGTACTTCATAACGACCCCAAGATTTACGGCTTGGGTTGGGGTTCAAAGCGTGTTCTAGAAAAATAAAAAAAAAGTATATGTATGTATATGCTTCCGCCAGGGATCGAACCGGAGTGTTACCAACGCCTGTGTAAACTCATTGTTACTAACGCCTGTGTAAACTCATTCTTCGGTCTCCGTGAATGCTGTTCGTTATAATTTGGTTTGGATGCGTTCATTGTTCTAGAATGTTCAGAACATTTTTATGTTTAGAATTTTGAACAAGTCGTTTCACGATTCTGAAACGGCTTTACTTGACTTATATTTTAAAGCAACCCACGAGCAGCAGCCACGGCAGACCAAGAGTAAGTACAAAATCAAAATCATTATTTTATATATATTTATTAACTTTACTTTTAATAAAGTTTTTTAAAGTTTTTCACATTGGAAGACGAACTGAGTTTTCAATAAACGAAACACTCTTTTAAACTTGGGAAAGCCTTGAAGTTCTTGTCGTCAAGGAATCGACGACAATTTCTTTAAAAAATCTTGTGGCGCTACACGAGTGGACTCCAATTTTATTGGCAAATTGAATACTTGGATGCCAATCATTCGTGAAATTAAATAAATCATCATGGCACCAAGAAGTAGTTGTGCTGCGTGCACTAATGAGGATTCGGTGGAAGCGATGGTCCAGTGCGATGTATGCGATGTCTGGTACCATTTCAGCTGCGCCAAAGTAGGTGCTGACATCAAGGACAAGGATTGGATGTGTGAGGGCTGCGTCGCTAAAGAAGTTGAGGATGATGAGAATGGTGACGACCAAGTCGTGGACCAAACAATTTGCCAACAAACAGCTGCAGCGAAAAAGGTACGTACATGTAAAGACAATGGTTCCAAAAGTAGTGGTGTGCCATCTAGATCGCGTCGAGCAGTCAAATTAGAACTGATGCGTCTAGAAGAAGAGAGGCAAGCCGAATTAAATTATGTAAAAAAGAAATTCGAGTTACTTGCTATGCAGAGTGATTCCGACTCAGATGATTGCATGCAAAAACAAATAAATGGGAGAGAGGCAAATGATAGCTTAGGTAAAGGACTGGGTGAGGGCAAGGTGAGTGAGGTAGGACATGGTACTGAGGCGAAAAATACACAAAGCGTTAAGCAAGGTGAACAAAAGCAAGATGTTCATATCGTAGCTCCTATTGCTACATTAAATGCACCGAGTCACGAGAATTTTTGCGCTCGTCAGGTGGTTTCAAGAGAGCTTCCCGTATTCAGTGGCAGGCCAGAGGAATGGCCACTATTTTTTAGTAGTTTTGAGACATCAACTCGCATTTGTGGTTTGAGTAATGATGAGAACCTCCTTCGACTGCAGCGATCTTTAAAAGGGAAAGCACTTGAGTACGTGAGTCATAGTTTGACCTTACCTGCATTAGTTCCCGAGATTATGTCAACTTTGCGAATGGTTTTCGGTCGACCAGAGCACATTATTAATAATCTCTTGTCAAAAATTCGTGCTACTGCACCAATAAACCCAAATCGACTTGATTCTTTAATTAACTTTTCTCTTGAGGTGAAAGGCATAAGATAAATGCAGTAGGTACTGAAGGATGCAATGACGTAGGTGTAGTTGCCGTCCACAGAATGCAGACTTCAAAAGTGTTATACCGAATTGTGCCTATAACAATTTTTGGGAAAAACTCCTCCGTGGATGTTTACGCATTTTTGGACGATGGCTCGGGTCCAACTCTTATCGAGAAAGATATCTTGGTACAGATAGGCAGTCAGGGTAAAACATCAGACTTATGTCTCAGGTGGACGGATGGAACGGTGCGCATAGAGGCGAATTCACACCATCTTGATTTGCAGATTGCTCCCAAGGGAAAGGACAACAAGCGTTTTTCACTACGAAATGTGAGATCCGTTGAAAGACTTGACCTACCGTGTCAAACTCTAAAAATGTCAGAACTTACGGAGGAGTATAAACATTTGAAGGGGCTTCCAGTAGAATCTTACCAAAACGTAATTCCAAAAGTCATAATCGGTCTCAACAACAGAAGCTTAGCCATGCCTTTGAACCATCGTGAAGGAAAAATATATGAACCAGCCGCTACAAAGACTCGTCTAGGGTGGACGATATACGGTGAACTCGGGCAAAGTTCCAATACACGTTCAACTGCTGAAGCTATCAACATGCACCTGCATATTTGCGAATGTGACGATGATGTAGCGTTACAAAAGCTGATGATAGATAACATGAAGATCGAGAATGAAGGCCTGGAACTATCGCCACGAGATAGATTGAATCTTGATACGAAAGAGGTTCTACAAAGTAGTATCAAACGTGAGGGTGATCGGTTCATTTCGAGATTACTTTGGAAATCCGAAAACATGACGCTTCCAAATAATAATGCAATGGCGTATCGAAGATTATGTTGTTTCGAAAAAAGACTTGAGAAGGATCCAGATTTTAAAGAACAGGTGAATATTCACATTCAAAATATGGAAGCCAAAGAATATATACGAAAACTTCGAAGGGATGAAGTCGATATCAACTATCCTCGTAAGTGGTACCTACCGATGTTTGCAGTCAGGAACCCAAATAAACCCAAGAAGATCAGGGTAGTATGGGATGCCGCAGCGGAATGCAATGGCATATCCCTAAATGGGTGCCTTGAAAAAGGACCAGATCTTATGACTTCTTTGACAGAAGTTTTATTTAACTTCAGAGTTGGAAAAGTGGGAATTTGTGGCGACATATGTGAAATGTTTCACCGAATAGCAGTGGATGAAAATGATCAGCAATCTCAACGGTTTCTTTGGCGAAGTGGAGAAACCCATCGCCACCCAGATACATACATTTTAAAAGTCATGAGTTTCGGAGCAAGTTGCTCACCATCTGTCGCCCAGGGTGTCAAAAATTCAAATGCATTGGAATACAGTCAGCAATTCCCAAGGGCAGCAAAGTCCATTATCGAGAGACACTACGTAGACGATATGCTTGACAGTGTCAACAGTATCAAGGAAGCAATCGATCTCGCCAAAGAAGTTCGAGAGATTCATAAACATGCTAATTTCCACATTCGCAACTGGATATCCAACTCAAAGGAGGTCATTGATGCAATGAGTGATTCGGGAACTGCAGATAATTTCTGTCGAGCTGGAAAAACTGTGGACCAGGTCATGGAGGCGGAGAAAGTTCCCGGAATGTGGTGGCAGACAAACAATGACACCTTTACATTCAATTTGAAATTTACGAAGGCGAGTGAAGAAATTTTGCGTGGGGAGAAGTTGCCAACCAAAAGACAGCTGTTAAGACTGCTTATGTCCATCTTTGATCCACTGGGCATATTAAACTTTTTTACGGTCTATATGAAAACTTTACTGCAGGACATCTGGCGAAGTGGAATCGGATGGGATGACATTATCCCTCAAGAGTTTTCGGATGCGTGGAACAGGTGGCTCTCCTCACTTCGACGGATTGAAATAGTTAAATTCCCCAGATGTTACTTCAATCTAGCAAACAGTGACTCAAGTAAGGTACAAATACACGTTTTCGTAGACGCAAGTGAGACAGCATACGCAGCGGTTGCATACTTCAGGATAGTTTCGGAAAAGGGCACAGAGGTAGTACTTGTCTGTTCTAAAACCAAAGTAGCTCCTCTCCGACCAATCTCGATACCCCGAATGGAACTATTGGCAGCTGTATTAGGATCTCGCCTTGGGAATATTGTTGCCAAATCCCATGAACTGGAATTCGAATCAACGCATTATTGGTCTGATTCCAAAACTGTACTACTATGGCTAAAAGCGGACCCCAGAGCCTACAAGCAATTCGTTATGTTCCGTGTGGGCGAAATCCAGGAGTTAACAGATGTTTCAAGCTGGAAATATGTACCGACTAAACAAAATGTAGCTGATTTGGCCACGAAGTGGAATCATCAACCAGATTTCGATCCGAAAAGTCCTTGGTTCACCGGACCTAAATTTTTACATCAGTCACCAGATCATTGGCCGTCGAATCAACTACCACCAGAGAAAACAGCTGATCCAGAACTTAGAAGAAATAATGAGATTCAACAAGTAGCAGTACAAATCGATGAAGATGATCCAATCGTCAACTATCGCCGCTTTTCAAAATGGGAACGGCTCTTTTATTGTATGGCCTACGTGAAAAGGTTCAAGGATCGCGTATCACAGAAGAGATTGACAGGTAAATCAATCAGACGTACTCAAGTTAATGCCAACATCAATGAAGTGCCTTGCCCAACCAACGAAGAATTACTATGGGGACACCAAACTCTCTACCGCCTTGCTCAGTCCCAAACCTATAGCTTAGAAAAGCGCCTTTTGATAGATAACCCCCATTGCATTTTGCCTAAGTCAAGTCCTCTTCGTCGTATGTCCCCCTTTGTAGACGAAAATATAATAATTAGAATGCGAGGACGCTTAGAAAAAATGACTTTAGTAAGTAACACAGATAAGAATCCAATCATAATGCCAAAGCCACACTACATTACTGCACTCATAGTCGACTGGTATCACCGAAAGTTTAAACATGCTAATCATGAAACGGTTATCAACGAAGTTTTCCAAACATACCAAATATCAGGTTTACGAACGCTTTTTCGAACTATCCGAAGTCAGTGTCCGAAATGTAAGTTGCAGCGAGCCAAACCAAGTCCTCCAGAGATGGGATCTCTACCACCAGCGAGGCTTTCTCCATATACAAGGCCATTTTCTTATGTTGGTGTGGATTTCTTTGGTCCCTTCTTAGTAACAGTTGGGCGACGCACAGAGAAAAGATATGGTGCTGTTTTTACATGCTTAACCTGCCGTGCAGTACACGTTGAAGTTGCGCATAGCCTTACAATGAACTCATGTGTTATTGTCATTCGAAATTTCATCGCTCGCAGAGGTAACCCAATACAATTCTACAGTGACAATGGGACTAACCTAAGGGCAGCCGAAAAGGAACTGCGAGAGGCTCATGATCAAATCAACTTCAACGGTATTCAAGCTGAGTTCACTACCGCACACACCAAATGGGAGTTTATACCACCAGGCAGTCCTCATATGGGAGGTGCATGGGAACGTATGGTTCGTTCCATCAAAACCACATTATACCAGATAATATCCGGTGACACTAAATTGAATGATGAAAAGCTGAACAATCTGCTTATTGAAGTGGAGAGTATTGTGAACTGTCGACCACTTACTTATTTGTCACTTGACACAGCGGAACAAGAAGCCCTCACACCCAACCACTTCTTGCTTGGGTCATCATCCGGCTGTAAGCCCCCAGGCGTTTTCGAAGCTACAGATAAATATGTCAAATCATCTTGGCGCCATTCTCAATTACTTGCTGACATGTTCTGGAAAAGGTGGGTTGCAGAGCTACTACCGACATTAACTCGACGAACCAACTGGTTCGACAAAGTCAAACCAATCAAAGAAGGAGATGTTGTGGTTATCGTCGATCCTAGCCTACCCAGACATTGCTGGCCAAAGGGAGTGGTAGTAAAGGCGGTTTCAGCAAAAGATGGGCAAGTACGAAGTGCCATCGTACGTACAGCAAATGGAGAGTACCACCGTCCAGCCGCAAAGATAGCAGTTTTAGACATACGCAGAGAAGACGAAGGCGCTGGTTTAGTTGAATCAGTATTTACTCACTCCGATCGCCATACGGGGGGGAGAATGTTACCAACGCCTGTGTAAACTCATTGTTACTAACGCCTGTGTAAACTCATTCTTCGGTCTCCGTGAATGCTGTTCGTTATAATTTGGTTTGGATGCGTTCATTGTTCTAGAATGTTCAGAACATTTTTATGTTTAGAATTTTGAACAAGTCGTTTCACGATTCTGAAACGGCTTTACTTGACTTATATTTTAAAGCAACCCACGAGCAGCAGCCACGGCAGACCAAGAGTAAGTACAAAATCAAAATCATTATTTTATATATATTTATTAACTTTACTTTTAATAAAGTTTTTTAAAGTTTTTCACATTGGAAGACGAACTGAGTTTTCAATAAACGAAACACTCTTTTAAACTTGGGAAAGCCTTGAAGTTCTTGTCGTCAAGGAATCGACGACACGGAGGCTATACATAATCATATATGATTATTTGTGATATTATTTTATCTGTGATTTTAGTATCTCCTAGGCACAAACCATCAATTGAGGTTTAAGTATGCACTTAGTTTATAATATTTTTCTAAACATGCCACAGTTGATTCATAGATGTCACTATTATAATACAACTGTTTTTATACATATGTATATAGTTCGCAGATTTTGTTTCGTTAATCTTAGCAAGATATTGAACGGATAGTCCAACTATTTTGTTCTTGCTTCGGCAGAACATATACTAAAATTGGAACGATACAGAGAAGATTAGCATGGCCCCTGCGCAAGGATGACACGCAAAATCGTGAAGCGTTCCACATTTTTTGCGAACTCAAGTGTGAGTGAAGGAAGGAATATTTTGAGTACATTTAAATGACTTATGTAAAAAAAAATCTTAAATCTATAACTACGATTCGTTTTGTTCTCAAAATGTATATGCTATATTATTGTATTTTAATTAATAATTTTTGAACAAAGTTATTGGCACAGCATTTTCAAGAATCTAATGTTAAGCTAGGCGCACACATTCAATTTTTAGTTTGGCAACTCTTGGTTCGAGCAACTAAAAAGTTTGTGTTTTGACACAAACTAAACGATTGCCTAAAATGAGTTCACTATTTTGTGTAACATATAATTATATGCACCTGCACGGACATTAAACCAAATTAGTTCATCTGTTTTATATAAAGCCTTCTTTTAAGCCTAGTATACAGTTCTTCTAAAAAAAAACCAATGTATTTCTTATGGGAGAGTTTTTTCCTGGAATTTTTTTTTTCATTTCACCAAACTGTAAACCAAAATCGAAAAAAATGTATACTCACCACGATTTTTTTTCACGCAAAACAATGTGCATCCCATTGTTTTGACGGAAAAAACTTACAGAAATTTTTTCATGAGAAAAAAATTTTTTATTTCACAACTCATTTTTTTTTTTTTTCAAAAAGAACTGTATACTAGGCTTTATATAAAATTCTTTTTGAAGAAAAAAAAAATGAGTGGTGAAAAAAAAAATTCTCATGAAAAAATGTCTGTAAGTTTTTTCCGCCAAAACAATGGGATGCACATTGTTTTGCGTGAAAAAAAATCGTGGTGAGTATACATTTTCTTTTCGATTTTGGTTTACAGTTCGGATGACTGTGGTGAAATGAAAAACATTTTTTTTTTCGAGAAAAAACTCTCCCATAAGAAATTCATTATTTTTTTTTTTAAACAGAACTGTATACTAGGCTTAAGGAACCAAACAGTTGTGCAACTAAAAATTGAATGAGCGCGCCTAGCCTTACACTGAGCCTCCACTTGAAATAAATGATTGCAGTAAATGTGTCATGTAGCCAATATTTCTTGTGGAGCCCCCTTATGTCTCGATTTTTGTTATTTTTAGACATAATTTTTTCTATTTATTTCTTGTCTTCGTAGAAGAAATAAATGCAGTTATAAATTTTGACGTTTCATGACTTGTGACTTCACTAGACACAAATTTCTCACAAGACGTGGAGTCTTGACACCAATTCCCACATTTTCATGTAACATTCCTTCATTTCATTGACAAACTCATGTTAGGTTTTTACTTCGTATAGAAATTATGTCCTGTGAAGCCAAGATGTAATTTTTCTACCATTTACTGTCTGTTGAAGTACATATATAATGTTGTTTGTTTGTTTCCAGGTAAAAATTAATATTAAAAGAATTAAACATTGAAGATAGTAAGTATTTTGATTAATTTTTTTTAAATTAGTTAGGGCATTCAGAGACTTTTCATGCTTGTGGAACTACTCAATTATATGTTCTTCAAGGTCTTTTTGTATTCTTCCCGTTTTAGAATGAATAATCACGACATAATTTGACCACAGAGTTAAAGAAATATAAACTTCAGATATAATGTCTGATATAATGTCAGAAATAAATATTTCTAATGGAGGTGCGGCGTTATGGAGTTGCAAGAAAACACGCCTATTTTCAAGTTTGTAGTTTGACAGGGGAATATTTCGAAATAATTTGTGAAGGAACAGACCTATTACTAATAGCACAGTCACAGTGTAAACCCAAGTCTTTTAGATTAAAAATGAAGTTTTGTGATTGTCATTGTCATGTCAAAAAATGAAAATGTGCAACTGAATACCGGAATATAAAATTAAAATCCAAATAAAAGTTTTAAACTATCTAAATTTATCAAATAATTACATGAAAATGGCGTCCCTTGCAAGAGCCTTAAGCTTAAGTCGTGTTGTCGGATCACTTTGTAATCGATTTTCTCTGATAAACATTCAAGTTGACTGCAGAAATCCCAAACTACTCAGGTTTGTGTTATGAAATAGTTATTTCAATGCCCTTTATCATACCCATCCCTTAACAGAAATATTCGATTAGTGCCGATTTCAAGTTCTTTTCACACGAGCTCGCCCAAGAGAGACCTTATGGAATTTTTTGACTCCAAAGAAAACTGGGGTGAAAACCAAGTAAAATGCGGTCGTGCCTGGAACAAAGAAGAACTTCGTATAAAATCAAATACAGAACTCCATCAGCTGTGGTATGTTCTACTGAAGGAAAAGAACATGCTTCTGACAATGGAACACGAGTGTAATGATCAAATGAAATTATTTCCAAGCCCAGAGAGACTGGATAAAGTAATATCAATTGCAACTTGAAGTTTAAATTTTTTTTTAAAAAATCCTTGTCTTCAGGTGGAAATCTCAATGGAAAATTTGGAAACTGTTGTGCGAGAACGGAACAAGGCCTACCATTTGCTGGAAACCGGGGAGACTGGTGAGCGTCCAGGTCGTTTGGTAGCCAATCCGCTAGGCATTAAATACTTTTACAAGTGCGATTTATTTAAAATTCGAAATTGTGTGATTTTTATAATTGATTATTTCCTTTTTAGAGCTAAAGAACATGTCCTGCCACCTCATATGAATGTAAGATGGATCAAGAAACAACCAATTGGATTCGGAGGACGTGCTGTGCGAAAATTCCTATTGCTCTATCGCGAAAAGCTCTACAACGAAAAGAGGAAGGGAAAGAAGTATACTTAGATTTTTTTATTCTACAGATTCGTAAATTAATGTATTCTATTTCCTTTTCAAGTCGTTCCCGAAATCATGTTATGATGTTGCTCAGAAGAAATCCAAACTTGAGCGTGGATCTGCTCAAGAACAAATACCCCGATGTAGATGTTGATAAGCTTCTTAAATCAGATAAGGTTCGGGGGCATTATATACCAAAACATGGTGTCTAGTTTTTTTTAATAAAAAAATGATAAGCAATAAAATACAATTAAATGAATTTTAATTATAACTTATAGAATTCGTTCCCGCAATCTCGTTGACTCTAAATGGTTCCCTTGACATAGTAATACCCCTTGGCATAGAAGTTAAGCCAGAAACTATATCCTTATTTTATTGTGAATGTAAGAAGAGAAAGTTTTGTGCAAAGCTCTTCTATACTTTGTTCCTTAAAACCACTAGACTGTTTTGGGAAGGAAGTCCTAAATAGTATGCGAAAAAATTGTTGCAAAAAATCTGTTATTTCCAGGGAAACATTGCAAAGCCTTTTTTATCGTATTTTCCATTAGTCGATTATGCCCCCGAACGCAGTTCCTTTCAAAATTTATCAATTTTGAAGTCAAAAAGATGAAATTGTTATCGCAGTTCACCATTTTAGAAAAAAAAAAGATCGGAAATGATTTTTATAGGTATCTTGCGGAAGTCAAATAGCACACGACTGTTTTTCATGGGCAATGGGCCGGTGCAAAACGACTGCTTTTGTTGACTGCCGTTTTTTCAACGTGTAGTACATGACGTTTTGAAAGTAGTGTTTTAATAAGATGTACGTTACGTTGTTTAAAATTTCATTAGTTTCAAATATCTGGTAATGTTCGAAATCATTTTTTAAAATAAAATATACATATCTCTTTCTACGCAGAAAATTTGTATTGTTTATTTTTATAATCTTCTCTAGTCTTATCCCAAAGCATTGGTCTATTTTTTAATTAACGTTATCAAAATCAATAAAAAACCCTTAGATGTCCGGCTTCGTCAACTAACTCACATTGATTACTGCAACTTGCCGTTAACCGTCTTACCAAGGAATAACGTACTTGTACATATTGCCTGCGCGGCCAACGGATAATTATCCGGTGCGCTAACAGTCATGCACAAAAATCTTCAAAACAACGGCCCGTTGTAAAAAAAAAGGGTTCGTTGGTCATTGTCGTTCATAAGAATCCTAGGGCTTATGATTTGTCAAAACTACTCTTAGACAAGCTTAGAGCTTACGCTTATTCCTGTTGTATTTTAAAAAAAATGACAATAAAATTAAACGACAGTTGCTGTTTAAATAAAGCTTAAACTTGAGTGTTCTCTCCGTTCTTCGCCTTATTGCATTGATAGTCTCGGTTTACTTAGTTTTTAGAACTAATCAGCATATTCCCAAAATTTTTGTTGACCGAATTGAAATATGATCAAATCGAATTTGGGGTAACATTTGAAACCCGTACCTTTAAGAATTTTTGCTGAGAAACTTTATTCAGACCTCTTCAAATTTACGGGAAATAATTTGGGAGATTTATACGAATAAATTTTGTTTAAAAAATATTTTTCATAGTTTCAGAGGTTTAATATTCCTTTTTTGATTTCTTACACTAAATGCTAACATTAATCACTAAAAGTTATTTTAGTCCCTTTAAACTCTGTAATTGCTGGCTTTTGACGCTGCTTCGCTGCCCATGAGGGATGTATGTTTTCTTGACTGGATGCAGTTGGTATATCTGGGACTTGATGACTTGCCTGCTTATTTAACTTTTTCAAAGATTTCACAGTAGTATCATTTCCATCATTATCAAATGTGATTTTATGTCCTTTGAATTCCGTTATAGCCGGTTTCAGTTTTTGTTTGGCAGCCCATGATGGGTGAAGTTTCTCATCACCTTGCGATTTAATATTCGTTTTTGGTCCAAAGCTCTGTCTCTTCTCTATTCTACCGCTCTGTACGGGATGTCTTCTATTACCGAATTCACCCACATTAGGAGCAGATTGCCTTCGGAAGATGTTATTTCTTTTATTTGGTCTTATTGTATTGTCCCGTCGTTCCCGACGAATAAGACCGTCTTGAATTGGTTCCGGTTGAACCCGATCGATAACTACCGTTGATAAGTAGTTGTCTCCGGACTGAGTGAAAAAGAATGAATCTACTATTGTCAACGGTTTCTCATTGATAGGTTCTTCTGATTCGTTATAGTCTTTTGAAAGAAGAATTACTTTCGACTTTTTATTACTCTTTTTCAGTTCATTGTGTTTCGGCGATGTTGCATCTAGAACAGTGTCGCTTATTGGTTCTTCCTTCCAACCCTTCAACGGCGCTGTATCTACATTGTTGTCCATCTGTTCTGGTTCAGTACATTTCACAATTTCTTCCTTCCATGGAAGTTTTTTAACTAAAACCTTAGGCTGCTTCTTGTCAGTTTTAAGCCTTTTGTTCTTCTTCCGTTCGCTACCTTCAATGATTTTTTTTCTGCGCTTACTGATCTCTAGAATTTCATCCTGCCACCCTGGATTTGTGTCATCCAAACTAAGCATCGTTCTTAAAGTTTCAATAAAGTTAGATAATATCTTATTACATGCCAGAAGTGCAATGGCAACATCATCGGGCGATGCCTGGCCATTTGTTAGAATTGCTGTGGGCTTTTTGCTAAAAGTGAGAATCTTTCGAATGATGTCGATAACTTTGAGTTTTTTTAAGCACTGTATTATCTGAATGATTTTTTCCAGATTTTTATGAATCTTTGCATTTTGAGGCTTCTTTTCATTCCATAACTTTAATTTTCGTATTTTCTGCACTAGCTTATTGATGGTTTGAATGCGGGCTAGTTGGATTTTCTTTTTGTTGGTTATGATCTGAAAGTTATTTAAAAACAAAAAAGTCTTGTTTTATTAGTTCGCTTTGTGAAGTATTTAAACAGTGTATGTACTTGCCTGATTGTTTAATAGAAGTTTGTCGATCATTTTAATTAAATAAAATTAAATAAATTTCGAAATTGGCTATGGTATCACGTTGATTGAATGATTTTTTTTAGTACGATATGTCAAAAATATAAATATTCCAGTTTAGCTTTCAGTACGCATGGCGTTTCAGGTTGACGAAATTTAGTTTGGTTTCTCGGTTCTGTTTGTATTAAATGATGTAATATTACCCTGCGATTTTTAAGCCCGTTGGCGAGAGGCCAATGTGGTGGCGGAAATAGTTGATGTTGGTAAAATTGTGTCTTTTTGATGAACAATAATTTAAATCAACTACTTACTTACCAAAACTTTTTCATAATTTTTTTTAATTAGGTATATATGTATATACATATGTATGCGTATATGCCACCTGAGAACTTATTTGCTCAATTGACCAATTTTTGCGAAAATGGTTTTAATATTCGTTCTCAGGTTTATGAACACGCTGTTTCTATTGGCGTTGTCAGAATTATTGGCGCAAACTTTTAAAGAGTTCTCGTTTTAAGTCTAGTACGCAGATCGGGAAAAATTTTGTCTCCCATAAATTTTTTTTCCTGGGACAAATTTTGTCTCGGATATTTTTCCGAGCAGTACGCAGTTCGCGCGCAAAATTCATACTATTGTGAACTGCTCTTCAAAATGTCGACACTAAATTTTGCCAGGAAAAAGAATAATACAAGCATTATTTTGAGGTACAAATTTTGACAGCCATCGTATTTCCGAAAGTGATTTTCGTCAATTCTGATTTTATGTAAAAGGTGCTGATGCTTGTCTTGAGATCATCAAGAGGAGATTCCAAAAAGGTATGAACGACTTTTGTAAGACAACCCGTTCCAGAGATACACTAAAAAACACATTAAATTAGATTTCATCTCTCCAACTTCAAATTTTTGCGCGAGATTTGGAAAAGTTTTGTAGAGATTAAAATTGTAGAAATAAAATTTGTCTTGTCTCGATCTGCGTACTAGGCTTAAGCAATAAAACCGGCTCTACTTAACGCAGTCGTTTAGCTTGGCGACTTTGTCTAATACTACGTTTTCACCAAAGGTAAATCCGGGATTTAAGTGGATTTACCATAAATCTCCTTTAAATCTCGTAGATTTACCATACAAATATAAATCACCTCAAATGAAGATTTAAAATAAATCTCCTTGAAATCTTCTCGCAATCAGAAGATTTGCAAAACAAACAAACCTTATTTTGTAGAACGCACCTATATGAACACCCACTTTCTTCATTGACAATCAACACAAAATAGAAATATCTGTTTTTTCCTGTTTACTACCCAATGCAATTTTTTTTTCGCTTGTCCAAATTGACAATTGAATGACAAGACAGAGTGAAAACGTCAAATAAATCTCAGTTTCTTTGGTGAAAACACTTCAAGATTTATTTTAAATCTCTAGCGGATTTACTCTTGGTGAAAACGTAGTATAACTTTTCCATAATTTTAATCACGTTAGACAACTCTTCTATTTAATGTGGGTTTTACAACAGAACCTTAGCGAATTTTCGTTGAACAACCCTTAATTTGACAGATACATAACTCACACAACTACAAAAACACAAAAAAAAGTAAAAAGAACAGACAACTTCAAACCAAATAATTTTTCGCCGAAAAAAGTACATTTTATATACTACCTCAGTACAGATTTTGATTGTTTATAGGTTATTTACATTATTTTAGATGGAAATAAAGTATAAATCAATTCACCTCATAAAAACTCAGGCCCCTATTGTGAGTGTCGTTTGTTAATCGATCAACGACTTTTGTCGAAAATCGATGATCGAAAAATTAAGATATCTGAAGTTGTTCTTGTATCAGATACCATAGGCTCTGTTTTTATACGTGGTTACAGCAACATAAAGTTATCCAAATAGGTTTGAATACAAATTTTAATGCATCCAACGTTTTGGTACTACAGTGAAAGCTCTACTTGCGGACAGCTCCAATAAGCGGACAGTTCCCTTAAACGGACACATTTTCGGGAACGAACTTATTTTTTCGAAAATCTCATACAAATAACTTTCCTATAAACGGACACTCTCATAAACGGACGCGGACACGTTTTCTTGCCCATTTTAGATAGAAAACCTCCCATACACGGACACATTATTTTATTTAGGGATTATTTTTTCTCAAAAATGTAACGGAAAATAACAGCAGATCTGTTCTAAGTACAGTTTATGTTTAATACGTGAGTAAATCTATAGAAAATCTCCGATAACCGGACGCGAAGCTCTAATAAGTGGACAGTGCGATGTTATGTTGAAAGATTATTAGGGGATTTCCCGAGTTAGTTGGTTTAATTTTGTGAGGGTATGGTTCCCTTTTTTCACCGCGTTTCGTTTTTACACATGTCATTTCCTTTCCTTCAGCTACTCATTGATCACACTCAAAAGTTTTTTGTATACCCTTTATATGTCAGAGACACAGTGTGAGCAATAGGAAAAAAGGGAGGGGTCAGAAAGGAGGTGTTGGTGTACATTGGTTTTGAATTTTTGAACATTGTAATGACTGGGAAAGACAGAGCGTGGTAAGGAATTCCACATTAGCGTAGTACGGCTGAAGAACGAATCTCTGTACTTCACAGTACGCCCGAAGTTGGGCTCAAGGGTAAACTGATGGGCATTCCTTAGAAGTGCGAATATTACGGTTGAATTGTTTAAGGGGAGAAATGCAGCTGGCTATTTCACTAGAGCATAGTCCGTTAAAATAACGGTAAAAAAGGGTGAGGCAAGAAAAGTTGGAAATTGCCAATGCATTGTGTAACAAAAACTTATTGGTTCGCGCTTTGGCAAAAAGGTTTTTTTTTCAGCCACGACATGAAATATTTTATCTATGCAAAGTTTTTTAGATTTAATATTGGAAAAACACAACCTGCAGTGATTTCAAGAAATAAAGAAGATGTTCGTCGAAAATGGCAAGGTAGATCGTAGATCCAATATTAATCAGAATTAATATGAAGTTAAAAAAAAAAGTTTTTCTTTTAATTGCTTTCCCTTAACCGGACAGTTCTCATAACCGGACAAAAATTGGGGGACCATGAGTGTCCGCTTATTAGAGCTTTCACTGTATCTACTTTTATCGAATCGAACGTTGACGACACTTGCAATAAGGCCCTCAATTTGTTGTTGCAAGTTGCAGATTCATTTAGCTATACTCGTCTCGGCCGGCCGGCGAGGCGTACATACATAAGATAACATTTGTGTGTACAGATTTGTTAATCATAGAGCACTTTCGCATGATTGTTTCGAATTTATAATATTCAGTGATTCAGTCTATTTACAAAGAACATCTTTAAAAAATCGAATAAAACATTAGTAAACATTTTTCTTCGATTTGCTTTGGTATGAAATGACCATTGTCAATATGGATAAAGTATACTTTTAAAAGATAAACTAGCTACACACTCGGTCACAAAAGTAAGTATACAACCAAGCTAATACGTAAATAGACGAAAAAATACCGTTAATATCAAATCCATACCTATTCTCCGCATATGGCAGATGTTTCTTGTCATAGGCATTATTGCTGTTAAGCAAAATAACGGTACAATTTGTTTCCACTTCTTTGCTATCTCATTATTTGTAATCACAGGTAAACAAAATAGGTTACAAAAGTTAGTATACAGACAGTTTTTCTTATGTAATGTTGAATCAATATAAACTTTTGAGTCGATTTTTTGTTTTTTTTATTAAAAAGGTAAGGCAAAACTACTAGACTAGCCTATTTTAGTTCAAATTATTTCTTTTAAATTTAGAAATGATTTAGAAAAGAGCTCTCCTTGGACTTACAAAAATTAATAGTTACGTACTCAAGTGAAAGAAAGTCGATTCGAAAAGTAGCTGTACTTGTTGATAGGAGCCCAGCAACCGTCCAAAAAATATTGAAAAAGCAGAAACAATGTGGAACAGTTACAAACATGGCTAGCAGTAGCCGCCCGCGAACGTTCTCTGAACATGAGAACTGATTAATAATTCGCAAAGTTAAGAAAAATGCGAAAATAAGCGCACTTAAACTGCAGACCGAGATGGAAGAAGAGACAGGTAAGTCATGAGGTACCCAAACCATACGACGCATGCGTTCACGAAGTCGGGTATAAGGTCTGTGTTATAAGGAAAAAACCATTCATTAGCAAGTTCAATCGCCAAAAGCGGATTGAATTTGCCAGAAGTCATATTCAGACCGATTTTGCTTTCTGGAATACCGTTATATTTTCTGACGAGAGCAAATTCAACATCCATGGCTCTGATGGACGTGCAAAAGTACGAAGAAAACCTAATAGGGCGTTAGATCCTAATCACCTGACTGGAACTGTTAAACATGGTGGTGGTTCGGTTATGGTTTAGGGGTGCATGGCGGCATCTGGAGTGGGTAACCTGGTTTTTATTGAGAGTACGATAGATCGTTTTGGTTACCTCGACATCCTAGGTTGTGAGGGGTCATTCATCTTTTAGCAAGATAATGACCCCAAACATACCTCGCAAATCGTGAGAGAGGCTGCTATATAATGTGCAAAAAAAAGTCACAACAACTCCTCAATCGCCAGATTTAAATGTTATGGAGCATTTATGGGATCATCTGGAGCGCCAAATACGCAAACATGAGATAAAATCAAAAGTAGATATTAAAAGGATCCTTCAAAAAGAATGGAACATAAGTGTTACCCAAAAACTTGTTTCGTCGATGCCATCGAGAATAAACGCCATAATTAAATCAAAAGATTACCCAACAAGTTACTAAATTCTAATATTAAGTTAAAAATGTTGTAATTTCTATTAGTGTATATGTACTTACTTTTGTGATCAAAGTTCCGAGAGTTTTCGTTTTAAGTTGATATCTAAGCCATTTAAAAAAAATGTTTTAATAATTGATTTTACGAAAAGAGAATAAAATTTTCTAAAAAATATACGCCAAATGTTTCATAACATATGCTTATTCAATTTTTTTCCCTCTGCTTAACATTTTGTTTCCTGCTGTATACTTACTTTTGTGACTTTGGGGGTGGCCGTGGCACAATGGTTGTGTGCTTGCCTGTCAACCTCAATATCACAGGTTCGATCCCTGCTGTCGACTATGTCGTTTTAATTCCATTAAAACCTTCCAAAAATTGTCATCAATGGGTTTGCTGGCTTACTTATTACATGTTGTTCAGGCATAACACTAACAACATGTAATTGAGGTAAACTAGTATGCCCAACAAGGATGAACACGAATAAAATAATGTGAATTATAAGCGACATAGAAATAAGACACGGCATTTCTCCGCTTTAGCTCAGCCGCCATCCCTGGAGATAAAAATATCTGAGACAACCACCAACAGTCTCAGAACATCGTGCCACACATCTTTCCTATCCTTCTTTCTCTTCATTAACTTCACGCCCGCGCTGTGTTGAAACATATTTAAAGGGTAATCATAATCCCTTGAGCGCGGGTAGATTATAAAAAAAAAAAAAAACTTTTGTGACTGTGTGTATTTGCTGCTGTTAAAGTAAGACGAGCTCTTTTACGTTAAAGTATAGTTTATGTCCTTTAAAATTAACAAAAAGTTGGTTCTCGTTTTATACTCAATATTAAATTGATTTAGAAACATTTAAAACGTTTAAAATTTTGCGCCACTATATTTTGCTTAGATCGAGTTTAAGCCTAGTACGCAGATCAAGACAAGACAAACTTTATCTCTACAATTTTAATCTGTCAAATATCAAGAAGTATCTGTCAAACAATAATTATCCGCAAAAAATATAAACAATTTCGAATTGAACAATTATTTGAGATACCTAACTAAATATGGATATAAATTTCATGGAGGAAATAGTTGTTTTGTGCGCTACAGCTGTGGTGACAACAATTATATCCAACAAAATTAAAAAGAAAACTCCCTTCAGGGTCAGCCCCTACCTGAAAGAAAGAAAAGATAAAGGGCGTTTTGTGAAAGATGTAAAAAATTTAATTTGTTTTAAGTTATATACATATGTACATACGAGTACATAATCTTAATTTCTTTCTTTTAAGTGTAAGGATTATGATGAATAACATGGTAGTATTCAAAGAAAATTTCCATATGACCGTGGATTCTTTTGAAGAAATTTTCAAATTGGTGGAACCATATCTACGCCCAAAAAAGGACACACGGCCAACAGATAAAATTTGTCCATTAGAGAAGTTTGCGGTAGTTATGGAGTACGTGTAGTTATGTGCACTTAAGAAAATCAAATAATTTACCATTTATTTTGTCTCTTTAGATATCTAGATATCTACAACGAACATGTTGCGTCTATATACAGGATATGCAAGCAACACTTTGGAACTATCTCAGATGAAGTTTGTGTAGGAATCGTGAAGACGTTGCAAAATGAAATTCCTCCCCTTGAAAGAAATGAATTCCTACAAATTTCAAATAAATTCAATGCTTTTTGGAATTTACCAAACTGCTTGGGTGCGATTGAAGACAAACATGTGGCCATTAAGGGGAGGTTCTCCTTTTTCAGTGTCAAAAATTACACTTTTTCATGATTTTTTTTATGGACGGGATGATATAATCAATTCAAATTTTTTTTTACTTGTTTATTATCATATTAAGGCTGGTATTCACCGAGCGCTCATAAGTCTGCTATTACACGATGAATCTAGATGCATGCGCCTTCTTCGAATTCTGCTTTGATATTTCGTCCACTGATTCAAGCGCTATTACACGTTGAAACCAGATTTTTGAATCCAATTTGACAGTTCTCTTTATTTTTCATTTCGGTGTTGGTGAGCGTATGTGCTCTTCAAAATAAAGAAGCAATCAGAAAGAAGTATTTCTATGCATCACATTGAAGTTTACTACTCGGATAACGAAATCATATGAAGCAGAATAGAAGAAAAACGGACAAGAGAAAAGAGAAACGTCAAATTGTTGCACCGAAAATTTTACCCACGCGACACAGGGCAGTTTTTTTTCCGTCTCATCTTTCGATTTTTTTTTCTCTTTTGCACTTACGTTATTCGAAAAGTCGCACGCGTCTGGATGCATCGTGTAATAGCAGACTAACTTAAGAAGCTCATAAACGTATTCACAAAGCAATATTAGTGAAGATCTACGAGCGCTCTTAAAAGTTAGGAGTGGTCAGTTCAGGGTATGCCTGAACAAGAGAGTGGCTCTCATTTTCGAACTTCGAAAAACACTTGTGAGTGGTTGGTGAATTCTCCAAAGAAATTTCAAGTTAAGAGCCTCGTAACGTTAAGAGCCGTTTAAGAGCGCTTGGTGAATACCAGCCTAAGTACCAAAAATAATTTTTTCATTAAAAATACCGGGCCGTTAAAAAACAATGCGAGACCACCTCCAAAAAAAGTTGTTCGCTGTTGGCCACTCTAGCTCCTGCAAAAATGATCGAAAATTAAAAAATCAAAGTTTTTTTTTATAAAAAAGAAGAGTGTAGTTAGAGTCTGGACCAAAATAATTGCCTAAAGTCAAAAATTAAAAAATGGCAGACGCTTGAATTTTAGTGTTCATTTTTCCCACTTTTTTCGCTCTTCTGAGCGCTGTACAAAAAAAAGTTTTTGATATATCAGCCTGATTTTGGTCCAGACTCCAATAAATTTAATAAGCTTTAAAACAAAAAAAAATTATGACAATCCTTCAAGTAGTTTTAAAGTAATCGTGGCCAACAGTTGGAAAAACGTGGTTTCGAGAAAAAAGCATTTAAAGTTTTTTTTCGAATCATGGCTCATGTGTCGACACCTGGTGGCCCATATGGTACCTCTGCTTACCACGGTATGGATATATAGGCGCCAAATTCAAAAATAATGCTACGCTCAAAATACCTCTAAATGTCAATTTTCGAGACAAAATGGTGGGTCTCCTTTTTGTTCTATAAAATATAAATGTAAAAAAAAAGTATTCGGACAAATGGTTTTAGCTACATATTCTACACATATTTTACTAGAAAAAATGTGAAAAAAAAATGGTGGCCCATATGGTACCTCTGCTTACCACGGTATGGATATATAGGCGCCAAATTCAAAAATTATGCTACGCTCAAAATACCGCTAAATGTCAATTTTCGAGACAAAATGGTGGGTCTCCTTTTTGTTCTATAAAATATAAATGTAAAAAAAAGTATTCGGACAAATGGTTTTAGCTACATATTCTACACATATTTTACTAGAAAAAATGTGAAAAAAAAATACATTTTTGGTCGCCGAAAAAGGAGAACCTCCCCTTAAGTGCCCGGCCAATGCAGGAAGCCTTTTTTATAAATACAAAGTAAATATTATTGAACAATTCAAATGTATTTTAACACTAGGATTTATTTTATATAATTTTTAAGGAGTTTCACAGTATTGTGTTAATGGCAATAGCAGATGCCTACTGCAAATTCGTCTATATTGACGTCAGGGTATATGGCTCTGAAGGAGACGCTAACGTGTTTGCATCAACAAAAATAGGGAAACGGATTCTGAAGGACGAATTAGATCTTCCATTAGATGCACATGTCGGAAGTGAGAAACTTCCCTATTTTTTTGTTGCAGATGACTCTTTTCCTCTCGGAAAGCGAATCATCAAGCCATATGTTCCAAGAAAGCCCAAAAGACTAGAAGACGATGAGCGAGTTGTCAACTATCGCATAAGAAGAGCAAGGCGGTGTGTGGAAAATTGCGTTAGCATTATGTCCTCCAAGTTTTTGTGTCTTGCAAGAACGATGTTTTGCAGTCCTGACAGAGCTCAAAATATAACATCGGCCAGTTGCTACTTGCACAATTTCCTTACGAGAACTAACCGAGCTGCGTATTGTCCTCCAAAGTATTGCGAATTCTACGATGAAAATGGGTCCCTCATATTGGGTGAATGGAGGCAAAATATATCCGAGAACTCTTTATCAGAATCGTCACTTTCACCTACGCCTGGAAGACAAAAAGAAGCTGGCAAAATTATTAGGGACAAACTGAAATGTTTTGTCAACTCTCCTCTAGGAAGTTTATCCTGGCAAAATGAGGCCGCGTTTGTTCATGGTAATCAGTACTATCAAATATTTCTTTAACTTATTACAATACTTAACTGATTTAATACTTTCAGATCCAATTCAACGGTAGATTACCTATCATTTGCTTGCATCTCACACCCGGATTGAAAAAACGTAGATAAGTAAGTTTTGCTGTGTAAAAATTCAACCTTTCACATTTTTTGATTTGACTTGTTTTCCGTTTTTTCTTTTGTTCATAAATCAAAAGACATTGATAAAGCCCGAGTGTGTTAAAGTGAAAGTGTTTTATCTTTTGAACGCGTTGTTCTGCAGAAGTGGTAGGTACCTTTTTGAAATCTGCTATTATTGCTTTCAACAGAAGAATCAACAGATTTATGCATTATAAAGTATCAGCATGTGTATTCCAAGAATGATTTTTTTCAATATTGCTTCCATGTAAAAGATCTTGATGTTTCTTTTTAAAGCATTAAGATTAGATTCCAAAAAGGTATTAACCATGTTTGTAGGTCAATACTTCAATTGCTTTTAAGAGAAGAATTAACAGATTTAGCATAGAAGCAGTATTGAAAAAAAAATCACTCTTGAAATAGGTACGCATTATGAACAATCAGAATGTGTATTCCAAGAATGATTATTTTCAATATTGCTTCTATGTAAACGATCTTGATGTTTCTTTTTAAAGCATTAAGAGTAGATTCCAAAAAGGTATCAACCATGTTTGTAGGTCAATCCAATCCAAAGAGAAACTCCAACTGCATTCCTCCCCTTAAACAATTTAACCGTAATACTCGCACTTCTAGGAATGCCCATCAGCCCATTGAGCCCAACTTCGGCCGTACTGTGAAATACAGAGATTCGTTCTTCAGCCGTACTATGCGAATGTGGAATTCTTTGCCACGCTCTGTCTTTCCCAGTCATTGCAATGTTCAAGAATTCAAAACCAATGAGTGTGCGCCGAATATAAAAAAAAAGGGAATACATAACTTAATTATTATTAACAGTTTTTTTTACTAACAATTCACTATCCACGGTAACTTAACATTCATCTCTGAGAAAATAGTAAAAAACTCCTTTGCTAAATAAATAGCAAATTATATTAGTTATTATTATTATTGTAGACAGAAGTGTTGCTGTGGCCGCCTGAA
>OU426988.1:30095380-30279339 GCA_911387755.1 Chrysotoxum bicinctum | reverse complement strand
ACAGTGTATTGTAGACACTAGACAGAAGTGATTCAGCACTGAATCAACATCAACCTAGAAGAGCTGAGTGTTTACGTTTGAAGCAAATTAGATATGGTCCTTAATTAAACGTGAGGGAAGCTGTTACATCTTCAACTAAATTGCACTTTGAGTTCACATTGGCAACACTTACCATATTTTAACGAACATCAATTATGACATTTCATTTTATCTACAACAACTAAACCTTTTTTTGTAAATTTCCATACCTCGTGGTTAACCTTCTTTCTTTTTGAATTCTGCTTTCTCTGCCTAAGAGGTTATCCATCATCATCATCATCATCGGCTCGACAACCGGGTTCCGGTCCTGGCCTCTTTCAACAAGTCTCTCCACCTATCCCGGTCTCTAGCCGACGCCATCCAGTTGCGCACCCCAAGGCTTCGGGCGTCCTGGTCTACGCCATCTCTCCAGCGCAAGCATGGTCTACCACGCTGCCGTCTACCATAGAATGTACCACAAAGAACTTTCCGAGCAGGTTCCTCTTCGCTCATGCGAGCTAGGTGCCCTGCCCACCGGAGTCTACCGAGCTTAATTTTTGTCACGACATCTGCTTCTAAGTAGATTGCGTACAATTCATGATTGTACCGTCTCCGGAATCGTCCTTCCTCACATATGGGGCCAACAATTCTCCTTAAGACTTTTCTCTCGAACGCAGCTAAGAGATCGGAGTGCCTTTTGCTAAGCACCCAAGTCTCGGATCCATATGTGAGTACTGGCAGGACCATTGTCCTGTACAGCAGCAGTTTTGAAGTTATGGTGAGATTTCTGGATTTGAAAAGCTTTGACAGACTATAGTAGGCTCTGTTGGATTTGAGAAGCCGCCCGCGTATTTCTTCTTCTATATTGTTATCGGCTGCTACTATTGACCCAAGGTATTTAAAGGATTGCACCACTTCAAATTCGTGCTCCGCTACCTTGATTGTTTGACCAACTGTTCCTCTCGCATTCGACGCCACCATGTACTTTGTTTTACCTTCACTAATGTGCAGCCCCAGATTTTGTGCCGCCTGCTCGATCTGGATGAAGGAATCGTGTACAGCTTGTTCGGATCTTCCGATGATGTCAATGTCGTCTGCGTAAGCTAGTAACTGGCTGGACCTGTTGACGATGGTCCCTCTTGTTGCCGTGCCAGAGTCACGGATTACTTTCTCCAACGCCAGGTTGAAGAGGAGGCAGGCCAAACCGTCCCCTTGTCGGAGTCCATTAAAGATTTTGATTGGTCTGGATAGCAATCCGGCTATTTTTACTTGGCTTGTTACGTTGGTCATGGTCAACCTACATAGTCGTGTCAATTTATTTGGGATGCCGAATTCTCTCATGGCTTTGTAAAGTTCTACCCTGGCTATGCTATCATAGGCGGCCTTAAAGTCTATAAACAGATGGTATGTTTGGATGTTAAATTCTAGACATTTTTCCATCGCCTGCCTAAGGGTAAAAATCTGATCAGTTGTTGATTTGCCTGGAATGAAACCACACTGATATTGTCCGATGACGGTTTTAGCGTATGGGGTTATCCGGTCTTGTAGGATAGAGGAGAGTATCTTATAGGCAGTACTCAACAACGTGATACCTCTATAATTGCTGCACGTTGTGACATCTCCCTTCTTATGTATGGGGCATATTATGCCTTTTCGCCAGTCTTCTGGCATTTCTTCTTGCTCCCATACGTGCACTATAATATCATGAATTGCTTGACGTAAGGCTGGCCCGCCGTGATGAAATAATTCGGCTGGTATGCCATCGGCTCCCGGGGATTTGTTCTGTTTAAGCCGGCCTATAGCCTTCTCAACCTCTTCTATGCTTGGTGGCGGCAACATAGGGTATTCTTCTTGAAGTAGTGGAGCCTCCACTTCTGCAGTGAGCTGACCATTTAGCAATTCATTGAAGTACACTTCCCATCGCTCCAGTATGCTTTCAGGATCGGTGATCAGATTTCCCTCTCCGTCCTTGCAGTATGTGCAGCGTGGTGTGTACTGCGTCATGTTTCGGACGGATTGGTAGAACTTCCGCGCCTGGTGCGGACCTCGCTCTCGGCTGTTTTCTATTTCACAGATTAGGTTCTTCTCCCAGGCTGATTTCTTTTGTCTGTGAAGCCGTTTTTCTGTTCTTCTGAGCTCTTTATATTCCTCTTCGCGTGCCCGCGTTCTATGAGATTGTTGCATTGCTCGGTACGCAACATTCTTACGTTCAGTCGCTAGCTTGCATTCATCATCAAACCAGTCGTTCCGATTTTTACGACTGCTGCCTAAGATGGAGTTGGCAGTACTAATGACAGTATTTTTAAGACGTGTCCACTTTTCATTTACGTCCAGCATACTGGCTCCAGGACTTACTCTCCCTAAGTCAGGTGTTTCTAGGGCGAGTCCTAACGCATTACCAAAGGTGTTACTGGTGTTTTCATTGCGCAGGGCAGCCGTGTTGATTCGAACCTGATCGGCGGATGCAATGCGTCTTCGCAAGGCAATCCGCCCTCGGAAAACCATACCAACAAGATAGTGATCCGAGTCGATATTGGCACCTCGGTACGTTCGTACCGTCATCAAGTTCGAGTAGTGGCGACGGTCTATCAACACGTGGTCTATTTGGTTACGAGTGACTCCATCAGGTGATACCCAGGTGGCTTTGTAGATATCTTTACGCGGGAACCTGGTACTCGCAACGACCATGTTTTTCGATGCTGCCAATTCTAAGACTCGAAGTCCATTGTCATTAGTGTTCTCATGCAAACTATGGGTGCCTGCGTAATGCCTGAATACCGGCTCCCGACCTA
Organism: Chrysotoxum bicinctum; assembly: GCA_911387755.1. Classification (NCBI taxonomy): domain Eukaryota; kingdom Metazoa; phylum Arthropoda; class Insecta; order Diptera; family Syrphidae; genus Chrysotoxum; species Chrysotoxum bicinctum. The sequence continues at coordinate 30,276,529 of OU426988.1, read as the reverse complement.
TTTTTGCGTTCAAATCCCCAAGGATGATTTTAACATCATACCTTGGACAGGCATTGAGGGCCCTCTCGACTTGTTCGTAGTAAGTCTCTTTTTCTTCGTCTGAGGACTCCTCCGTAGGTCCGTGAACGTTAATGAGGCTGATGTTCGTAAATTTGCCTCGCACGCGAAGGGTGCATAGCCTTTCGCTTATAGCGTTAAAGCCGATGATAGTAGACTTCATTTTTTCGCTGACTAGGAAGCCTACCCCGAGCACATGGTGTTTTGTATGACAGCTGTAGTATATGTCATATTCTTTCTTCTGTAAAACACCATTCCCTGTCCATCTGATTTCTTGAAGAGCTGTTATGTCAGCTTTATACTTTGACAGGGCATCGGCTAGCTGCTGAGCAGCTCGAGCTCTATAGAGCGATCGTACGTTCCATAAGAAAATTCGTAAATCGTTTTTCCTTTTTCTTTGCGTGGGTTGTCGTCGTGAGATCAGTCCGTTTCCGAGGCTTGTTGTCGGTCTCGTAATTCTTTTAGTTTTACGGGACAGGGAATTAACCTGTCGCCAACCTGAGGAACCAGCCTGATCATATTAGCCAAACCTTTTTTAAAAGGCTTGTTTCTAGCGGCCGCCGCGGAGAGGCTATGATCACACTTCCACCAGTCCCGAATAGTTACGGCACGTGCATGTTTTCGTATGCTACATGTTGTTCCCCCTATTCGTCTGATGGCTGACCGCGATCTTTTTTTATATAATTAAAACTAGATTAAGTATACCAGTTTTTTTGTTTGTTAAGTAAGAAACTTAACAATTAAAATTAGTGGTGGGCGCATTCGAATGATATAATTATAATTTTTTCAGACAACATCTCGAGATATACATATCTATTCTTCACTCAAATCATTCGAATACTCAAATTATTAGTATATCTCACAACTCACATCTACAAAATGAGAACTCGACACTCGAGTCCGATTGCCGGTTCAAGACCGAGAACAGAATATTGAAAGAAAAACACATACAATCAGGAACTGGAGAAGTTGGTTATAAAAAAAAATTTAAATCATAAGCTACTACAACCTACTAAGTGGCTTATGAATTAAAAAATTAATTCACAAGCTAGTTGGTGACTTGTGAATTAAAAAAAGTAATTCAGAATCTACTAAGTGACTTATGAATTAAAAAAATTTAAGACATGAGCAAGTTAGTGACTTATGAATTAAAAAAATTTAATTCACAACCTACTAAGTGACTTATGAATTTAAAAAAAATTAACTCATAGCTAGTTGGTAGATTGGAAATGTTGAAGCTTGTTTTGACTTTATAATTAATTAATTACGAACGAAAGTAGATTTCAAGCTTTTTTGTGTCATAAAATTATCATGCTAGCTAATAAATTTTCCAATTAATAATTTTTTAATGAGAATTATTCCATTAGCTTATGAATTAATTTTTTTTTTAGTTCATAAGTCACTAAGAAGCTTATGATTCAAATCTTTTTAATTCGCAAGTCACCAACTGACTTATGAATTAAAATTTTTTAATTCATAAGTCAGTAACTAGCTGCTGAATTACATTTTTCATAATTCATAAGTCACCCACTAGCTTGTGAATTAAAGCCAAGCTTAAGCTAAAAAGTGACTTAAGCTTTTGCAACCCTGGTCGTGGGGTTCAGATATTTTAGGAATATTGTAATTAAAAAAATGAAGAAATCGTAACTATTTAAATATTTTTAAGAGGTCTTAAGAACCGGTTTCAACATTATTCATTATTTTCTGGATACGGAGAAATAAGAATGAACAACAATAAACTTAATTTGGCTGGTAAAAAAAGGATATAGCTGATGTATGTACATACATAGTTCGTACTCACGTTTTTCCAATTTAAATTGAATATGCTCGTGCTACACTAAGCACCAATAAGAGAAGTCTGGTGATCGGTTTGGTTCCCGTTATTACCCTAAAAATTTTTGGAAGCAAAAAAAAAATATATTATAAATATTATGTCCAAAAACACCTTTGTATGATTTTTTGTATTTTGTTTGCTCTCTTAAAGTTCATAGTAGTAGAAGAAATGCATGTCCTAAAAGTAATATATGTATATGTATGAGGGTGATAAATCAGATTTTGTTTCCCAACTCCTGAAATTTTATCTTTATATACATAGCTGTAAAGTGAAACTGTAAACAGTTCCTTGAGTTTTTAGGTTTATTGTATAAAAAAAGACGAAAATATATTTATATAAATTAAGTTATGCCTACTTTATTCTCATGTTAAAATATTTTGAATAGTGTATAATTTTATATAATAATAATAAATTTAAATAGATGTTTGTATATAACATATTATTTATATAAAATTTTATGTATACGGATATAAGCCTGAGGCACATCTTAATTAATATTATATTTCACATTACAATATTACTATGTAGTTTTTGTTTATTTTATTTTAAATAATTAAAATTTAAATTTCTTAACTGATCTCGTAGGCAGGTGAGCTTACGAAAAATTCAAGCTTGAAGTCGAACAAATTGTAACAAAAGAACATTTTCGGAGTTAAGCTTATTAATATGTGCCACACCATGTATCGAAAATTCATACAAAAAAAAAACATTTATAAAAAATTCCTTAAAATTGACATTTCTTAAAAGGGAGTACAACGTTAAAAAATAGATATAATAACTTCCATTGCAAGTTTCATTTACTATATGTGAATGAAAAATCAAAAGAAATCATACAAATGGTGAAAGGGTAATAAAACTTAAAAATCTATTTTGGATTTTGGGGAATTTATTTTTGAATGCTGGATCATACATATATACACATACATATATTGAGAGTGTACCATTTATTATGTCGTTATGCGACCGTTTGGCAGTATTCCAATCGACTTGGACGGTCTGTCCGCAATATTATTTGAGGCAATTGTCCCTTATACGAAAAGAAAATCACATCATCCTTGAAATGCCCTACAAGGCTCCAAGTTGATACGAGTACCACTGACGTCAAAATACAGAGCACCAACGCGGTGACAATATGACACACGTGGCTCTAGGCGACAGTCTTTCCTACTGCTCCAACCAGTTCATAAGAACGTCTTGGACATTTATGATCGGCATGTTGACGATCTACCACTGCCCCGTGCTCAACAAAATTCGACACGAAACAACGAATAGTGTTGTCAGACGGTGCACGTTGAACGACAATTTTCAATAAACATCGTCACTATTTTCGCAATTTTTCGGTGTGAAGCGATTCATGGTTGTACTGAATTGATGTTTCAAAAACGTATCTACTCCAGTCGGTTTATTAATGTTAAAGTTAATCAATGTTTACATATACATGTGTATATACATATAGGGTTAAAACATCTTCTAAAAACCTTACGAACAAAAATGGTAATGCGAGTAATAATTTTTTTTTTTTTTATAATCTACTCGCGCTCAAGGGATTAGATTACCCTTTAAATGTTTCAACACAGCGCGGGCGTGAAGTTAAGAAGAGAAAGAAGGATGGATAGGAAAGATGTGTGGCACGATGTTCTGAGACTGAAGGTTGTTGTCTCAGATATCTCCAGGGATGGCGGCTAAACTAAAGCGGAGAATGCCGTGTCTTATTCCTATGTCGCTTATAATTCACATTATTTTATTCGTGTTCATACTTGTTGGGCATACTAGTTTAACTCAATTATATGTTGTTAGTGTTATGCCTGAACAACATGTAATGAAAAAACCAGCAAGCCACTGATGACAATTTTAGAAGGTTTTTAATGGAATTAAAACGACATAGACGACGGCAGGGATCGAACCTGTGATCATGGTTCACAGGCGAGCACACATCCATCGCGCCACGGCCACCCCGATGAAACTTGGCGAAAATTTTTGATTCGTTATGATAAAAAAAACATTAATAATATACCTGGGGTGATACCATGTGCTCTAATATTGGAAATACTTAAATAACAATGTTCGTATGGTGTTGGAGTTATATTTTAAGCACCTGTGTTCTAAGTCAGTTAACACGGGATTTTCTTTTGTTACAATTTGTCTCGAGTCAAACCATAGATTAACTTGACCAATAATGTTTATTATGTTTTGCATTTGTGATTTCAATAAACAACCATAAGTTTAATAGGTGTTTTATTTATTAACAAAAAAGGCATGATTTATTAAAGAAGTACATACATGCAATATGTTACTAGCAGTTCGTTCCCATTGCATTATGACGCATTTACATGATATTCATGTACGGTTGTAGTTTATCTGAAGACGATTTAACAAGAATTACAAAACCACGCAGTTACAGATTCTTCTATGTGGATTTAATTTTTTCTGTTTCCTTTTTTAATTCCACCATTTCAGTTTCTTTTTATGGAAAAACTTTTCTGTATTTATTTGAGTTCAGTATTTTGAAACTATCATTAACTTTGCTTGTTATTATTATTTCAATTTTTGTATAATACAATAACTTTAGTACAAATAAAAACATAACATGGGATTTCAGTTTTCTTTTTACATATAATAGGTATATAATTTATTGTATTATACATATATATATCCATACACAAAATATAAATCAGTGTCCTTAAAATTCTGAAATATGCAAAAATATCATTCTATAAATTGTTTAAGGTCAGTTCATTTGGTCGCTCAAAAATTACTATTTTTACCAATTTTGCTCCAAAGCGTGTCAAAGTTCATATAACATTAAAATGTTAATCCTTTGTGTCACACATGTATATACTTATCTACAACCAAAAGCACAACATGCACTTAAGTACTTGCGATTTCACCTCACAAAAATGTATAATGTATACATAATATAAAATGTACCGCGTTTCACTTAAACATTTGATTTTGTTTGAGGTTTCCAGTTGTATTAAAAAAACAACTAGTGTTAAAAAACACTAAGGATGAAATGTTATGAAATCTTACGATATCCTGAACCGGGTCATTTAGAGACAATCAGAGATCAAACCCTAATTTATCGTCAGCGCCTAAATGAAAACTTAAAGACGAAACACATTCTTTTAATGAAGAATTAAACTAAATCATCAAACGTCAGTATGCAATTTTATTTTGAATGAAATATTTGATGACTTTTCGACACATATCGAATGTCTAGCAATAACGGGACTAATAATTTTATAAACGAGATCTCTTGTATATGGCCACAAAAAGAAATCCAACAGCGACAAATCACACGATTTTGGTGGCCTGGGCAGTTCATTTATTTAATAAACAAACACACATAAAGAGAGGGAGCAGAACCCCCTAAGGTTAGGGCTAGCATATAAAAATATTACATATGCACATATGAATTGGTATTAAGATTGTGGGAGGATTAAGAGTTATAAAATAGATGTTATGGAAATTTGAAGGGACGGGGTGGGGACTCTATGGAATTAGGAACTGCTATAGAGAGAGATTTTGAGAGTGTTTACAGGAGTCAAAGTCAAAAGAATTACTGATAGAGGTACTTAAGCATGCGGGTCATGGGTTCATTACTTCCATACATAATTTTTGAGAATCGCAGGACAATCAATACTGCTAGATAAAAGCTGAGGAATGCAAACAATGTCAGCCACTTTGCGAAGTTTATGGAGGGGTTTTAGACTTATAAGCATAGGAGATGAAACGTATCAATCCCAGGTAGCCCGCGAAATGCCAATTGGAGGAATCTACGTTGAACGGCTTCGATACGAATAGCTTAACATAGTAACATATAATCGGCTGGCATATTCAAGAAGGGCTAACAAATGTGAGGTAAAGAGGGTATGTAAGGTAGAGGTCTGAGAATTCTTCTCATGAACGGTTAACGAAACCGAGTGTGTTAATAGAAGTGGTGATGTGAATTCTAAAGTTAAGTTCCTAGATCACATAATGAATGAACTACGGTAACTTCCTCATTGTTCTTAAGTATGAACGTTGAGGGAGTGAAGAATTTTATAGCTGACAGCAGCTCTATTTAAATCCTGTTGTAGAAGGTAGGAGTCGGATGAAGAGGAAATATATCTATAATTTTTTTATCGTTGGCACGAACAGAAATCGAAGAATCTTTGATAACGCATTCAACATCATTGATAGTTAAAATGAAAATTAGTGAAATTTGTGTGAAAATTTGAATATTATTATTTTTATTAAAATCATTTTTTAATTTTTAAATATTTTGTAAATTTTCTTCTTTCAAGGTCACGAAGCTTTTTGGCACCTCATTTCGGAAATTTAAAAAATATATTAGGTATGCTATTTAAAAGCCCATTTTAAAAAGTAATTGGTCAGCCATAGATTTTGCACAAGTAAACTACAGCGTGGATTACGACACGCACTACCTACCTACATATTTTTTAAAACAAATGTTTGTTCGTGGAATAGTTTACTGACTTTTTTATTTTTATTGTATTTTATAAGTATTTGTATAAGTCATATCATTTTAAATGTTGTTCAACAGATTTCAAATATTTGTTTGTATATCATTGGACTTATTAAAAACTTACCAAAACAATACAAAAATAAGAAAGAACATGAAATCTATGCCTAGTCACATCGGAAATTAACTTTGCACCTGTAAAAACAATCTTGTTGTCAACAAACCTCTTACATTCATTTTAATAATAGCCAGTAGTTTTTAGGCTTTCTCCGTTGATGCAAGAAGTTTTTTACTCCATCTGATCTGGTTCATATATAAATGAAGTCTTTATTCTTCCAAACCCAATTCCCATATCTGGGCAGGTGCTCCAAAATTCCACTTGAGTCTCTTGGACAGAATTCACAAGTGAGCTATAAAAATGATAGGCTCCACCTCCGCCGCAATGTTTCAAGTCTATCATTATTTTACCCCTATTTTCATAAATAGTGCTCTAGTGAAATAGCCAGTTGCATTCCTCCCTCAAACAATTCAACCGTAATATGCGGACTTCTAGGAATGCTCATCAGTTTACCCTTCAGCCCAATTTCGGACGTACTGTCAAGTACAGATATTCTTGATTACACTTTATTGTTGATCATAATTTTCTCAAAAAAAAAATTACCTCAGGTATTTCGATTTTGAAGTCTTCTTTTCTATTATAATATTGTTCTGATCGGCGAGCCGAAAGGCCTTTGCAGCCTGTGCTCTCTAAACTAAGTACCAACATATAGCAATTTAAGATTACTATGTTAGTCTATATGAATAAATAAATAACTTTTATGAATTGTATGCTAATAGGAATTTTGTAGCGCCATTTGTCAACGAAGATATTTGATATGCATCAATCAGATTAATGAATCGGTGTTATGATGATTGCTTATCAAAAATTTTGATGAACTGTGAATTATCTTAGATTTTAGATCAATTTTAAATAGTTCTATTGATAAACTTGGTATTACGAGTATCGAAAATGTTGATACCCATCAAATTTTCTACCAACCACAAATTCTTCGTTGACAAAATGTATCAAAAAAACTGCGCTAAAAAAACTTTTTATTGATCTACTACCAAGAAACCCATGTTGATTTGGGAAGGAAATTTGTTTACAGTTGAGAAAAGGAAAGTATCAATGATAATGCTTTAAAAAAGTTAAGGAAAACACGAGAGGTAAAGTATGTGCGGTAATAAGAAATTTATTTATTGGTGTCTTTTTTATGGGTCGAGATAAAGTTTGAGTACTTCATACGTGAGAAAAATATTCCTTGTGAAATAGAGAGCTTGCAGAGATTGGTCACTGTATTTAATAGGAATATCATGTAAGCCATCCAGTATATTTAACCTTAAAAGTTGGGAAAATAAGTTATTGGTTTTTGCGTAGTACCTCTTGGCATAATAAATTAGTGCGTTAGATAGTCATGCAGAGGGTCTTGAGTTCGGTTCTCAGCTCCTGCAAAAATGTTTTTCAGAAAATTGTAGCTTCCTTCTATTCCTGGTAACAAACACTCACAAGAATGTTTGAGAGTTATAATCGTTACTCCTCAAATTTTAAGCAAGTACCAACAACAATTTTAATAAGGGATACAAATACAAAATAACCCATACGCGCTAAAGGTAAATACATTTTGTTTTTCTATCAAATACATTTCAAATACAAATAAACAAAACATTGAATACTCGAATGACATTAAGAAAACACTTCAAACGGAAATTAGCAGACCGATTCTCAAGTTGTGAGGTATTACAAATCAAAAGTTATTTGTAGTGTCATTATTGGAACAGAACTGAGTATTTAAAACTTAAAAAAGTTTGAACGGCCCAAATTTAATAATTAAATAAGTATTAAACAATTTTTAGCAATCAATTGAGTAAAGAAATACGTTCACGTAAATATTTTAATAAAAAATGTGTGCTATTTTAAAAGTCTAACTTTTCATTTTCGGCTCACTACTGAAAATAGTTGAAATTTTATTAGAATATAGTGACCAATTTCCAAAACTTGTCGACCTTTTTCGGATAATTAGATGGCATACCTTTTTTTAAGAATATTCCATATATGGGTGGCCAAGATCCCAGAGCGCTCCTTATTACAACAGATATCAGACGTCATTCTAACTTACAGAATTAATTGCAAGCATTTGAACATGTTATTATATAGATTATTTATACTTTCCATCCAGTAGAGTATTTTACTTTTAAAGTCTAAAATTAATTGATTTGTTTTCTAACTATATGAACAGCTAGTTTATTAAAATAGAAAAGCTACAAAATTTACCAAAATTTCAAATGAAATTTCTTATGGGGGCAGGCACTATTTGGGATCTGGTCACTGGATTCTCATAACGGTTTACAGCAGCGAATGAGCATGCTATATGAATGTGAAAAGTTAACAGAGCACAGGAGATCAGAGTCACGGTAGTTGGGCAGGAGCTAATTCTTCATATATTCAATTATTAAACACCAGTGTAGATGTGGGCTAATTTGGAAAGTGTATACCAACAAAAGTCAGAAACAAATGTACATTCACTACAACAGAAGACTCCATAATTGTCCATGACCATATTTCTAAACTTCATAAAACATCCCAGTTATTAAAACATTTGGGCAAGGCAAACTTGATAATAACCAAAGTTCTTAAACATTTTTCCACATCGTATGAATCTTCTAATATAAAAAACCTAATAGCGAGTAAATGAACAATCTATATAAGAAGTACATTGAGAACACAATTGCTTTAGTTTTTCAAAAGGAATTAAATCGGAATGTTGTTCCCAGTGGGAAACGTGGAAGATGTTTTACATACAAAAAGGTTGGGCATTGTAAAAACGAGTATCCGTGTAAGAAGAGAAAGCATCAAGACAGTTGGTTTTTGGAGATGGCAATGGTGACGTTATTAAGGTTTATGCAAAGGCAAAGGAAAGGTGGAAGAGTTTGATGATAATGTGATTAAAGAAAAAACAAACTTCAAATGTTCTTGATGTTTTTGGTGTTCCAGACATGGATCTTGATAAACGGTGTGATTAACGTAGTTTTTTCATTGCAAATGTTACATATATCAACGAATGTGTTGAATTCAGTTCTTGATAAAAATATGTTTAACTAACATGATATAAAATATCTATAAGGTGAAGTTTTTTTTTTTGAAGCATCACAAAATGAAACTTAGTGCAAGCCAAAGCAGATCCGTAGCTCAAATCGTATAACATCGATCACTATTATCCGCCTAGTTTCGTACGGTGTACTATTATAGTGCTACTTTTTATGTATATGGGAGTTCCGAACTGAAATTTGCTACACCTTTTATTTTCTGACTTTAAACCGAATTCAAAGATGCATAACTTCTTATACACTTCTTACTTATGTGAAATAAACTTCAAAATGTATGTATGGAAGCATTAATACAAGTATAAGTTTTATTACGGTAACCTGTGCTGACCTGACCTGTTGTCTGAAATAAAGTATTTTCCATCTTGACTTCTCTACTTTTTTGTAGATCGTTTTATGGAAATCATGCTGACTGGGAAATTTTTATATACCAATTTTTTAAAGTCATCACTTCTGAAAATTTTTATATTATTGTTAAGGAAAACTTGGCTCTACATATGTTCTCAAGATGCATAGATATAATATAATAATAAAATGTATTTTTGTTTGTTTTTTTTTTAATTATTTTGTTTAACAAAATTTATTAGTGAATAAAAAATACATTTACAATATATTTATATATTTATGTTCAAAACACTTAAAGCGCTTTGCATTTTTAACTACATAAATACAAATAACAAAGAATAAACAAGAAATTATTTTTTGTATAGAAAAACTTAGGAAAATTGGCACATGCCTCTGATTGAGGATTTAAGCAAAATGTAATTCTGTGCCATGCTTTCCCCTATTCTATGTCACTTTAAATGATTAGCAGAAAATATTTTCTTTTTTTTTTAATTTAATTTTTAACAAAATTACATATGCATGTTCAGATATAAGAACTATTTATTTCTATTTTCTATTGGAATTTTTGTTTGTTGTGCGTAAAAGTTATTTATTAAGTTTTATATTTAGTAAATAATATAGATTGTTTTATTTTGATAGATAATTTACTGGTTTTGATGTGTTAGGGAAGTGCTTCTGAATTTTTATATATGGCCCTTTTTTAAATGTTGATATATTAAAAAAATAGTCTGAATTGCTTTGATTCAAATTCTCTATCGTTAACCGTGTTTCGTGGAGAAGTAGGACAGAACAATAACATACAACCAATTGCTTTATCCTTTTCTGCAGTCAAATGTTACTTTTGAAAAATGATTTGGAACAGTGTTCACAAAAATAGTAGTGCTCTTGCATTTTTAACAAATAGGAACATGACTCTTAAGTGATGCTTTCTACAAAATTAAAAAAAAAAACAGTTTTACATCTAACAGTAATTCAGTTATCATGTTCGAGGCTTTTTAACTTTATATAAAAGCTTACCTCGGTAATGCATTTATTCAAAGAACCTAGCTTACACTTGTTCATAAAAATAGCAATGACTTACTTTCTTCTGTTACAGACTATCAAATAACTTCTTTTTTTTTAATAATTTTATAGCGTTTTTTTTTTTATTTTTGTTTTTATTTATTTATTTATTTATTTTTTTGGGCCTGCTTCTTTTATCACGGAGTTGGGCCAATATACCCAAAGAGGAAATGCCGGTGGTTTGGATATGACCCAAAACATACCTCAAAACGGGCAAAATCGTGATTTGCACGAAAGAAAGTAGCCGTTCTGGAGTGGCTAGCACAATCCCTCGACCTTAATCCCATTGAAAACTTGTGGGGGATGTTAAATGTACTGTTCATGGGGCGAAACCAACAAATGTTGAGGAACTGTGCACAGTTGTTCGAAATGCCAACCAAGCTATACCAGTGGAGAGACGTCAGAATTTGGTTGACTCTATGCAACGTTGATGCATAGCGGTCATTAAAAACAATGGCTATTTTGTGAATAGTAAATGCAATTGTTTATTACCATTGAAAATGCATTAGGTTTTTGTATTGCTATTTTTCGAATAACTTTAAAATATCATATTAACCACCATTGTTTCATAAAATGTTAAAAATAAACGATTGGCAACCAGGAATACTTTAATTTGATGTATATAGTAAATTGTAATTCGTAATAACTTTGGCAATCTAAAATTAATTGTTTCATCGTAAACACAACTGTATATATGATTCCAAATCAAAAGTTTTTTTTTATTATTATAATGCTCTTTTATGGCCTTACTTTATGATGTTCCTAAAAAGACGAAAGACATTCCAGTTTTCCTCATTCATTTGCGGTTGTAGAAGATCGTCACGTGTTAATTGACTAGGTTCAGAAGTCTCAAGAAAATTACTACTGTTGTAATACTATATTTTAATGTTATTGTTTTTTTTTAATTGTAGGTCAATACAATTTACATAAAGAAAATATAAAGTAAAAGTTTAAAACAACACTGCCACATGTTAAATTTTCAGAAACACTTCGGAGACTAACTGCAATCTTGCTTTATTTTGATCTGTGGACTGAATTATAAAAGTTATTTTAAGTTCAAATAATTGTACGAGTACATTAAAGCTGATTCAAATTGAACTTATAACAAAACAATTAATATTACCTATAACAATAAACTTTTGAAATTATGCACGTTCAATTATAAAATGTATCTTTAATATTTAAAAGTTCTTTTAGAAAAACAAAATAATTAATTATACTATTTACAATATAAAAAAGAATAGCGAACAACTATGCTTCATAAGCTCGTGTTTCAAAGAAAAGAATTTAAAACAAATGCAAACACAAAAAATAATAATAATTAATATAAACCAGACTTACGAAATGTACTTAATCCACAAATCCAATCCCTTTACTCAAAGATTATTCATATTCAATATATCTGCTTCCATGATTGATTCAGAAACCTCGCCAAAATTAGTTAAATCGTCCATACCATCAGTAAGAGAATTAGATCCACCTTCTGGAGCATCATCTAGCAGAGAATCAGACAAACCATTTACAGCGGCCACCGAAGGAGCCCGACTATAAGGCGTTGTGCTTTCTACAGTGTTGCCATTTATGAGAAAATCTCTATTGAATTCGGGGCTATACCGAAACGATGGTGTCGCTGTGTTCGATGTGATTGGCGTCGTTGGCATGGACTTAGATATGTCATACATTTTCGTTGAATATTTACTTTGTGCACTCGGCAAAGAATCTTGAATTTGATGGTGTTTTCTTCCGCTGAGAAACGGATCAAGGACATTGTTTAGCGGGACCGGTGTCGATGGCACTGATCTTGAAACAATCCCACCAAAACTATTCGGAATTCTCCCATAGTCAGGTGTAAGAATGTCATTAATAGAACTACAGAGCAAACTACCGTTTGATTCCTCTAATTTGATAGATGAAACATGAGTTTGGCTGGCATCACTGAATATATCCAATATTGAAGAAGGATCGTTGAAATCAGCGAATTGTGGCGGTACTGGAGTCTGCGCAGCTGAGCTACAAGTTGACGAAAATCCAGCGTAGTTTGCTGTCTGATTAAAGGCGGGACTGTTACGATATTGAAGTGGAACGCTACGTGATCGCGATTCGGCCATCAAATGTGTTGGAGGTTCGTCAAGGACACATTCGAGTGAGTTTTGGTCATGCGTTGTGGCACACGAATTTCCAAAACTCTGTGGGTAATCTTGATTGGATGAAAGTAAATTATATCCACTTACGCAACTGCCGGCGTTTGTTGTGGTGTAAGATTTTCCAAACATATTGGTGTCCTGTAGTATCGAGGGACTTGGTGGGGCCGATGCTGAAGTCATTGTACTATATGATCGACTGTTTCGAATAGATCCGATCATTGGATCATTGGCCGATGACAAAATAGCATTCTTATCGACAGTAGTAGGTAGTGAATGTTGCTTGTGCAGCATTGGCTTTGTTCGCCCCATTGGAGCGGTTAATCTTGGACTAGCAAATAAATTTGAATTGGTCGTTGCTGTTGCAGAAGAGGAATTCGACACCAAGGTGGTGCTGTTCGTTTTGTTATTTGATAGATTAATGTTAGGCGAAATTGGAAAGAAAGTACAGTTTTTTCGTCGTTGCGTTGTACTTGGAGCAGGCACCATTGCGTTTAGATTTATTTTTCTTTTTTGCGTTGGACGCACATTATTTGGAATAGAAACGGAAGATGTACCTATTAAGTTATTTCTCGATGTAGCCACAGTTGTTACAGCCATTGTGGTTGTAGGAAGTGATCCTGCTGTTGCTGCCGTGATGGCTATATCCCTCGATGATGTTATTTCGTTTAGATGCTTTTGAGACATTATTACTAGAGACGCTGAGGCTGACCCTTCGTTGAAGATGCCTGTTTTTTAGTTAATGAAATCAAATACAGTTTTTCAATATCAATTTAATGGATAAAAAAAAATAAGACAGCTTATTGCGAATCAGTTCAAAAGACCACCGCTACAGTGCGAAATTGAAGTTATCTTAAGTTAAACAAATTGCTGTTAATGACCTTTAATACTTAAAATATGTGTCGCCTACTTGGGCTTAATAGTTGATTAGTGAAAGCCTTGTCTATTGAAAATTTTGTGTTTTGTTCGGTTCATATTACTATGTATATAATTATATACAAGATTGAAATTCTTAATCATTAACACTGGAAGATTTTGCCCGGGAAAAAAGTTTAAAGATATCTGAATTAATCTTAAAATATGCTCAAACTTGGCAAACAATAAGGAGTTAAGAACCTTGTTTATATGAAAATTAATCATTTGAATTTAACTTAGATGCTTACATTCTACATTTTCCTTTTGCTTAAACTGTTATATTAGTGTTTATTTTGAACATGAAATCTTAAGTTTCGTTTCAGCAAACGCTAGTGCTAGTGCTTATGTTGAACTTACATATTTAAATTTCAGCAAATGGACTAGAGAACCCGTTTAAAGGGCTTATAGAAATTTAGACTTTAATGTATATTGAACTTAAGGTAGCCATAAAAAAGATTAAAACATAATTGAAATGTATTACTCACTCGGCAAAATACAATGATTTCCATTTGAGGTAAATTTCTGTGTTTGGAAATCTCCTCTCTGATGAACTGCTGTTCCCGCGGCCATAGCTCCAATTGTTTCATTTGAATCTTTATTAAAATTCTGATGAAGATAATTACGAAGTTGTGTGATATCTTCACGATCTTTTGTGAAACTATTCCCACTACTGTTTGTTATTGTACTATTGGATTTCTTTTTGCTCGGTGCTTCAAATGCAGAATTGTTGTTGTTTAACACCGCCAACGTTGGGTTATGTGCATCTATGCATGGTTGTTGTTGTAATTGCACCTGCTGCTGTTGTTGTTGTTGTTGTTGAAGCAGCGGTGTTTGTTTGCTGTTATTATTATTGTTCTCAGCGTCTCCCGTGTGAAAATATTGAAGCAATTCAGCTTCTTGATCTTGGGAGTTGTCTTCGTCGTTTGTATTCAAATAATCATCTAGTTCATGCTTGTCCATGTTGCAAATACTAATCACACGTTCTCGTGGTAATCCAAGATTTTCCGGGAGAACAACATCTTTGTCTTCTGTTATTTCTACATTGTCGACAAGTGTTGGTGGTTGTTGTTGCTGTCCTAGTAGGTGCTGATGCTGTGGATCGTACGTTTGATACAAGTCAGGGTGGGCTTGTAATAATCGCTGCTTTCTTGCACGAAGTTGAGAGGCTAACTTTGCCGATTCCATTGCTGTTGTTGTAATTTGTGCTGGTGGCCCCATAGAATAATTGCTACTAGATGCAGCAGTTAATTCAATCGCTTGTGTCACAGGCTGTACTTCAATCCCTGTTCCAGTAACCGCAAGCGATGAGGTACTACTTGGAGCTAATATACCCTTGGTCTGATGTGCCCTTCGTACCTTTTTGCATATCACATTTTGTAGATTATATTCATCGTTTATTATTTCTTCTTTCACAGATGAAAGTTGTGGATCGATCGGCAGTAGGCTCACAGAAGGGGGAAGCTCTACGATTGTTTTAGTAAGATTCTTTGCCACTGAGCAGCTTGTCGGCAGTTGTCCACTTGTCTTGCTACGCTCACTCTCCGTGACTAAATTCATAGGTATCAATTGTTGCCCATGCATCTGGCTGTCAAATGGGGCAGTGGAATGCTCGAATTGCAATTGTTGGCGCCTAGATTGCAACGAATTCGGTGAATCAGGAATTTCCTGTTTGATTGAAAGTGCATTGAGAATAACTTCATCACTTGATTTCGATGGTTCATTAATCGAACCCACTGAAGAAGGATTTTGTGTGGTGCTTGATTCTGATGATGTTGAACCTTTACGTTTTTTTTTACGTCGTTTTTTAAGTGGACCTGAATCCTGCAAATGAAATCAAGAAACAATATTAATATAAATGTTAGTTTATTAAAAAAAAAAGAGTATTAAAAAACCTTACAGCATAAACCCTCTTCTCTTTGACATCCCTTTGCTGTAATTTTTTTTGCAGCAGAACTCTTGAACTGCCAGCTCCACCACAGGCTGCATATTCGTTACTTCGAATATGTTCGGCTAAATCTTTCATGCTGTCGAATCTTATACTGAAAAGTCCTTCGGCCCAGTTACGAACAGTATTCCATGAATCTCCACTCGTATCGCATTCGATTCCAATGCTTCCCGCATCTGCAGCCTGCCCACTACCACCAAGTATCGGTAGTTGTGGTGGAATAAGTTTTGTTGTTTTTCGCATTGCAGCATAACAATATCGGGAATGTCCACGTGTCCCCAAACGTCTTGGACGAATCTCAGGAAACACTTGCTTCATTACTTTTCCAAAATCAGCTGTTGATAAGGGCTTAATATCCAATCGTTCGCAGTATGCTCTTGAAAAAATTAAGTCAAAACCAAAAACCAATGCAAAAAAGTCCGACTTACAGGTAATCATTATAGACATCTTGCTTTGGAATAGAAACCTTTGGATCATGCTCCAAATGTGAGCGAACCCAATTGATAGTGTGATTTATTTCAGATCTTGTTCCCAATGGATTTTGAGGTTGCCTAAGGGGATCTAAAAATACAACAGTTATGATATTCGATGTGTTTTTTTTTTCATTTTAATTGCACTTAACCTATACATTACCTGAGTCTGGTGATTCTCCAGGCATTCGAAGGTACAAAAGTAAACGCTCAACTGGTTTCAGTGTCGAAATTCTTTCAAGAATTTGTAAAATTTGTTGCTTGGCATAATCTCTAAAATAAAAAATAGATAAATAAATTATATTAGAAGCGTTTTCTTCACATTGACAAATGAAAAATCAATCCTAAAAAAGATTGTAGTCTGATTGACAACACTATAGCCTAAGATCCCATCTACATCTAACTTCATTTACAGATTACCTAGGTGAATTATTGTAGCGTTTTTTAAGCGTGTTTGGTTTAGCTAAAAATACATGTTTAAGTTCGACATAAAAACTTAGTTGACTGAATTTTTTTTTTCAAATTTAAGATTACATTATAACTGTATTTAATACAATTTAAACTGTGTTCGGGCACTTTCTTAAATTCTCTGAGAAGTTTAACTGAGAAATAGTACACGAATTCTTTGAACAAGAGTATCTACCGGTACAAATAAAAATCAAATACATAAAATAATTTGCTTTTTATACTTTCTCTGGACTAAAATTATTCACAATATTTTACAATAATTTACTCTCTCGGGAGCGCTGTCTTTTATGAAAACGTCCACCTTTTTTGAAATTTTTGAAGTATTGTTTGAAGTATGTTTCTAATCTATGAAACAGAAATTCGATTTCTAAATTTTTAAACAGGGAAAATATGTAAGCACAATAAAAATAATGATTTGTTTATAAAACTTGAAATAAAGGTTTCATTTTTCAGAAGAATCAAGAATCGAAAGAGTCCAAACAAAATGTCTTCGGTAAAAGCGTGTTTTTGAGAGGAAGCGACAAGCGTGAGACTATTTCCATAACAGCATATAACATACGTATTTGCCGTGGTAAGCAAGTTATTACCCTTCGCTCAGGTCAGCTGCTGCAAAAAACTTTGTCAGGGGTGTTTTGAGGAACACAATTGAAAACTCAATATAATATTGTGTCTTTAAAGGACACACCCACGATTCTTCATAGTTATATAACCAGAGATGGACGAAAGATTTAAAAGAAGCAATAATAATGTCGCACTAACTTAATAGGACAAAATATATTACATATATGAAACGCTATTTCAAGTACTCTCAAAAATACAAAGTGCCCTTTCACACCAGGAGACAAGTTGCTGAAAACTTTTACTTCTTACTTTTTACTTTTACATAAATCTATTTTACATTTTTCATTTTGTAGTTTTGAGATTTTGTTATAATTGTCTTTTAGTTTAACGTGATCGTACATGAAATGTGAAAAGGGATGTACATTACATAAAGTCTTTTTTAAATCGGTGAACGGAGAGAAAATACATTTACAAAAATTATTAATAAATTATATACTGCAAGCTTCGGTAATTCATCACCTTATACCAAAAATATATAAATGTTTTTAAAATTGTGCCCCTGATTTGGTTTAAAATATCTGAATTTCACACGCAGTGGATCAATAATGATATTGGCCACTCCATTATACTGAACTCGTTCAGATCTCTACCTAGTAACGTCGATTACACCAACCCTCATCCAAAATTTAATAAAAACTTTCAAGTGTCTACCTGGGAAAATGAGTCACTTTTGGTAGACGAAGCGATTCATTTCTACACAGACGGATCTAAAACCGATGACGGGGTCGGTGGAGGCGTATACTCCGAAAGATTGACTGTCTGAGAAGATACGTATATCGGTTGTCGATATAACGTTTTCTTTTAGCCAAGAGAGGACTTCTTTTATTGCTAAAAGCTCTGCCTGGAACACGCTACAGTGATTGGGAAGACGAAAAGATAGACAACGATTTAATTTTTCGGAGTATACGCCTCCACCGACCCCGTCATCGGTTTTAGATCCATCTGTATAGAAATGAATTGCTTCGTCTATCAAAAACGACTCATTTTCCCAAGAAGACCTGGAAGGGATGGATACTTGAAAATTTTTATCAAATTTTGGATGAGGGGTGGTGTAATCGACGTTACTAGGTAGACTAACTGATGAAAATCAAATTGCTAATAGGTTTAATTTGTATTTTGTTGAGAGTGTGGTCGAAATTAATTATTCAATTCCTTTTCAACATTATATTCCACCAAGCATACACATAAATTGTGTTTTTAAATTTCGTTATGCAAGCGTGGAATCGTTATATGCCCTCATTAAAAAATTAAATAATAAAAAGGACTTACGAGGTATTAACAGAGACATAATTTTAAAATCAATTGAAATCATTGGCCCTGTGTTAATCAAAATTGTTAATAATTCATTGTGCTACGGGATATTTCCAAGCAGTTGGAAAGAATCCACTGTTATTCCGGTAGAGAAGGTGGTAAACACCGTAAAATGTGAAGAGTTTCGTCCAGTGAATATGCTGCCTACATTTGAAAAGATTCTAGAACGTTATGTAGCTAACCAACTACAAGACTATTTAGAAAATAACAACATTTTAATACAAGAGCAATCTGGGTTTAGGAAAGGTCACTCTTGTGAAACTGCGTTAAATTGGTTGATATATGAATGGAAAAAAGAAATTGATTGCAATAATTCGGTAATAGCAGTGTTTTTGGATTTTAAGCGTGCGTTTGAGACCATTGAAAGAAATATATTAGTGCGAAAGTTGGAAATGTATGGAATTAAGGAAAATGAACTAAACTGGTTTAAATCGTACCTTACAGGGAGGACCCAAAGAACAAAGATTGGCGATATTACATCAAATGCGATTGGAGTGGAACTTGGAGTCCCTCAGGGATCAGTTTTAGGTGTGTTGCTTTTCCTTTTGTACATAAATGATATTAAATGCGTGCTGAAATTTTGCAAAGTTGTGTTGTTTGCGGATGATGCCCTGATATATATAAGTGGAAAAAATGTTGAATGGTTGTTACAATGTTTAAATGAGGACTTGGAGAGCATAAACCGGTGGCTTCAAATGAATAAAATGAAATTGAATGTGAAAAAGACGAAATGTATGAAACTTAAAGTAAATGAACCCATAAATGTATGTATGGATGGGGAAGTTATTGAGTGTGTGGATAGTTTTAAATATCTCGGAGTTGTTTTGGACTCGAAGTTAAATTTCAAAGAGCATGGGAGATATGTGTGCGGAAAAATTGCTAAAAAAGTTGGTTTTATAAAAAGAATTAGAAGAAACTTAACATTTGAAAGTACTTTGCTTCTATATAATACTATTGTCTTACCCCATTTTAATTATTGTTCAACTCTTTTGTATGGTTGTCAACAAGAAATAGTAAATCGGTTCAATTATTGCAAAATAAAGCAATGCGAATGATATTGAGAGTGAATGTCTACACCCCAATAAGAGTGATGTTGGAAGTTTTAAATTGGATGAGTGTTAAACAGAGACTTAGATATAGCGCTATGTTATTAATATATAAAATGAAAAACAATATGGTTCCTGAATACTTAAAAGTTAATATTATCAACGTTGGAGAATTACAACCTTATAATTTACGCAACAGTGAAAATTTGAGGCCCAATAGGTGTAACAGAAGTAGCACCCAGGACTCAGTTATGTATATGGGAATAAATTCTTTTAATAGACTTCCAAGTGAATTGAAGAATGAGCTAAGTATAAATGTTTTTAAAAATAAACTTATTTTGTATATAAAAAATAGTGATTAATAATACATAGATGTTTTATTGTAAAGGTTTGTCTGACCTTATATATTGAGTATTTTAGAATCTAGAGCACACATCAGAGCCTAATCTCCTGCAATGCAGAGATAGGTACTCTTGGCGTAAGCTGAGATGGTTCCAGAAACTCTGTTATTATTATTATTATTATTACTACTGAACGAGTTCAGTATAGTAGAGTGACCAATATCATTATTGATCCACTGCGAGGAGGCTTTAAGTCGAATGGCTGTGTTAGCGGCCGATTGTTTGCTAAAAATATCTAGCGGTATGAGATGAAAAAGAACATCAAGCGCAGCAGAAGGAGTTGAGCGGAGAGCTCCACCCATGATTAAACAGGCTGTTCGATTTGCGATTTGTTGCTGTTTCCAGCGCAGTCCACCATACTGTCATTCCATATGTAAGTATCGGTCTAATGACTGAGATGTATAGCCAGTGTGTTATATGAGTTTGTAGACCCCATTTGTTACCTACGGCTTTTTTGCAAGAGAAAAGAGCTATGTTGGCTTTGTTGACTCTCTCTGGGATATTGGGCTTCCAACTTAATTTCTTGTCCAAAATAAGACCCAGATATTTTGCTTTGTCTGAGAATTTAAGCGGTATACCTTTGATGAGGGGAGGGTCTATGTGTGGGATTTTATATTTCCTGGTAAATAGGACAAGTTCAGTTTTGTGGGGGTTGACACCGAGTCCACATTGATCTGCCCAGTTAGTAAGCTTGTTTAGAGCATTTTGTAGGAGTTCCTTCAGAGTATTAGGATGCTTACCAGATATCGCTATCACAACATCGTCCGCATAGGCAATCACCCTGTGCCCCACCCCTTCAAGAATCACTAGTAGTTTATTTACGACTAGGTTCCAAAGGAGAGGAGAGAGGACGCCGCCTTGCGGCGTACCCCTACTGACAGTCCTTCGAGTAGTAAAATCGCCCAGTTTTGAATTAATAATCCTGCTTATCAGCATATGATTTATCAAATTACTGATTGACTTATCCACCTTCAGAGATGACAGCGCAGATGTGATTGCGGATGCGTCGACATTGTTAAAAGCTCCTTCTATATCCAGGAAAGCAACTAAGGTGAACTCCTTATGATGAAGGGAGTGTTCGATAGTACGAACCAGCGTATGTAGAGCGGTTTCTACAGATTTCCCTTTGTTATAAGCATGTTGAGCATTGGATAGTAAGGACTTATCAATGTTTGCCCTCAAATGGATTTCAATCAGACGTTCAAATGTTTTAAGAAGGAATGATGAAAGGCTAATAGGTCTTAGATCTTTAGGATTAACTTGGCTAGGTTTGCCAGCTTTGGGAATGAAAATAACATTTACTTCTCTCCATGACATTTCTGGTGGAGATGTCAAAACAGTTTAACATTCACCTTATATTGTTGCCGGGGCGTAAAGACATTCCAGGTAATTGTAAAGCCGACGAACATGCAAAAAATGCAATAATCTTACCATTGTTGGATAGCAAATCTAACATCGGTATACCCCCAGCTACTTGTAAACTTATGCTGAAGCATGATACCATAAAGAAAGCTAACCATAGATGGACCAGCACCCCAACTTGCCAGTCTACGAAACTAATTTGGCCATTGTTTGATGCTAAACTCTCAAAACAACTAATTTGGAATCAAGATCTCAAAATAGCTTAATATATAAAGGATTTAAGCTTTTTAATGAATTGCCAAATAACATTAAACAAATAAGTAATAAATTTGAGTT
This sequence comes from Chrysotoxum bicinctum, assembly GCA_911387755.1. Taxonomy (NCBI): domain Eukaryota; kingdom Metazoa; phylum Arthropoda; class Insecta; order Diptera; family Syrphidae; genus Chrysotoxum; species Chrysotoxum bicinctum. Next base: position 30,254,609 of record OU426988.1, on the reverse strand, counting down.
TAAACAAGCAATAGTTAATTATGTAAAACAAAATATTTCATAACATCAATATATATAAAAGCCAATGCCATTGTAAATAACAAATTATATTTATATATTTATCATTTTTTAAATTATTGTAAATTGTAAATAGCAAAAATTACGCTAAATAAATACTTTTGAATTTGAAAAAAAAAAAAAATTTTCTTGTGTGCGTATTTCTTTTACATGTAAATCCCTCTTCAAATACGGATTCGTTGAATTTGAACTCTGTCAAAAAAAAAATGATTTTGTTTGATGTGAAGGAACGTAAAATCTGTTGAGAGATCGAAATCTTCACACAGAAATTGATTTTTCATGTGTAAGAAAAACTTCATTTTGTTTTAAAATTGAATTTCAAATAAGTAAAAAAGCAAAAAATGAAGATATAAGAATAATTTTGAAACGTCTTCTTCAAGACTTTTTAAAAGAACAAGGATACAAAAAAAAAACAAACAAATAAGAAATATTTTTAAAAATTTTTATTTGTGTTTAAATTTTACTCTATGTAATGTAATTTTTTTTTTAATTTTTTGAAGAGGGATGTACGGGTGTGAAAAACGTTACAAATCAAAAAATAAAAGGAATCAATAATTGACCTTGAGCCCAATTTACATAGAACAAACATCAATTTTATTGATAAAAAAGTTCGCAAAGAAAAAAAACATTTGTTATTATTATATTGCATATGAAACGTAACAATTTTAATTTCAACTGCATGCTTAAAACATCACTTACAAAATGGTTAGTTTATCATCGAGAACCGTAAATCCAAATTCATATTCACTTTCCAAGATTATTATTTCAATTTAAATGTTCGGATATCAGGCTAAATTTCTGCATTTTTGGGGAGGTGCAAAAACTCAATTGAGTCAATTCGATTTTTGGTTTTCAAAATTAGAACGTTGATAAAAAATTCTGAAATTCAATTCTTCCGTTCTCCTTTACAAAAATTTCAATGGTTTTATGCTGTTAAAAGCAAAAGAAGAGGTGATTGTTAAACAACAAGTACATTAGGTATGTTTTAGTCACAGTAATTTTAGCAATGAAACAAAATTTGTTACAAATACTTTTCCCGACATTTCGAAATAACTACCCACCATTTAATTTTGATAATTTTTTTTATAAGTTTACACATTTCTCGGTACCGACAAAAACACCGATTTTGAAAATGAATATCGGTTTTTTCGAACTTAGTACATAGCAGATTTTTAAATTGTATCCACCTTTTGTGTGCCGTAAACATCCAAATAGCGAAAAAAAAATGATTTTCGATTACCTTTATATAAAGTTTAAAAGATGAAATTGATTGAATTTTCTAGTAAACATGATTATCCACCATGGCAAAACTGTTTGCAAATTGAGATGGCGAGGGAAACTGTGCCGGGTAAGTTATTTCATAATCGTGTTGTGCGACTAAGAAACAAAAAATGGTATGGCGCTTAAGCGGTTAAAGCTGTAGGTCTAGATACAGTACATATATAATAAACAGACATACTGACGTGATCTCTATCATCGTAGTCAAGTTTGAACAAAATCTCGAAATTCAATTTTTTTTAATGCAAAATTTGCTCTACAATATCTACATTTATGTTTGTACACACATGCATATCGTGTGTAAAAAGTGTCTTACCCAATACCAGACTCCACAACGGCTTGAACTTTCCGCAGTTTCTCTTCATCGGGAATTTTGATGCTATTACTGTTCCTGTTCGCATTATTCCCTCCACTTCCACTTGCCATCCCTATAAGACTCAGAACATTTTCTGTAATCGCACTGGGCACAGGATGATTGCTTAATGCTGGTGCTATATCCAGCCTTGACAATGCTCCTGAGTTTATAGACATAATCTTGGATATTTCAAAATGAGGATTTTGTTGTTGGTGATGATAATGATGTTGTTCCTGTTGGTGTTGCTGCTGCTGGTGATGATGTTGTTGCATCTGATGAAAGTGTTGTTGAAGTTCAATTGGAGTTGTCGGTGTTGTTGGCGTTGCTACCACCACTGGTGGCGAGTTAACGACCTGATGCTGGTGTCCACCGGACAAAATTATCGGAAAACGTCCATTCGACGATGAACCCGATACGAGTGTTGCGATATTTGAATGTGATGATAACGATAATGGATGATTCGCAGAAGCTGATGGGGTAACACCATCTGCTGCAGAGGACTGATGATTGATTCCGATCGGTGTTCCTTGTTGATGATTGTCGACATTTCGAGGAGCGTAGTTGATTGATTGGTCCTGGGGATGCTTTTGTTTCCATTGGTGTGCATTTTTATCGGACATGTTACAATTTATTGGAAAACAAGTTTTTTTTTTACAAAAACAATAAATTGTTTTTGACTCGGACAGCAAAAAAAAGTTTATCACACTTTGTCTCGACACATAACTAAAATCATTTTTTTAGTTTTCAAGAGCTTTTTTGGGCTACTCTTAAAATATTGAAAACAATTATTTTGGAAAAAAGATTAAATAAGTTCTTTTTGGTCTTCAGGAAAAATGAATTTTGCGCTTTATACTTGATTTTTCTTTATTTTATCACCATTTTTTTATCTCTGTTCTTTACGCGTGTCCTTTCTTCTTTTTTTTTATTTTGCACTTGTCATTTTTTATTTTCATTGTGATTTCGGACTGTATTTAGAACTTTTGAGGCGAAAATAGTGTGCTGACCAGTGCTGTCGAAATATTTATATACATACATGTCCGTGTTTATATAGTGACTTTATACGTTGTTGTGATTGTTTTGTGCGAAGATAATCCCCTTTCAGAAGAGGTACTCGTAACAGGTTGCAAGTATTTCAGTTTTTTTAACCGTGTTCCTTTAGAGCGAAAAAGTACTCTTGAGTTTATATCAAAACTATAATATATTATGACCATCTTATCATCCTAAGGCCAGGCACGCCCATTCAATTTTTTAGTTTCGCAACTGTTTAAGCCTAGTATGCAGATCGAGACAAGACAAATTTTATCTCTACAATTTTAATACCTACAAAACTTTTCTAAATCCGCGCAAAGTTTGAAGTTGTAGAGATGAAATCTAATTTAATGTGTTTTTTAGTGTATCTCTGGAACGGGTTGCCTTACAAAAGTCGTTCATACCTTTTTGGAATCTCCTGCTCTCAAGACAAGCATCAGCACCTTATACATAAAACCAGTATTGACAAAAATCACTTTCGGAAATACGGTGGCTGTCAAAATTTGTGCCGCAAAATAATAGGTGCGTTTTATTATCCACAAATCTATCTGGATCCGGATCTGGATTACGTTTTAACATGTATTACAAAAACAATTTGGGATCCTGTTTTCTATCGGGATCTATTTCAAAGATCCAAAAATTAGTTATTACACTGGCGAGTAGATGGCTTTTTATGGTAAGGTAGTGTAAACTACAGTGTAAAGAAAAGAGACAAGAAATAATTCAAAATTTACAAATCCAAGGATAAAAAGAGACGGGCTTATAACACTGCTGTCACTAAGATCCGTATCGTTTTATTTTCAAGGGAAGATCCAGATCCGGATCCCAGATAGATTTGTGAATAATAAAACGCACCTAATGCTTGTATCATTATTTTTTTCTGGCAAAATTTAGTGGACACATTTTATACAGCATTTTGACATAGTTACCTTGAGCATCAAGAGGAGATTCCAAAAAGGTATGAACGACTTTTGTAAGACAACCCGTTCCAGAGATAAGCCTAGTACGCAGATCGCGCTAAATTTTATCTCCCACATTTTTCTCCAAACATCAGCTAAAATCCAAGCTAAATTTTGACATAAGAACTTTGTGGAGAATATGTCACAGAAAACAGTTGTTTTCTAAATGAATTTTTTTCAAAGATTTAAAAGAATTTGCTTTAAAGTATGATTTTTTAAGATTTGTGAATGAGAACGAATGAGAATTATGAATTATGAGTGATTTTTGCTGTCGAAAATCTAATAAGACTCCCGTCACCAAATATTCTTCTAAAAAAAAAAAAGCTTGGCTAAATTTTGGAAAGAATTTTGTATGGGAGATAAAATTTAGCGCGATCTGCGTACTAGGCTACACACTAAAAAACATTAAATTAGATTTCATCTCTCCAACTTCAAACTTTTGCGCGAGATTTGGAAGTCTTGTAGAGATTAAAATTGTAGAGATAAAGTTTGTCTTGTTCCGATCTGCGTGCTAGTTTTGAGCAACTAAAAAGTTTGTGTTTTCACACAAACTAAACGATTGCCTAAAATGAGTTGGCTATTTTGTGTAACATATAATTATATGCACCTGCGCGGACATTCAACCAAATAGTTCATCTGTTTTCTATAAGTAACCAAACAGTTGTGCAACTAAAAATCGAATGTACGCGCCTAGCCTAAAAGACATCTTAAATTTTAAGGTTAAGAAACTCTTCTTTAATTTTTCGGTTAAGTGTAAGGTCACGTTTGTACTGTCATTAGGACAGCTCAAAGCAAAAGAAAGAGAAAAATATTCTATTTTTCAGTCGTCTCTGTGTTGAAAATTTGTGAAATAAATAATTTATAATTTGATTATTTCGATTTGTTTAAGCATTTATAAATTTCAGTTTCAGTCTTTAAAGAACCTGGTGTTTCCATAAACGGGTAGCAATTAATTATAGGTAAGGCCCAGAATGTCGTCACCCATTCTTTGTTTCGGTTGAAAGCATCCCATCAGGTTCCTTTGCGAATACTTCCAAAGGTGTCTCTGCTTAGCTCATCTCTGAATTTTAAATAGTTTTCGACAGGTTTTATATAAAACTTTTGGTTTACGAAAACATCCCGTTTGCAAAAATTGTATTTTAAAACTATTACACGTTGCCTCATGAGACATGTCTCATTTTTGACTTTCCTTTTAAATTTGTATCCAGTGAGGCAAAAGCTATTATACGTTAACTCATGTCTAATGAGACTCATGTCTCAAATTTGACTGTTGTTCGTATTTTTTAATGCACAACACAACATAAAACGAATATGAGAAAAAGAAACGTCAAAATGAGACTACTAAAAATCAGCCCGGTACTCACCGGGAATATTTTTTTGCATCTCATTTCCTCATATCTGCTTTCTTTTTTGCACTTACGTGAGCCTCGTCTCGTGAGACATCGTGTAATAGGGGACTAATTGCGACTGTGGGGGAGAATTCGAAAATGTCACAAAATCAATTGCAGCTCGTCTTTTGACTTGTGAGAATCAGGCTGTTAGTTTAAAAATGAACAATCATTGGCCGTTTTTTTTTGCAAGTCCATATAGAATAGTAGAAAAAAAAGACATCGGGACTTAGGAACTTCTTTCGAAAAAGTTGGAAGTACTGTGTACGCGTTTGTATTTTATCATCATCCAAAAACATCACTTTTGACTTCTCTGAACAAATTATCGATAACATATAGATAATATTATTTTGGCATCACAGTTTTATCAGGACTTAGATTAAGTCCGTATAGACTTATACGCTATTCATACCTAATCAAAATCTAGATTTCGAGCAAAATTCTCAAAATCTCATCCAAATCTACTAGATTTCCCATACATTTTCAGATTTCCAAATCTACTAGATTACGACAAAATCTCCTCAAAATCTACTTTCAAACCTTTAGAAATGCCTTGTCAGCAAATTGTCAGCAAGCGAAGAGGTAGATGAAAAGCAGATAAAGGAGTGACTATTTGAAATTTGAATTGTGAGGAGAGAAGCTAAATTATATCCGAGAAAGCAGGAAGAATAGACAGATTTATAAGAAAATAGCTGCAGCTTTTGAAGGAATGTCCATTGTTTATGAAATTTAAATCATTGACGAGTGCCTTAAAGAATTAAAGATCTTTACAATTGCAATTATATAGTAAGGGCATTCATGTAAGCTCGGAAAACCCTCGTAAACCAGATAATTTTATCTCCGCAGAAACGAGCTGTCAAAATTTGTATGGGAAAAAGTTTCTGCAAATCTCATAAAATTATCTCACAAATTTGCTGCGGAAAGTGCAAAAATTAACCTCGTAAACTAAAGAAGTATGGATTCTGACTTTTAATTTGACATTTCACAAAATATTTCCACATTTACGCAAGTATTTCTTAGGCGGTGTTCAGGAAAACATGCTGCGGAAAGTTATATCTTTCTACAAGAATCTTACAAAAATTCCTCACTTTTACTACCAAGAATTTTTAATGATCACGATTAATTTTTTGTTCACATAAACAAGAAATTAAAAATAATTGGCAAGATGAAAGAAACGTCAAGCGAAATCCTGATTCTGTTCAGTGCGAACGCTTCAATGAGATTTCGTAATCTTGTTGCTGAAATCCGAGATTTTAATTCGGTGTGAAAAGCCTATTATACGCTATTCACACCAAATCAAAATCTAGATTTCGAGCAAAATTCTCAAAATCTCATCCAAATCTACTAGATTTCCCATACATTTTCAGATTTCCAAATCTACTAGATTACGACAAAATCTCCTCAAAATCTACTTTCAAACACAAGATTGTCAAAACAAACAAACCTTTCGAAATGTTCTGCCTTGTCAGCAAATTGTCAGCAAGAGAAGAAGTAGATAAAAAGCAGATAATGGAGTCGAGTCTCGAGTGACTATTTGAAATTTGAATTGTGGGGAGAGAAGGAGAGAAGATAAATTATATCCGAGAAAGCAGGATAAATGGACAGAAACGTCAAATGAAATCCTGGTTCTGTTCAGTGTGAACGCTTCAATGAGATTTCGTAATCTTGTTGCTGAAATCCGAGATTTTGATTCGGTGTGAAAAGCCTATTAAGTAGTTGTTGTATTTATATGTAAAGCGATTAGTCCCGTTGTAGTTTTTTTCTCTACAATTCCTTATGGACTTGCAAAAAAACACGCCTATTGTTGCATTGCTTGAAAGCAGTCAAACAGGTTTTTCAATAATTTTTATGAAATTGCAAGTTATCAAACAGACCTTCTGGTTTATTTTTCTAAAAAAAAAAAAAACTGACAGTTACAATCTCACCTCTCTAAAACGTCAAAATAAAAGCACGTTTGGTTTGAAGTTTGAACTTCTTAGCTGAGCTTAAATTACACGTTCTTTATTTACTCTTTTATTATTTTTATAAGCTTAAAATGGAAGAGGAAATAATTGCTGAATCTGAATCCTCAGTTAACTTCGTTCCCGTCATATGCTTTGTTAAACGTGGAATCGCAAAGGAGCGACCTGAGAAAATTGTTCTTACACAGGAAGAGCTGGCCAGAGTTATAAAGGAAACTAAATCTCAAATAGATGGAGCCGATGAGAGCGATGGATCTGGCGAGGGCGATGAGGATTCTGCATCAGACGCCGATATGGATACCATAGAACCTTTAGAAGCTCCCGCTCAAATCTCTGATGAGTTTAACTTTGGTAACTACGAGAACGAAGGTGATGTCCGAGTAGCTAATATTGCAAACATAGCTGAGGTTGATCCTGACCATGATCTCGAGGACGAAGAAGATTCAGAAGCGGAAGACGAAATAATAAAACCAACTGATAATCTTCTTCTGGTGGGACATGTTGCCGATGATGCAGCTTCATTAGAAGTATGGATTTTCAATGAGGAAGAAGAGTCCCTCTACACTCATCACGAGTTCATACTGCCCAGCTTTCCTCTGTGTATAGAGTGGATAAATCATGATCCGGGAAGCGAAACAGCCGGCAATCTTTGCGCTGTTGGTTTTATGGACCCTATTATCACTATTTGGGATTTAGATATCCAAGATCTTATTGAACCCACATTCAAATTGGGTTCTAAAGGAAACCGTAAGAAGAATAAAGCAGCTTATGGTCACACGGATGCTGTGTTAGATTTGGCATGGAACAAACAATACCCACATATTCTAGCAAGTGGCTCCGTAGATCAATCTGTTATTCTTTGGGACCTAGACGAAGGCAAGCCACACACAACCATCACCAGTTTCAAGGAAAAAGTTCAGTCAATCGAGTTTCATTCCGTTGACGCCCAGAGTCTGCTCACCGGTTGCGCTGATGGGAGAGTAAGACTGTACGATTGTCGCAATGCTGAATCACCTGAAGAGGGTCTATTGAAATGGAAAATCCATGGAGAGATTGAGAAGGTCGTTTGGAATCCAGTCGACTTGGATAACTTCATTGTCGGAACAAGTGATGGTCAGTTACATTACGCCGACAGAAGAAAACCTAAAGAATTTCTTTGGTCCACTAAAGGACATAACGAAGAAATATCAGGAATTTGTTTTAACCCCGAGAACAAAGGTCTTCTTACGAGTACATCTACTGATGGCATTTTAAAAGTGTGGAAATTTGACGAAAACTTGATCAGTCAAGTTTATGAACATGATTTCGATATGGGTATCTTACACTGCATGAAGCAATGCCCAGAAGATCCATACACTTTGGCATTCGGAGGCGCCAAAGTACCAAGATGTAGGGTGTTTAATATTAAGAATTTCGAAGCTGTACGAAGAGCTTTTGACATTCCCTCTGTCCTGGAGTGAGGTGTTAATTTAATTTTTCTAATAATTGTTTTCTACATATACTTATTTCCTTACATAATAAAAATGTATTTCATAAATTGTATATTTTTGTTTTTAATCATTTATATCACTTTTCTGATATTACATTTTTTGGAAATTAAACAGGTTAATAAATTTAATAAGTTCCATTTATTTTATACATTTATACATGTAGTTAATGATTTAAAATTTGAAACTTATTTTATCAAAACAAGAGATTATTTTAACAAAGAATAAAATAAAACTCAATAACAGAATCTTCATTTAGTTCTTTAACTTGAAGTGGAAGTACTTTGCATGAAGTCTAAGTACAAAAGAAATTTAGGAAATACTTTTGGTGTTTTCCATAACAAATACATAAATCAATTTATTTTTTATTTGGATCTATCAATATGGCGATTTATACAATTTTTGTATTTCATTGTGCAAAAAATCGAATTTTATTAGATTTAAAATCAATTTTTCAAATCTAAATTATTCGGCCCATGATTTATTTCCTATGTATGAAAGAAATTATTTGTTGTACAAAATGGAAGCATTTTAAAATGATTCGTCCATATTTTTCTACCCAAAGCAGATAAATGATGAAGATTTTTTAAAAATAATAATAAAAAATTGAAATTATATGAATACAATAAAAAAAATAGTCAATTTGAAATTACATTCCATCCGCCGCGAAAAAAAAATATTTTTTTAATAGAAATCTGAACTTTCCATTATAATATAATACATAAGTGAGTATGTATTTCATATATGTATCTACATTTTGATATAGTAGATTTTGTGAAGTTATATTTCAAAAATTGTATACTACACCAACAAAATATAAAATAACTGGTCACCGACTATCATTCGAGCCGACAACATCGTTCTCTTGTATAGTTCTCGCCTCTATTTCGTTGGTGCCTTTTCCGCTATTTCAATAGTTTTCTCACTCACTCCCACTAGTTAATTTTTTTTTTCTCTAGTGCATTATCAAATTAATTTACATATAGTTAAAAAAAAAAAAAATCATGGCCCACGGGCCACGTGGTGTTCTTGAGGGTAATCAATTCAACATTCTTTCTGAAGAAATGCTGTTTGAGCCCAAAAATAAAAGACGTAAAAGACCTGACACAATACCATCTGCTACTACCTCAAATAATAACCCGAAATTCATAGTAATTTCACCTGCAGACCCCAAAATCTCCCTAACTGATTTCAGTGTATTCCTCCTTAAAAAAGCAATCGACGGTATAAGCTCTTCATACGAAAGTATCAGCCAATTGCGTGATGGCAGCCTCCTCATTCTTACAAAATCTGAAAAAATAGCAAATATCTTTCTATCAAAAAAAAAACTCTCTAACCTGTGTGAAATTTCTGTCAAATTACACGATCAACTCAACACGTGTAAGGGTACTGCCTATGCACCGTGTCTGATTAACGTCCCAGAGAAGGAAATCGTTGACGAAATGAAATCACAAGGCGTCAAGGAAGTTTACAAATTTAACAAAACTGTAGATGGGAAACAATCTCCTTCTGGTCTAATCCTCTTCACATTCGATCTCTTCCGACCCCCCACATCAGTCAACGTTGGCTGGTACAACATCAAAGTCGATGAATACTATCCTAATCCTATGCGGTGCCGCACCTGCCAAAAACTCGGACACACTGCCAAACGCTGCAAGAGCAATCCATCATGTGAAAGTTGTAATCTTCCTCCGCACTCACCTGAAAAATGCACACGTGTGCAATGTGCAAACTGCTATGAAAATCACCCATCTTCTTATAAAAAATGCCCTAAGTTCACACAAGAAAAGGAAGTACTTAAAATCAAAACAGTTCGGAAATGTACCATGGCTGAAGCCAGACGAGTTTTAATGGAACAATACCCTCCCCAAGCATCTAATACAACTTACTCTGAAATTACAAAACAAAACCTCCCAGGACTCTCCACCCAGTTACAGGAAAACCCAAAAAACAGCAACAATGAAACAGGTAAAGACCCTACAACCTCCCTAAATTTAAGCTCAAACACAAAACAAACCACAACACTCATAACCCCGACCTCCCATACTGGTAATTCTAATTATGAAAATCGAAATACTACAACAAATTCTAATGATCATACTAATCATCAATCTCCTTCTACATCAACCTCACTTCATCAAATCAAAACCCTTTCACACAATTTAAATCACTCATCTCCACCCAGCATTCCAAAACGCACACAGCAAATTCATACAATACCTACCTCATCCCCTCCTCCCTCTCCCATAACTAAAATCACAAAACAACAAATCAAACAAAGCAAATACTTTTTAAAAGACCCCGAACAAATGGATGACGATGATGCCATATAATAATATAAATCCCTTTAAAAATAATGACCCCGGCATTCGAGGGCTGGGTCAACTGAGCTCACCTTCGAGCCCGCTTGTCCCGGCCCCCGTACGTCGGGGTCGAAATCAAAACGTTCAACCCCAAAATTCCAATCAAAAGGACTTCACACAATATGTACATTTACATACTGTGAAGAAGCCCTTACCTCCGCAAGATAAAGCCCAACTTAAGATTCTCCAGTGGAATCTCAAAGGTTACGTAAATAACTACGATGAGCTAAACATCTTAATAAAAGAAAAAGATCCGACGGTAATATGCCTCCAAGAAACCCACTGTCAATTCGACTCTACATCTTTCTCTCCTAAACGGTTTAATGCTTATTTTAAGAATCTACCTTCCAACACAAATGCGAAGCAAGGTGTCGCAATCCTTGTAAAAAACAATATACCTCATAAAGAAATTCCCATCAACTCCAACCTAACCTGTTCTGCCATAGAAATTATGCTACCTATAAAAATCTGTGTTTTATCATTGTATATCCCACCACACCAACCCTTTTCTAAAATTGACCTTGAATCTATCTTAAATCAAGTAAGCCACCCAGTGATCTTAGCAGGAGATGTAAATTCATGGAATACCCTCTGGGGTTCTCCAGTTACAAATTCTAGAGGTAAAACTATCGAAAATTTTATCTCAGATTCTGACCTTTCGATTTTAAATGACGGTTCACCAACCCACCTATCCACTCATAACACCCTCACCCATGTCGACATAACTTGCTCCTCTCCCGAACTTCTTCCCAAATTACACTGGCATACCCTTGAAGACCTTCACAATAGCGACCACTTCCCAATAATAACAACCATAAATCTAAACCAATATATTAATCCTTTCCTCCCCCTTCCTAAATTCAAACTCGATTCAGCTAACTGGTCAGCATTCAAAACTGAAATAAGAAAAGTTCTTCTCGGGAAGCCACCAGCACCTAACACCAACAAAGAAGCGGCAATTATCCAAAAAGCTATCAGGTCTGCTGCAAACACAGCCATCCCTCAGACACACCCAAAATACCATAAAAAGGTAACCCCATGGTGGAATATTGAACTAGCTGAACTCCGCAAAACAAAAATGTCAGCCTGGAAAACTTTTAAAAGATCTGCCAACCAAGAAAACTTAATAGCATTCAAAAAAGCTAACTCCAGATTCCGAAGGCAGCTTAAGATCGAAAAAGCAAAAAGCTTTGAGGAGTTTACCTCTAAAATTAACCCGGACACCTCACCAGGAAAAATCTGGAATAGTATTCGGGCCTTAACTGGCACTTACACTCCACTCAGGATCAACCATCTTATTACACCATCTGGCCCACTCTCAGACCCTTCTCAAATTGGTAATTACATTGCCCAATGCTGGTCTAACTACTCTAATGACTCTAATTTTACAGAGGAATTCAAAATATTGAAGTATGATACCATTTCTCAATCCACCGTCTCAACTGCACGTAATTCCCATGCCCAACTCATTGAGGGTGATATCTCTCTAGTCGAACTTGAATCTTGCGTTTGTAAACTAAAAGGAAAAACTCCTAGTAGGGACCGAATATCGTACCAAATGATTAAAAATCTCCCAGTTGAGATGACTCATAGACTTCTTAATCTCTTTAACAATATCCTTAAAACTGCCGTCATCCCCCAAAGCTGGAAAATAGCCTCAATAGTTCCTATTCCCAAACCCAAAAAGGACAAACTAACACCAGATAGCTATCGGCCTATTTCGCTTCTCCCATGTACGGCAAAAACATTAGAAAAAATAATTGCAAAACGAATACTTTGGTATGCAGAAACGAAACAACTTTTGAGCCCTAACCAAGTCGCATTTAAGTCCAACCGAGGGTGCACAGATGCCCTACTCTTCATAGATGACTATATCTCTAGAGCACTCAGCTCCAAAAATCATGTCTCAATACTAACCCTAGACTTCGAAAAAGCGTTTGATAGAATAGGCATCCATATTGTTCTAAACAAACTAAAGGAATGGGGTATAGGCCCCAAGATTTTCAATTATGTGAAAGCTTTTCTTACCAATAGAAAGTTTTGCATTAAAACCAACAACTGCTATTCTCCTACACATCGACTTCATAACGGAATCCCCCAAGGATCTCCATTATCTGTCGTCTTGTTCGCTATAGCATTTCAATACATTTGCGACATCTTATCTGAGCACAAATCATTAAAATACTGCTGTTACGCAGATGACGTATACATACTTTCTAAGAGTCAGAATATAAACTATTCTAAAACAGTTCTGACAAATGCTCTTAACGACATTCTAATATGGACTGTGTCTTCCGGAGCTAAGCTTTCGTTACCAAAATGTAAAATCCTACATGTTTGTCGCAAACACTCTTGCACACCTCTCCCAATTAATATTAACAATGTAGAAATTGAAAATGTACAAAATTTAAAAATTCTAGGTTTGTTATTCAATAATAAATATAATTGGCGTAACCATTGTTTAGAACTTAAGAAAGCTATAGCTGCAAGGTCCAATATTATTAAGTATCTATCTAGTAGGAAAAGTAGCGTTCATGTTAACACACTTTGTAATATAACCAAACAAATTATATTAAGTAAAATCGATTATGGCATCTTCATATACGGCAACTCTCCAAAATCAACTCTTCAAATTATTAAAGCAACCTATCATCAGGCAGCAAGGTGCAGTGTTGGGGCCTTTCCCACATCCCCCATCAAAAACATTTTGGCAGAAGCCGGACTCCCCTCTATTGAAGAACGAAGAGATAGAGTAGTATCAAAACTTTACGCCAAGCTTGCTTTCTCATCCAAATCAGTTATCGATAATGTGATAAATCTTACGCTGGAACGAAAACAGGTAAAAAGGATCCCGTCAGCCATATTTACCATCCTTCAAGTCAACAAAGTAATCGAACTCCCAAAACTGAACAAAATCAAACCCACAGCTTTTCAACCCCCATGGTTCATAAATTCGGACTTATTCATAATGGATCTATCATTTTATGGGAAAACAAATACAGGAAATAACCTATATAGACAACTTTATATAGACATTTCTACAGAATACAAGGCTAATGACTGGAGTTTCATTTTTACCGATGGATCAAAAACCATAAATGCCACATCATTCGCAATTACTTTTGAGGAAGGCACTATATTAACACTTGGAATTCTTCCACAATCTGCATCCATCTTCACAGCTGAAGCTCTAGCTATCCAGATCGCCCTCCAGGAGGCAATAAACACGGGAAATAAATACATTATTTGTACTGATAGCCTCTCGACAATTAAAGCTATACGAAACACCAATAACAACACAGCACTCATCTGTAACATACGCCATCTCCTAATAAAATCTCATCTTCGAACAAAGATTATGTGGACTCCTGGCCATGTTGGCATCCGCGGTAATGAGCTGGCAGATGAAGCTGCCAATCTCGCGAGTAAAGCACCAGTTTACCTGTACAATATATATACCAAAACCGACCTCATCAAGACAATCGAGAATAAACTCTTCACCTCCGATCAATCCGCATGGAGTGAATACGAACACCACTACGCTAAAACCAACCCCAATAAAAATCAACCCATCTATCCTACAAATATTCAAAAATCCAAAATAAAGGACTTTATAAGACTCCGTCTTGGTCATACTTCTGCGACTCACCTCCACATCCTTAAGAGGGAAAGTCCTCCAACCTGCCCTACCTGCCACACAATTGCTAACCTTCATCATCTGCTCTACGACTGCAACCGATTAAGACCATTCATCAACAACATACTACAAGGAGAAGATATAATAGAAGTACTAAAAAACCCAAATAAACTCAACTTGGATAAAATAAGCGAAATTTTTGTAAAAACAGGAATTAAACTATAAATATGTAAAAACTAATATCTAATTAGAATTAAGTATCATAGAGCGGTAGGCCTTTGCAGCTAGATGCTCATAAAACTATTATTAGCCTGTAATTTATTGCATGTTTAATAAATTAATAATAATAATAATAATAAAATAACTATCCCATGTTCTGTATTCCGAGTGAAAGTGAATTGAAAACGAATTTCAATTTCACTTAAAATGAAAAGGCATGTTCTACATTCCGAGTGAATTCAATTCACTCCGAATTTATTTGTGAAATGTCAAAATCAGCTGAAAGACAATTTGCATCATTTTCAAACATTTTTTCTTGTGCAAAACAAAAATAGATTCACTATTATTATTAATAAGTGGTAGAAGGGACGAAAGTCAATGATAGAAATAGAAAGTTCGTGAAAAAGTTTTTCGTGGTAAAGCCAACATTTTAGATCTTCCAGAAGCAGCGTAAGTTGAAATGAGGAATGAATTAACATATGGTCATATTTGAATTGTTTGTAGTTTCAAAAGAAGCTTCAGACTTAACGAAGAAGCATTTTTTTTTTTTTTGGAAATAAATCCCTTAGTAAATTGTCGCGCAAATGTAAAGTTTCACCAAACAAAACTAAGTGAATTGAATTCACTGTAAAACGCTTTGTATTCGAAATGTAGAACACGAATTTTCATCTCCGAAAGCTCAATTCACAATCTTCATTTCGGGTGGAATTCAGAACACCAACATTTCACATTCGGAATGAACAAATCACAAAAGTCATTTTATGCGGAATGCAGAACATCAAATTTCACTTTTGTTGCTCGAATTCACAATAAGTGAAATGCAGAACATGGGTGTATGAATCCTTTTTCTTAGTTATTTAGAAGTTACTTATAGCTTTAATATGTCGTAAACAGCAAGAATTAATTGTTATCTAATTTTGGGAGGGTGATACAAAGTTAGCGAATTCCACTAGTATATGTATGCAAGTTTTTGAGATTATATTCAAAATGTAATAATAAATAATGTAAATTTTAATCTATCTGTTTTGATAAAAAATAAACACTGAAGTTTTAACATTTTAATTTCTCTCCCCAAAAAACCCCAGTTAAAACAAATTACCTAAGAGAACCTTTTGGCAATACGAGAAACCCAACTGTGAGTTGAATAAATACATAAATAATTAGGACGGCCTCACTTTATGTTCCCTGCATAGAGAGGTAGACTCCAGTGCAGATATGATTACAGATCACCTAAAATAATTGAAAATTTGGTAGCTTTTTAGGAGACAAGTACTAACAGTTTTCATAAATCTATTTATTTTATTGAGCTTTGTATTGAATTAAATTTGTAAACGCCTGAAAGAGTTTTGAGGATATATGTATATAGTACATACATATGTATGTATGTAAGTGTTTAGGTACTTACTTTGAATTTGTCAAATCTAAAATATGTATTTAATTTATTTTTCAGGTTTATCTCCAATAGTCGGACATTCCTATTCACATTCGGACATTCACAGGTACAAATATGTTCTTTTTTCTTACAACCACAAACAATTAAAACACACAAATTACAATTTTAAGTGAAAATGACAACAATTATGATTGTCACATATGACAATCGCATTACGCAGACCGAATTTGTTTATTGTACCTGTCTATTGTCACAAATCACCTTAGCCGATTCCACTTCTCTAATGATAATATTCGATGAAGCAAATGTTTACCTGGCCAACAATAAAGGCAACAAACATTGCAAATGTCCCAAAGGTAGTAAAATGTTTGGGCATTTGTAAAAAATGTACTAATGTACACTAATTCGTCTTCCATTCCTACGTGGTAAATCAGAAAAATTTAAAAACGCTCTCAATCAATTGCTTCAAAAGCCCCAAGCACGTTGTCAAATACAGGGTGCAAAATAACCCGTTCAGAAAATGGAGGTTCAAGTATTTCTTTGTATAATTAGCGCGCACTCAAGGCTTTATTACTAACCTTAAAATCACAGTACGAGCGTTAGGAAAACAAGTAAAGGTTTAAAAGGAGATGCCGACGCACATTAGTTTTAAATTTCTGAATATTACAATAGGAAGGAAAAATAGAGCTAAGTTAGAGCATTCCACATTTTTGTAGTCCGGCTGAAAAAAGAATCTTTTTTTTTTTTCACAGTACGTCCGAAGTTAGTATTACGGTTAAATTGTTTAAGGGGAGGAATGCAACTGGTCATTTCGCTAGAACATTGTTTATAGAAATAACGCAAATATAAAGAAAGACAAGAAACATTGTGGTGGTGCTCGAGATGCAAATCTTTCCGTTATATTTCTATCACCTATCATTCTTAAAACTCTTTTTGAATTCTGTCCAAGAGACTCAAGTGTGTTATTGAAGCACCTGCCCAAATATGGGAATTGTGAAAAATTTCTTGCATCGTCGGAAAAAACCTAAACACTTAGCAGCATTTTTGGCGACGTCGAATATGTGATCATTCCACACAAGGTGATCTGTGATGCAATACCAAGAACTGAACGTTGTTAGGTTTCCTCAATGCAAATGTCACTCATGGATAGTGGCATAAATGGAGAATTTCGCTTTAACGCTAAAAGAAAGCATTGGGTTTTTTGAAGCATTAAATTCTACACGGATTTTTATTCCCCAATGGACAATGTTGTCAAGATCAGAATTTAATGAGCTTATCGTACGCTGCGTTCAAGTTTCACTTTCATAGAACAAGGAAATGAATCTTGAAACGAATATGAAAAGCTGAGACTACTATCATGAAGTTTCAGATAGGAGATCGTTGATAGACATGTCGGAGACAAAACGGAACCCTGCGTTACATCAGCATTTATTTACCTTTGGGACATTGTAGCATTTGTTGCCTTAATTGTTGATCGTGCAAAAATTTGGTTCAAACAATTTTGTAAAAAAAAATCAAATATTTGGTGTGCCAATTTCAAATGAATTATAATTAAAGAAAAAAATCTTTTCATGTTTATCTACGAACTTCTCAACTGAATTTTTTGAAACATTTATAAAATACATCAAACTATGAATAATATTGATAAAAAATAATAAAATCATTTTATTATAATAATAAAATTATTTTTTTTTTTTTGGAAAAAAGAACATTTGTCTTCCAAACTATTAGACAATAAAGACGTGGGAAAAATTTTTATAAATGATATATACAAAGTTTAAGGGAAATCGGCTGAGCCGTTTAGGCTGTAGTCGAACACACAGACAGAATTGGGGGACCCACTTTTTTCGTATTGGATGTGATCGTAATGTAAACTTTGATCAAAATCTCTAGTTCGATTATTTTACGAATGCATCACTTGACCCATAATCACCCCTATCACAGAGTCCCTCGTAGCAAATCCCCGAAAATTTTGTTACGCTACGAATACGAATAAATTTACATCATAGGCCCCGAACGGAATCAAAAAAGCATTTTCCTAATTTCGGAGTTTCAAAATCAGTTGATTTGCGTCAAAATGTGAAAAAATAAATAAATTTTCGTTGTTCATCTTTTGATTTGATTTTAATTTTGTTGGTCGTTAAAAATGGATACCATTGCCGTTGCAATCTTTGTAATAAATGTAGAAAATACGCGAAGAAGACAAACACTAAAAATGAGATTCATTACGGAAGGATACCAATATTTATTTGTATTTACTAACTTTATTTGCCCTTCAAAAAATAAAAAATATAAACAAATTCACATGAAAACAATAATAAAAATTGTTTTTATATATTTTATTTGCATGTCCTTTATCTTCGTTCGCTTAATTTTATTTGTGTTTCGTTTTAAGTTTTGCTCCGATCAAAATATCTGCTCGTAGAAAAAACTGTCCAACTTCCTATTCATTCGGGGCTAGTGATACCATTATTCACGAACTCCGAATTTCGTAGCAAGTTTTTTTTAGTACGACAGGAGCGATGATACCTTTTTTCGGGGTTCGTACTACGAATCTATTACGACGGGGCCTGTGATAAGGCTGAATATGTTTTTTTAATTTTATCATCACATTGGCATTGTGTTAACATCATTTTTAAAATTATGACAAAATATAATAAAGAATCAGCTTGATTGCCAATATCTTTAGACCGCCAATATATTTTTGACTTCTGGGGCCCTACTCTGTATTTTGTTCCGAAAGTCAATTCTATTCGAAAGTGCTTTTCGTTCCGCTTTTAATTTTGTACTCTGTAAAACATTCGAAACGGAAAAAATAGTACTAAATACTTTTCCCTTTTACGGAATTGTTTTTTTTTTTGAGTGTCGAATTATTTCTCACGAGATCTGTCAAATTAAGAAATCAAAACATTACAATCAAGGCGGATAAAAACTAATTGTGGTTTTTAAAGAAAGAATCTAATATAAAATAAAAAAAAAATAGATTCGTTTGCTCTTTGCATGGATGAAGAAATGAATGAAGAACGAATTAAAGGAAAAATATACGGGACAAATAAATTATTTTGGAAATGTGTGATAAAAGGCAAACAGGCAAGGAGGTTATCAACACCAATTAGGGCACGACTATTCCGTTGGCAAAAGTCTGTAGTGTGGTAGAAAAAATATTGTATCCAAAACACATTTTAAAATGAGTGAAATAAAACTACGAGAAGTTTAATGTTTGCTTGGCGTCGGAGTTTTTTAAATCTCCCTTGTCCCCTTCTGGTCGCAGATTCCCTATAGTAAAATTTTTTTGCTTAAATTATTATTATAACTAAGGTTTTCTAAAAAAAAACACATTTTAATGCATTCCTTGTTAGTTCCGTTTACACAATTGTTGTAGAAACAAATTTTCCGTATTAGAATGCTTTTGACATTCGAAAACGTATTACCAAGTACGAAAATTCCACTTTTAGAATTGCCATTCCGAAAGTAGTGGATTTCATTCAGCTTTAGAAATAGAGAGTACTAAATATAGGTTTTCGGAAATTTTCACTTTCGGAACGAAATACAGAGTAGGGCCCCTGGTAAATGCACGAGAAGAATCAATTTTCAGAATCAGAATAAACCAATAACTAAATGTTTTCATGATCAAAATGATCATGTTTCAGGCTAGACTTGCTGGACAGTAACTCTTTATAAATTTTTTTCTTCAAATTTCAAATGTTAATTTCTTCTAATGTTGAAAATATGAACCAGTTTTTGTTCCTAGTATTTATTTTTAATGATTCCGTAAAATACAAGTTTGTTATACAATACCATATTTAATAAAGTAGATTTATATTTTACTTTGCGTTTTATTTATGATCTCATCTGTATAACTTATGGTTGCTCTAAAATTTTAATGTCTACCAATAGTCATGAATAATTTGTGTTGGCATGTCTTAATTAAACAAAAATCAAAATATTAAAATTTGTAAAATTTTCATTTCTTATTATAAATAACAATTATTTTTTGTGGATAGAAGGGTAAAATCTATTGTTTCTATTACGAAATAAGTGATCATTTTTAGGGTTATGTTTCTTATATTAGTTTATATATGTATGTTGTGTATGTTAAAATTAAAAGAAGCTGACTTGAATAGTTCTGCCATCCATTCTTGATCCGTCCATTAGTGCTGGAAAAATTGAACAAATATTAAATAAACTCTCTATACTTGTTATTGGAAATTTGTCTTACCAATTGCCAACTCAGCATCTCGTTCCTTGAAAAAACGCACAACTCCAACATCATTTCCACGGATCTCAGCGAATTTAACTTCTCCAACATCACGGAATTTATCCCGCAATGTTTGCCATGTGCAACTTAATGGAATCTTTAATTAAAACAGAGCAAATATCATGAGCAATGTGTGTAAAAATTTTTTTTTTAAATAAATTTACATTTTTAATGATAATGGTGTCAGACTTGCGACCACCACCACCACCTCCGCTCAATGGGTTTTGGTTTCCTCCTCCTCCACCGTACATGTCCAAGTTTGAACCTGAATTGTAATCGTTGTTGTCTTGTGGTCCGCCTCCACTGTTGTAGGCATTGCGCAAGTTATCAAAGTTCCCACTTCCGCCAACACCACCACCGCCGCCTCCACCACCTCCTAGATTGTAGCCTGATGATCCACCGTAAGCCGAGCTATAATTGTTTCCAGTGCTGTAATTGTTTGTAAGGGCCGTAGCCGTGGACATAGAGTCGTCATTGTTTGGAGTAATAGGTGCTTGTCCGAGGTTCAAGCCCAAATTGGAAAGACTACTCGTCAACAACGGATTTGACAAAGCAGCGCCAAGCCCTCCGACAACGTTAGTCAGAGCTGCTAAATTTGAGGAAGACAAATTTCCAAGGTTCAGTCCAACGGCTGGACCTAATAAATTGCTACCACCTGGTGGTTTATTAACTGAAACTGGTGCCACAGGAGCCGGTTGCACAGAATTATTAAACATTCCACCACCTAGGTTCATATTTCCCGAATTCGAAGACATTTGTTGTGGCTGTTGTTGTTGTTGTTGTTGCTGCTGCTGCTGATTTGGCTGTTGGTTAGTGATACTTGGTATATTTCGTGCTACATCCTTCAATGGTTCACCATTGGGACCAAGACCAATACCAACTCCACCCAAACCCTCTGGCAATTTAATGCCTTCACCTTTGTCAGGAATACGATCCAAGCGAACGGTCATGCGTCGATCAAAGAGCATTTGACGGTCAAGCATCGAAATGGCTTGTACAGCTTCAACTGGATGATCATATTCAATGACAGCAAAACCACGACTGTTGCCCTCTTTGTCCATTGACAAATCAACGCTTTGAACTTTACCGGCCAACTTAAACACCTGTTTAAGTTTTTTCGAGTCGACTTTATAATCCAACTGTAAATATAATTTATTTAATAGTTTTCAAAAAAAATTACTTTATCCTCATTAAAATTTTTTATCCTTTTCAATTTTGATTCCAATGCAAAATGAAAAACCTCGTCTTTCCAAATTTACACATATTTCTGATCGAAACCTGCTTTAACAAACGTATTTATCTGTTTCTCTCTATTAATATTTATAAATTTCTAAACGTTAGCTAAACTTGAAATTTCCCATACAAAATACACTTCTTTTTTTGGTAGAAATTGGTGGAAAATTTTGTTACCTAAATATATTAAGTACCAATCATAAAATAAATACACAAAGGGAACGATTTGATTATAATTTCTATTGTTTGAAACAAATTGAAAAAAAGGTTTTCGAGTGTTGGGGTACAAAAGAAATGACCAAAGAAAAAAGTTTCCTCTAGGAAATCAGCACACATTTTTAGATTTGCATAATTATTTAGAATCCAGTGATGGGAATCAGACACATTTTTATCGTATTCATCTCTGTTGCATAACAATTTTGTTCTTTCATTTCCGCACTAAGTGTTGTTGATCCTAAACAATACATTGTTGTGTTTCACCCACCGAGAGACAAATTGTTCACTCAAATTTTCTTGTGACTATAATCAAACAAACAAACTAAGAACATGAATTGTATATTAAAATAATCATTTTCTTTTTTTAAATAAACTAGCAAACAATTTGACCTATGGCCTCAACTGACCCTATAGTGTAATGATAATGACTAATTAAGAAAGATATCGTCGTCGTTCATTGATACTCGTAACTCCCTAAGTCAATGTTCTTTCTTTTGATTTATTCTTATATTCTTTTTGACAGAATACAATACATTTTGTTAAATGTTACCGAAGTGAAGGATTATTAAAGTTACATTTATAAAATGTAAAACAGTTGCCACTATTGTAGTTGTCGATCAACAATCATCATCGTCGATTGATTTCTAAATCTGTATCATGTAACTTGCTCGTCAAGTACACTTGTAAATTATTTAACGTTTTTCAGAGCTGTAAAGATTGCATTACTTTGGTACTGCAGTCAATTAAGTCGCAGTTAATTGACTAATTAATTCGAATGTAAGTTATTACTGTGCTAGGTACATTAACAAACCAGTTAACAGTCAGTGCAAATATTCTGACTGTGCAGTTAAAAAAAGCAGTCAATTGACTGTAAGTTAATTGACTGCAGTACTTTTTGACTGGCCCCAGTATTTTAGTCATTCCAAAGTCGTCCTCGGTACTTTTAGGGTTTGGCTGATATTCAAAAAGTCTTTTAACTGCAGTCAATTAACTGTAAGTCTTTGAACTATTTTTCAGTCTTCGAATTTCAATACCATTTTTTACTTTACTTAGATTATAGAAACGATAAGTCAAGTTGAAGGTTTTTATAATACAAATTCTATATACTACTGAAATAATTCAACAAGTCCATTAATAGTGCTAAGTCTTCTACTTGGCTGATATATTTCAGTAGTATATAGAATTTGTATTATAAAAACCTTCAACTTGACTTATCGTTTCTATAATCTAAGTAAAGTAAAAATGGTATTGAAATTCGAAAGACTGATAAATAGTTAAAAGACTTACAGTTAATTGACTGCAGTTAAAAGACTTTTTGAATATCAACCAAACCGTAAAAGTACCGAGGACTTTTTAATGACTAAAATACTGGAACCAGTCAAAAAGTACTGCAGTCAATTAACTTACAGTCAATTGACTGCTTTCTTTAACTGCACAGTCAGAGTATTGAAAATGACTGTTGACTGTAGTATTATAGCTAAAGTCTTTTAGTAAGTTAAAAGACTTTTGCAAAGCAGTATTTCAATTGACTAAAGTTTTTGGGTACTTTAGTCAATTGAATAAAAAGCTTTACAGCTCTGACGTTTTTATTTATACACAAATGTAAAATTGTATGCAAACCTTATTTTAGTAAAACATTTTTTTTTTCGTTATGCCTATTTATTTACCGAAGCGATCATAAATAATCGCTAAAAGAATTGTTACGGCGGATTTGAAAATATTGGCGCAAAATTTTAATTCAATTAGTACGATGCTAAAGCTGTTTTAGTATACTAGGTTAAAACAACGAATTTGCAAATTTTAATCGAATATAGCATCATACTTTCTCTACCCTTTTATTAAAGTTAAAATCATCGAATACCTACTTTATTTTTTTAGTGTCGTGCTAGCTTCACGACTCTTTGACATTTGCAAACTTCAAAAAAGGTTCGTGTACTTACTTTTTTACACGAAATGTCATTGTTTTAGGTGTGTTCAGAAGCAATTTATTAAGAAAATTCTTTTAGTACGATAATAATTAGAAAGTGTTCAAAATTAAGAATGAGTTAGTTAACTACTTTAAAGTTAGCAAATTGTTAAGTAGTATCATACTAATACCTTAATAATAGGCTGTTTAAAATTTTGCGCCATTAACTTTAAAAATAGAATAGCGTACATTTTAGTTTAATTAGTGCAATGTTTAAGCTATTTTCATAGCTGGGCATTAACTCGTTAATCCGTTAATCGTTAATTAACGAAGTTAACATTTTGATTAACGGATTAACTTTTAAGTTAACTTTTAAAAATGTTAACGGACACGTTAAATCCGTTAATCCACGTTAAGTCCGTTAATCGTTAATCCAATCCCTACTATTTACCGCGCGGCGCCAAAAACAGGTTCAGACAAGTATGAGATAAGTGCCGTGCGGCGCGTGTCGCGGGTGAAACAAAAACAGCTAGGTACGTATTATATTTTGACGGCGCGTGCGAGTGAGAAAACTGCGAAGAGATTCATTTCGTTTGATCATTTCATTATGCCGGTCGTCCACTATATGCGCGATAAGTTCAACCAACTTCGTTCAACTTTTTATTCAATTCTTTCGTTGGATAAACGAATTTACAACTTCTTACACTAGTGCAGCAACTTACGTAATTCACGTTGAGCAACTAAAGTTGAACAAAATGAGTTTGGAACCCCGTACACATAATTGACCAACTTTCCCATATGTTAAGTAACCCCGCACACCTAGTTGATCAACTCTTAAAACTTATTCCAGTTGTGAATAGCTCCGTACACCTAGTTGACCATTTTACTCAAATGTTGAACAACTTCGTACACTAGTTGATAAACTTGTTCGATTTTGACAAAAAAAATTTTTTTTCGAGTTGATCAACTGCGTTTTCGTTATTGTTGCTCAACCAGTTGATGAAAGAGTTGATACCTTCGTACACTTAACCAATGATCACTCGTTGGGAACGCGTTGAACGCACCACCATAAACAAAAAACTCAAACGTCAAACCTGAAATAATTTTGACTTCAGTTCGGTACATACATTTATTGTCGCACGCCTTCGCTTTAAAAAATTCTTAAATTTGTTCCGTATGAGTATGATTTCCTCTAAGCAAAAAAAAAGTGGCTGCCGCATTAATAATATTAGAAAATGAACGACAAAGGAAGAAAAAACAGCCAAGACGATTCTGGGTAGATGATTTTTTTTGAGTCGCGAAGAAAATTGTTTTTTCAATGAAATATATGAGAAATTCAAATCGATTGATCCCACCGCGCTCGTGAAATCCCAAAGAAAATTAAAAAGTTGATCAACGCGTTGAACAAATAATGTGCAACACATTATCTTGAAAATGTTGCTCAACGTGTTGATCGAACATTTTCAAGGAGCAACACGAGCTCGTACACTACCCGTACACTGGTTGCGCAATTCGTTGAGCAACGGCCAACAACTAGATCCAACCCGTTGGTTGAACAGAATTGAAGGCACCGTACATTAGAGTTGAATGCGTTGAATTCGAAATTTGTGCATTGATCGCCAAGTGGACGACCGGCATTACTTAGCGCTGGTGCTCAGAGTAAAAAAATATAAAAAATGCACTTTTTATCACATGTTAACGGATTAACGATTAACGTTAACTTGCGTTAATTCTTCCGAAATTTAACGCTTTAACGTTTAACGAAGCTAACTTTTTTAGTAGCGGATTAACGATTAACGAAGTTAACTGTTTGATTAACGGTGCCCAGCTATGGCTATTTTAGTATATTACTTGGTAAGAAAATAATTTTAGTAATTTTAAATGTACCATGGAACGTTCATAAGACATGGGAGGGTTTGCAAAACTTGGAATTTTTGTTCAAGTGTTATTTATGTGTTTATGTTAAATTCGACTTTAGAGAGTTTTAATTAAAATATAATCAAATAAGAAATACATAATTTCAATTTCTGAAATTACATATTTTATTTAACGATATAACTTTCAAAACTAAGCCAAATGCTAAAACGAAAAACAGTTTGTAAGCATTTTTTATAGACAAAAGTACATTAAGTGTAGTGATGGAAACGGGAAAACATGTTTGATTGTTAAAGAAATATAAATATAAGATAAAATAATAAACTAACTCCAGACCAGCGATATTACAAACACATTAACAGCTTTTGTAAAGAATTTTAAAAGGAAATATATGTAAGTGGCTACGAATATGGAACCAATCTTAAAATAAAACATACACAAATACAGCTTAGAGAACCTTCTTAAACTATTAAATTTCTTGCGAATACAATTAATCGAACAAATTTCAAAGGTCTTCATTATGAAATGTTTATTAAAAAATTGACTTGTTATTCTAAATTAACCAGCATTTTCAATAGGAGAATAACCTTACTTCAAAACAAAAATTGCAAATAATTGTAATTCCGATATAACCCTTATCGCTAATAAGATCGAAAATTTGACTTCCAATTAGTCACACATACGCCCGAAATATTAATGGTATTTCAATTAAACTATTGTTATAACTGAAAATTCTTGCATGACAACTATACATTTTTAGACTAAGTTCAAATCATAAAATTTCATTATTGAATTTTAATTCACGTTTTCCACTTCTTCGATTTGATAAAAAAAACAATAAGTCTATAGAAACTCGTTCCGATAAACAGAGGTAAACAAAAGGTAAACCAATTAATGACCTCCTATTTTATAACAAAACACTTTCTTAACAATTGTCGACTGAAAAGTTAGAACATCTTCACATTTTTGTGCGAGAATTTTGATTTTGTTCGAAAAGTTCTGCGTAAAACAAAGTTAATATGTAACAAAATAAGCCCATATTTCTGAATTCACAAACTCATTGGTTTGAGCTTTTTCATTCTCATTTTTTAGAAATGTGTAACATTATTGTATTGAAAAAGGCTTTCACATAATCTATATGAATCTTTTCTTTTGTTTTTTTTTATTATATTTGTTGGAACCTTGGAGTTTAATATTTTATAATATTTGTATTGCTGTTGTATTACAAAATTTGATTCTCAACATAAAAACTATATATTTATTTCATGAGAACTCTCCGCATGACCTCAAAAATATAAACAGAACAAATTACTTTGAAAATGATGAGTGCACAATCAATGAGGAAATAATTTTTCCGATTTCAAGAGTTTATATTCACCTAACCTTAGTAACAGACAATTTATACGACTTGTTTAATAAGGAATAAAGGGATACATGTTTAAGGGCGCTGAAATAAATAAAAATTGCGACGAAACAACCTTTCCATAAAAATAAAACATAAAACAATAATTAACCAAAAACTATAAAAAAAAACTTTTTTTAAATAATGTTTGAAATTCAATACTCACATTAGCAACAAAAACTTTATTATGCAAAGGTCCATTAATTCCAAGACTCTCCAAAAACGAAGCAGACAGACCGTACGAATTGTAAGACGCATTATTATAATCGTTAGACATCATCATATTACCAATGTTATGATTACGCCCAGATCTAGAAGAAAATGTTGTTCAAAATAAAGAAGAAAAGCAAGCAAGATGGTTGAGAGAAAGAGAAAAGGGGTTGTGTTTTTGGCTTAGCCAGCCCAACTAGGCAACAGCAACAGCTCACTACACGACATCATTTCAGAGAACAGAAGTCCTTAATAATAACCAGTTTATTGAATTTTAAAATTATTGTTGAGATGCAGTAGGAAATATTAATAATATAAATTCAAAAAAAGAAGGAAATTCCAAAAACGTGTGAAAGCAATAATTTGAAAAACATTCTTGTCACTGAAGTCGATCCAAGAGACTACAACCACGATCGGGAAGAATCACATTAGCATTGGCCAGTAGGAGAGATCTACTCGAGGATTTTAATAAACTTAACCCAATCATCATATTCTCAAGACCTTAAAGAATGCATCACTTAGTGGAGCATTGAGCCAGTCTTCTTCCTCGAATTGCGAATCCAAACTATAAAAT
The DNA here is from genome assembly GCA_911387755.1 of Chrysotoxum bicinctum. NCBI lineage: Eukaryota > Metazoa > Arthropoda > Insecta > Diptera > Syrphidae > Chrysotoxum > Chrysotoxum bicinctum. The sequence continues at coordinate 30,226,809 of OU426988.1, read as the reverse complement.
TGATGAGTATATTTTTGTTATAAATATATATATATATATGTATATACTTGACAATGCATATCTTGATAAGGAAGGAGCACTTAAAAAAGTGTTTGTTCCTTTAAATTCAAATCTTACTAACAATACCCAGTATACCGAAGTAGAAGAAAGTGCAATCTTTGCTTTCGTGGTATAACAAGTTTCAAAAGAAAAACTGTTATCGTTATATAGTGAAAAGCCTCTTCTAATTTTTTTTTTATTCTCAGGTACAGGTAAGGAGTATTAATTTTTATTTAATGTTTGAATTTATAAAAATACATAAATATAAACAAATTGAAACCAATGCTTTCAATGCAAACATAAATGTACATTTCCACACATAGTAGGTAAAATAAATTATTACACTCAGTAAAGTAGGTGAACCGTAAGAATGAAAATCGAGAGCCCCTTAAAATATCTATGTTCCAAGTTGGCATGACTATCAGTGCCTTGTCAATTGTCATTCCACATGAATCAGGTAGACTTTTTCCCTGCTCGTTGAAGCACTAGAGCTCTTTATCAAGCAACTGATGTCTATATTTGCCAGGCCACTATAGGTGAATGTTGAACTGCTGTGCCACCCCCTTGAGAGATGATCGACAGTTAATGGATATTAGAGTTTGTAAAGACAGAGTCCATAGATTTAATAGCGGTGTGGCTACCTGAGAATATATGTACATCTCACTATATGATATTACGTTTTCTTTGAGCAGTCTTTTTTAGCCAAAAGTTCCGCCTTGAACACATTATATATGTACATCTCACTATATGGTATTACCACAGATACTATAGTTCCATAGATATCGCACGCAGAGGAAAAAAAATGACCATTTTTCAATCGACTGGGACGTACCGCTACGTCCCAGTTTGATCGAACTAGCATGAATCATACTCAGACATTATATTGCATTGTATTATCAAGTAACTTGTTGTATTTTCTTTTTTCTACTTCTTGTGCCTTATTGTTTTTTTTTTGTCTTTTGTGTATCTTATGTTGATCTTTCTTAAAGATGTGTGTGAATTTTGTTTGTATTTCCTGGGTGTAATTTTTGTATGTGCCAAGGCCAACCTGTGAATATAAGCAAGGTTGTTCTTTAAAGGCAAGGTTGTCCTTTAAAAAAACATTAGCGCATGAAACTGGGGTAACATATAAAATCTTTAGAACAAATTATTCAAGAAACTAATTATGGCATAAGACATAAGAGTGGTCATAAAATACATTTCATTTACATAGTTCTTAGCAAAATTTAATGTTTTCAAAATAGGAACGTTGTCCTTAAAAATTAAATTTTCAGTAAAGTGTTCGATTTGAGCCGTGTATTAAAAAATAAATACAGGTATACAGGTGCAGATGCACCATGTAAATAAAAATACACATCAAACAAATAATTAAAGGAACGAATCTCATTGGTTTTTACCTTTGTTTTATCATCATCAAAAAAAAAACGAAAATGATTTTTTTTTTCAAATTTCTTCACAGTTTATCATTAGTTACATACTCATTAAATAAAATGTGAATTTAAAAAAAAAAAAATCCGAAGAAAAAATATTTTTTTTTTCAAAATTAAAAAAACAAAATAAAGTAGATTTTAATTATTTAGCTTAGTTATAAATAAAAAACGGAAAAAACTCTCATCCTAAAGTTTTATTCGATTAATTTATTATTATTATTTATTATTATGTTAACTAAAGTTTTTTGTAGTAGATATGCGACAAAATGTTTCGCCAAAAATGTTTTTAGTTCAACTAGGCAATGTCGCTTGAAACATTGGTTTTTGTATAGTTGTTTTAAATCTTTTATTTTTTGTGCCCTGTAAGTGATGTAATTGTATCAAGCGCCAAAGTCTTGGCCGAAAAATGGTAGGTATTAAGCGACAAAAGCTTCTTTTCTGAACCAATTTTCAGTTTTTCAATGATGATAAGTTTCTTGTTCTGAAAAAACCTTTCGAAATCTGTTTTATATTGAATTCAAATAAAAATAAAAATAAAGTAATGAAAATGTAGCTTATAAGTTATCAAATTCTTACGGGAAGGTATCTCGCCAAAAACGGAACACTTCTGCCTACTGTTAGACAAAAACATAACATAGGAACACCACTTGCTACATGCAAACATCTTCTCAAACAATATGCTCTAGAATCAACAAATGCTAGATGGTCACAGGGTACCACCTGCCTGGCAACTAAACAAATATGGCCAAGCATAGACCTAAAACGGTCAAAAGGTTTGATCTCCCTGAGCAGACAAAATATAAGCTCTACAATAGGAGTTATAACAGGACACTGCCTCATAGGTAGACATGCTTTGAGGCTAGGAGTCTACACAAATGACTTCTGTAGAAGCTGCATGGACGAGGAGGAAGAGGAGACAGTCCAACACCTTCTATGTACATGTCCAGCACTCTCCAATAGAAGGAATAATTATCTCGGTAACCCCTTCTACGATAATACCAGTGAACTGGCAACAATCGACACAAAATGTCTCTCTAACTTTATTAAAAGCACGAAATGGTTTGTTTAAATTCATTACTCTCCCATGAGTAACTTCTTTAGTGGTATCACAACGGACCCTTGAGGTCTAAGTGAGTCAACAACAACTAGACAGCCACTCCAACCTACCTACCTACCTACGGGAAGGTATCGATATATTTTATACTTTAACTTTAAATATAGGGATATATACTTTATACATGAATGTTGCATGTTTATATAAATTAGGAATACAGACCCACTCATTGTGGATTTTGGCCCATCAAGTGTGGTTATAAGTTCACAACTGATGTGGACTTTTGGGCTATGGGCTTTTACCCTGCCCAGTTTTAAGTGAGGTTCCCGTGCTTCTAACTCTTGGGGTGCTTGATTTAAGTGAGGTCCCCGTGCCTCTGACTCGGATTGTTGTTTTACTTTTTTTTCCTGATAAAATTTTATTTTTTTTTGATTTTTCTCTCACTAGGATTGTTTTTTACTTTTTTTCCTGATAATATTTGAATTTTTTGATTTTTTGATGTTTTACTTTTTTGTATCTTCCACGAACAATGTTTCCCCAATAAAACGAGGAGGGAAAAGTATAGAAGGTCTTTGCGATGCCCATAGCAAGGATTTTTTTCATCAAACCAGCCTGAATTTCTGATGTTGGCTATTCTTATGCATTCCAACGCCATTGTCTCTCTTATACGTCTTTCTTGTGGGCGTTCTCTAAAAACTCTACTAAAAACTTTAAAGTGAAGTTTACAAACATTGAAAAATTCCTCAGTTGGTGCCTTCAGACTTCCAGAGTTACTGTTTTGAGAGTAATTTTTAGCAAAGATGAAAAATTCCGAAGGACATGTTATTTTTTCATCAGCTTTTAAAAATAATTTCGAACAACTTGAACATTTGTTCCATAAAAGCATTTTAAAAGCAAGATATCCAGTAAAATATCGCATTGCAGATGTCTCTAATGTTATTTCAGTTCCGATTTCCATATCACTTATGACTTTTTCATACAGAGTCTCATCGCATACTATTTCTTTACGAGGCCTAGGCAGTGAAGACATTTTTGAAGTATTTGGTTGAGTCTGGGATGCGTCTAGCCTCAAAAATTCTACATCATCATCATCACAATTACTGTAAGGAGAAAAAGTAATAAGATTCGATGAAAGAATTTTTGACATCAAAACATTGAATTCGTAAACAGATGGATTTTTGTTATTCCCACCTTTGATGCGAATAATAGAAAGTAAATTTTCTAATACGTCTTGATGAATTCTCTTTGTGAGTCAAATGCATTATTTACTTTAAGTGTGAACTCTTTTGTTGCTATAGCTTCCTTCGAGCTTTATTTTAAGCAACTAAGTTCAAAAGCAGTTTGAATAAATGTCCTGCTAAATATTTGCGTTGCAAGGCGAACATGCATTTTTTCAAAGGCATTTGGTGCTATATGAGAACTTCTAAATTTCAAACATGTCTTAACCACGTTGTCAATTTCTAAATTGTATATTTCTCTGAAAACATTAAAAGAAACCTTACCATCTGGAGTTTGTAAATCTGATTTCAGTAGAACATTACGAATTGATTTTAATAAGTGAGGAAAATCATAAAAACAAAATATTTTTTCATCATTAAAAATTGTAAATGGTTTTTCTTCAGAAAACCTAATATTTGATAAGCTTTTCTATTATTAGGTCCTTGATCGCAGACTACAGCGCAAACCTTAAGACCAAGATCTTGAAAGATTTTCAAATTATTTCTTATAATTTCGCTTAGGTTAGCCCCATTTACGACGTTTGCTGACACAAAATAGTTTAAAACACTTTTCCAACTATCAAACAAACCATTTACCATGAAAACACATATCGACGGTTAACTATGAATACCTCCTAACATACATTTTTTGTGAAACTCACTTTTTGATGCAGTTTCGTTAATAATTTCCATCTCCTTCGCAGAATTTTTAAAATTTAAACTATTTCACATCATAGATATTCAAAACGGATAATTATGTATAAAATTTTATTATTATGCGTTTTCATTTTGAGACTATAATCAGTTTTTTTGTGTCCCTTTAAAGTTTACAAAATGCGACATAAGAGGTATTCATAGTTAACCGTCGATATTTCATTGGCAAAAATTCTCTTTCTTTTTGCTCCTAGGTCTTCGAAACCATCTATTAAATCATTTATAATATTATAGGTATGTGAGGTTTTGACGAATCCTAATCTCATCAAATATCAACACAACACAACGTTCTCGCTGGTTTAATAAAGCGAACTTTGATTTTAGATACAAATGGGCATTGTTTACATATCCTGGTTGAATTCCTTTAAAAGGAGCCCATCTGTATAAAGAGGATATGTGGGGAAGCCTGAAGCCCAGCCCATCCCTCAAAAATTTATAGGCGCTTTGCGATCTATAAAATATATTTTGGGAAATTTCTTTTTCGTTGTTGTTATATTTTGCAGATTTCGACAACCCCATCAACATATCGCAAAATGTTTTTGAATGGTCGGAAATATATAGCCCTTGGATTTGAGACGATAAAGATAATCTCCCTTTTGAATCTTTTAAAGCAGTATGCGCTCTCTTTTTTTATAATGCTTTATTTTTCAGTTTTTTATTTGAATTTTTAAACTTAATAATTTTTTTTTTCCTCTTTTGCACATCTTTGTAATAATTGATCGCACCTTACACATGAAATGCTACAACTGCTCGAAGTTCTTCTTCGTTTAGTTGGAGGAGACTTATTAAGATCTTCTAAATTTAAGTCTGAACCCAAATCAGAATTTAAATTTAAAGAAGGAACAGCATCCTTCTTAAGATATTTTCTTACCACAAACTCGGGACAAAAATGGTCTCCACAAACAAAGTATTTCTGAATCCACATGCCTGCCTCCACAAATTATTCAAAATTTCTTTTTTTTCCCTAGAAGGGCACTTAAAAATTTTCAAATTAGGGTAATCTCTTTTCGTTTTCATACAAACGAAACAAGAAACCCCAGATAATCTCTTATCACCCATTGCTATTAAAAAAAAACGTTGACAAATAAAATCGCTGAAAAAAAGGACCACTGACTGTAAAATTAACAAAGAAAAATGTATTGCTCAATCATATACATAAATGAACATCCAAATCGTTCGAAACCCGACGACGAATTAAGTTAATTAAATAACTTCAAAATAAAAAGAAGAAGCCACACACAAACACCGATCGCACAACCCAAAAAAATATAGATAATGTATACCTACGAACGACCAAACAAATCCAACAACACACCAGACATAGACACAACACCAGACGAGCCATCCCCATACCTACCAGTCAATCGGTCGCTCAACCGATTAGATTGAGAAGCGAAGAAAAAGAAAGCGTTGGTTCACAGATACTATAGTTCTGTTGAATATGGTTGCAAGGTTTGACTTCAACAAATCGCTTTAAATAGGGGATAAAAAATATGATCATTTTTAGTTGCACTGGATGCGATATCTATGTAACTTTATCATCTGTGGTATTACGTTTTCTTTGAGCAGTCTTATAGCCAAAAGTTCCGCCTTGAACACATTACAGTGATTATACTCTGTTCAATTTATATTTGCAGTACAGGCCTTATGGGAGAGCTTTTTCAGAAACATTGGTGCCTGCTGCTGTTTGCACGGCACCTTAACTTAAAAAATTGCCACTGAAATAAGAAAGAGAATCACTGAGTTACATTAAAATTGTTTGTGTAATCTTCTTTGAGCTCACGTACAGCCCATCATGACTTATCTGCTCCATGGGTGAAAGGAGACTGATCACCAATTTGCAACCAACCCTTATTATGTTTATTAAAAAAAAAACACTGAAACAGAGTTACCATTGCCGAGTTGATAGAAATTCATGTGGCATTTTCTTTGGTTTGTGCTATGTAACTTTCAGGATTTAAGCTTTTTCGAGCTTTAAGTAGCAAATATTTTTCTGAGATTTGCGGGCAATTTTTAATGCTCCTACAGTCCTACGGCAATCCTGTAAGAGCTTTAAATTAAAGACAGCTTATTGAAATTTATAATGGTCAGACTAAAAGGCAAATATCCTATCTTCCCTGTACTGCAAATATAAATTGAACAGAGTATAGTAAGACGAAAGAAGAGTTAAGTTTAGTCTGTTCATACACCTGTACCAACCCCAAAAATGGATCTATTCGTCTTCCATGGATGTCAAGTCCCCCCAGATGGATTTGAAAGGGATGGTAGACTGAAAGATTTTGTCTAACTTTAATTTTGGGATGATGTAGTCTAAGCTACTTGGTATTGATCCGAATGAATTTAGAATGTTGGAGTGACCAATTTCGTTATTGGTCAACTGCGAGGAAGTCCACAAAACAGAAACACAGGATGTTAGAATCGATCAGATTACCGAAGTGTAGAACCAATGTTTAATGCGGAGTTGCAAGCCTCATTCACTTCCAACGGCTTTTTAGCATGAGAAAAATGCCATAGTTACCTTTCTGACTCACTTAAGTTAGGTTTCCAGATTTACTTCTTGTCTAATATAAGACCCAAGTATTTCGCTTCGTTAGTGCTATAATTTTGATAGGAGAATCTATTTGAGGAATTTTGTATTTTCTATAAAATAGAACACAAAAAATCGTATGAGGGTTGAACACCAGTCCGCACGATCTGCCCCGTTTATCAACATATTTAAAGCATGACGATAAGAGCATGACAATCCTTTTTTCGAAAGCATATGTAACAGTATTTTCCGTAGAACAGGATATATATTAGTAAATCCAGTTCGAAATTGGCAAAACTGTTCGAAATTGTGATTTGTTTGTGTACTCGAGTGCTTGTCTGCTGCGAGTCCTGCCGCACCCCCATAGTTGGGTCTGGGTAAAACAAAAACCGTTGACTATTGCTTGCTCAAATTTATATTTTTTCACACGGCCAACTGTTTGTTGATTACCTCCCGAGTTGGTAGGATCTTTAAATCTGGGGCTAAATTACCGCATCAGTTTCCGAGTAATATGTGACTGAATTATGTGAGTTTGGCATTACCGCTTAAACTAAGTGTACACGATTGGTAGATCTTACAATATTGTAAGACCTTATAATGCCTTACAATTATCTACCAGTGAGCTGACAGATAAGTGGTGTGTGTACACGGTTGGTACAAAATCTACCCATCTTACAATTTATTGTCAGAAATTGGCTGACAATTCATTTTTAGATAGCCGCCTTAATACCTAGCAATTAATTGTAAGAGATTGGTAGATTTTCTAACAACCGTGTACACACACAATTAATTGTCAGTTTTTTTGCTTTTGGAAACTGCTTCAATTGAACTTTGGCTGCAAATTGTCTGACAATGAAAAAATTGTATGATGCTAAAAAAACGAACATCTAACAATTGTTTCTTCATTATCAGAAATGTCAGACAACGATAAAAATTGGCAGGCCTGACAATAAATTGTGTGGGTACACGATTATCAAGTATCTTACAATTTACCGTCTTACAATTAATTGCCAGATACATTTTCTGATAATTAATTGCAAGATTACACGATTGTCAGTTAGCGTACACATGATTTTTTTTTTTTTTTTTTTTTTATAATCTACCCGCGCTCAAGGGATTATGATTACCCTTTAAATGTTTCAACACAGCGCGGGCGTGAAGTTACGGAAGAGAAAGAAGGATAGGAAAGATGTGTGGCACGATGTTCTGAGACTGAAGGTTGTTATCTCCGATATTTTATCTCCAGGGATGGCGGCTGAACTAAAGCGGAGAATGCCGTGTCTTATTTCTATGTCGCTTATAATTCACATTATTTTATTCGTGTTCATCCTTGTTGGGCATACTATAGTTTAACTCAATTACATGTTGTTAGTGTTATGCCTGAACAACATGTAATGAGTAAACCAGCAACCCATTGATGACAATTTTAGAAGGTTTTTAATGGAATTAAAACGACATAGACGATTGCAGGGATCGAACCTGTGATCATGAGGTTCACAGGCGAGCACACATCCATCGCGCCACGGCCACCCAATTAATTGTAAGACAATGATCTAACAATTGTCAAACAAATTTTCTGACAATTAATTGTAAGACTACACGGTTGTAAGACATTGTAAGCATGTTTTTCACTGACAGATCTGACAATATTGTAAGATCTAGCTTTACGTTATCGAGCAATCGATTACCCTAATTTGACATTTTCATTCGATCATTGATGGGACTCACTCGGTCACTGAAGCGGTAATTTGGCCCTGTTTCTATGTACTCTATTATCTTTTTCAGAAAGGCAGACAGACATACGACCACAAAAACCACTTGTTTGGGATTACCATATTTCATGCCATTTGAGAGATTTAAGTAAAAAGCATCGGTGCTTACAATGTATGTATGTACTTCATAAATTATATTAAATGGCTCTGATTCTAACCCTATCTCACTGCTTTTTGGTTCCCTCCAACACTACGTGAAGGCCCCTTTATTTAAGATCAGTGGAATACATTTCTTTCCTTTATAAGACCTAGACTTTTCGAAGATTTTTAAACCCTGAACTCGAGTTGGATTTAGAATTGCACCATCATATTCCAGATATTCTAAACCTAAAATTGCAAAAATATACTTTTTGCAATATTTTTGTTATTTAGTGTATGAGATTTTCATAAATATATTATTTTATTACTATACTGTAGGTACTTGTTAATTACATATTCTTTATTGTAATTATCATAAATATGTTATAAGTAAATAATATTTGCTCTTAGGGATACGACCTATCGGAACAATTTCATACAGCTAATCGCAAAAACAAAACATCATAAAGATGTTGCAACGGATACCCATTTGGCAAATTTGAATAATGTTACCAAAAGTTGGAAAATATTCACTACGAGGGCGTTTTTTGGTGCTTTCCATTTGGGCATTTTTATTCCGAAATTAATTCTTAGACATAGACTTTTACTACGGGCCCTGTGATGGAGGCCATCATTTGGTTCGTAAAATATCATTAATGCAACAAAAAGAAAAAGAGTGTAAGTGATTCCAAAAGTGTACCTAACAATAGAGTTATAATAAGTTCTAGGTCCGCCTAGTGGTCCAAATCTGCAAAACTAAATCCGGTATATATTAGTACGTGAAGTTATAACTTGTACTTTTGTGATCATAGGACAAAGAGTTATACGAAAACATAAGGACAACATCAACACTCAATTGGTACCTACGTTAACTATACTACGAAATTATAACCAAAACGCTCTCAGAGGGTGCTATGTGCTACTCATCTGTAACTGTAACTTTCACACAAACGAAATGAGTGAGTTTTTTCTATTGCTGTAACTCCGACCTTGGAGCCATCAATAACTCAAACTTATATAAATCGAAATCATTTATTAGCCATAAATCGGCCCTTAAGATTAAACACGGATATCTGTATCGGTATATTTGCTCCGTTAGTTCGTTTTCTGCCCTATACATAATGTTAATTATCAAAAACGCAATTGCTGTTCGATTCGTCTCTATTTTTTAATCATCAATTCAAATTAAGACAGTTGCGTTAAAATACGAAGACACATAAAATAAAATGCACGACTGGGTCACACGAACTTGCTCTCATGTAAAAGACTAAGAATTTCAAAAATTAATGCTAAGAGAAAAAGCATAAAATTCATTTTTTAAATGACTAAAACTCCTTTAGTAGTTGGAGCTAAGCACAGGATGACATGTGTTTTGAGCAAATATTAGTTTATGCGAGAACAAAATTGTAATTCGTTTTAGTGGTTTCTTAAAAAAATAAGCTTTTGTATACAAAATCTTTAAAACATATTTAAGAAAAAATTTTGGTTCGCATATTTTAACTTTTTTTTATTTTTCGAATAAAAATTTAATTTACAAAAAAAATATTGAATTTTCAAAAAAAAATAAATTTTTTACTTTCAAAAATTAAAAAAAAATATTTTTTTTAAAGTCTTAAAATGCAATGTTTTTTTAAACTTTTTAGAAGCTTCTCCACAAGTAAAGATTAATCGAAACAAAAAAAAAAACTATCAAAATTCTCGGAGCCATTTTTTTGAAAAATACGATTTTCGAAAACCATTTTTTGACATTTGTATTGTGGGTACCTTTATTTTTAGGTAAAACAAATTTTTTTCCTCAGATCTTGCAGATTATATTAAAAAACTTTTATAGTTTAAAAAAAAATATTTGAACCCCTAAAACCCCTACCTGCGTTCGCCCCTGCATTTGAATATGTAAAAGTAAAAAATCGGGCTTGATTAAAAAATGCTCATGTTATATATAGTCCAGTCAAAGCGTCATGAAAAAGGGCCTGACCTTGCGCGCAGAGGCATGGTCAATTTTTTTTTCATGGATCGATAGGTACTTATGAGAAAAGCTTAAAACCAAATTTGCACCACATGACAACTTTTTTTACCAAAGTTATTGGTAAAAATGTGTTTTGTGTCATTTTTTGGTCATTTGCGAATATCTCAGCTCTGCTATCTCGTACAAACAAAAATTAAACATACATTTATTCCTAATAACATTATCTATTATGTTCTAAAAAAAAGCATTTGTTTAAACAAATGAAAAAAAAGTTATAGTAAGTTAAACAAATTTTTTGTTGTTTAAAAATCACTTTTTCGTGATTATTAAGAAAAAAGCTCATTTAACGATGAAATTTTTATTTTTTATTATTAAAGTTCTGGTAATTCCCTACAATTTAAAAAAAAATTCAACACTCTACGATGAACGAAAGCCGAGTAATAAATTATTGAACATAGGTAAGTCAGCGCACCCACGCATTTTATGATTTTATGTTTTAATTAATATCTCAGCCCCAGTATGTCGCAAAGTAAAAATAAAAAACTATATTGCTAATAACAATATTTTCTATCAACTTGCATTTAATTTAATATGTTTAAGCAAAAATATAAAAAGTTACCTTAGGTTTCAACGTTTTTTTTCTTGTTTTTAATACCTTTTTTTCATAGTTATTGAGAAAAAAACTGTATTTCACGGTAAATACTTTTCAGTTTTGGATTTTTGTCTTAAAGTCCTGCTAATTTTCTTCAAATTAAAAAAAAAATTAGTCCATTACGACAGACGGGAGCCAAGATATTCATGATTTAAAAACTTAGGAAAGCTTACAATTTAGTATTTTAACCTTGTAGCTTGTAATTTCGGTGTCGCCAGCAACAAGAAGCAACAAATATGTGTAAGTATGTGTGGGGTGTTTGAAGGATACCAATATAGTCTTGTTGCTGGCGACACCAAAATTACAAGCTACAAGGTTAAAATACTAAATTGTAAGCTTTCCTAAGTTTTTAAATCATGAATATCTTGGCTCCCGTCTGTCGTAATGGACTAATTTTTTTTTTAATTTGAAGTAAATTAGCAGGACTTTAAGACAAAAATCCAAAACTGAAAAGTATTTACCGTGAAATACAGTTTTTTTCTCAATAACTATGAAAAAAAGATATTAAAAACAAGAAAAAAAACGTTGAAACCAAAGGTAACTTTTTATATTTTTGCTCAAACATATTAAATTAAATGCAAGTTGATAGAAAATATTGTTATTAGCAATATAGTTTTTTATTTTTACTTTGCGACATACTGGGGCTGAGATATTAATTAAAACATAAAATCATAAAATGCGTGGGTGCGCTGACTTACCTATGTTCAATAATTTATTACTCGGCTTTCGTTCATCGTAGAGTGTTGAATTTTTTTTAAATTGTAGGGAATTACCAGAACTTTAATAATAAAAAATAAAAATTTCATCGTTAAATGAGCTTTTTTCTTAATAATCACGAAAAAGTGATTTTTAAACAACAAAAAATTTGTTTAACTTACTATAACTTTTTTTTCATTTGTTTAAACAAATGCTTTTTTTTAGAACATAATAGATAATGTTATTAGGAATAAATGCATGTTTAATTTTTGTTTGTACGAGATAGCAGAGCTGAGATATTCGCAAATGACCAAAAAATGACACAAAACACATTTTTACCAATAACTTTGGTAAAAAAAGTTGTCATGTGGTGCAAATTTGGTTTTAAGCTTTTCTCATAAGCACCTATCGATCCATGAAAAAAAAATTGACCATGCCTCTGCGCGCAAGGTCAAATGACGCTTTGACTGGACTAATACGGCAGTAGATTTTATATGGTCGAATCGAATCTCGATCATGAATACTAGTTTTAATAATTTTTTTAAATATAATAAAATTATCTAACATAAAGTTTAGTTTAGAACTCTTCCGTAGTGATATGCTGAGAAGCTATCTTGGCTATTGGTATTTTAATAGGTATTGTAAATAGACCGATAAAACAATGGACCAATTATTTCTCAAAGTCCTGAAGTATGCATTTTCAAGTACATAATACATATATACATAGGTAGTCTACACCTAATTGCACTACATATCCAATAAAGGTTAAAGAATGGTTACTTACAGTCTATCATCATCGTTGTTCCGACGGTTGAAACTGCGGTCCATGCGATCATTTCGGTTACCACCCCCACCGCCACCACCTCCGCCAGATTGGCCACCTTCCCGAACGATGCGACCATACTGGTCTCGATTTTCACCATGATCTTCCTTAACTACGAGCTCTCGGCCATTGATTTCATGCCGATTAAGTTTCTCGAGGGCCTTTTCCACATTATCGGGGTCTTTGAACTCAACAATTCCACATCCACGGGCCTTACCGTTCTCGTCATGAAATAGCTCGACGTACTCGACACTGCCAACGATGCGGCGGAAAAGATCTTTTAAATCCTGCCATCTGTAGTCGTAAGGAATATTTGAGATATAAACGCGGCAATTGCGCTTTTCACGGCTACGCTCCCGATTTCCACCGTCAGCATCAGAGAATCGGGTTCCTCGAGCTCCACGCCCACGGCGGTCACGCTCTTTTTCACGGTTGTCGGGACCTCCTCCTTGGTCATTGTTGCTACCACCGCCACCGGCACTGTCACCCCCGTTTTCAGAATTATCACCGACTTGTGATTGTTGGTTGTCTTCAAATTCCATTTCTATATCAATACAATTTTATTTAGTATTAATAAGCTGGAATATAAGTTGATTTGCTTACCTTTGTGTGGATATTTTAGTATACAAATTCGTTCTTAAGCTTGCAATAAATTTACAATACAATTTGCAAACCAATTGTTACAGAAATAAATTTTCACTTTTTATCGATCGATGTACAACAACGGAAGAAAAGCGCTGTAGAATAGCAAATGGCGGAGCAAAAATTCTTCGTTTTGGCGTGCAGAAGAAAAAAACAAAAGTGATGCTGATGAAATAGGCCGGCAAACGGCTTGCGGCGCGAATTATCGATTTTTAAACAAACATCCTTGTGTTTGATATCAGATGGCGCTATATATAGCGACTGTGTTGGTGGAATTGAAGTTTTGTGTTGCTTTAAAGCGCGGACCAGATTGAACCAGCAACAGCAACAGCGGCCGCCATTAATTTAGAGCCAATGTATTTCAATTGTTCAACACACATAAGAAGAGCAACAGCAACGCCAACAGCGTCGTTAGGCCAAAGTCCTAAATTTGCTGTTGCTGGTGCATAATAATGACGGGTCAAAGAAAGTGCACATTTTGTGTCGTACCCCTTGGCATAATGGTTTGGTTAGTGCGTTGAACTGTCTTGCAGGGTTTCGATACTCAGCCGCTGCAAAAAGAGTTTTTTTCAGTGGAGTACTACCTCTTGCGATGAATTGACAAATCCTCCAAGAGTATCTCTTGTCATGAGAAGTGCTGCTCATTAGCCGTTTGGAATCGGCAGAAAATTGTAGGTTGAACAAAATTTAATGGTTGAGAGTTGAAAAACACTAGGCTTATCATGTTTATTACCCGTCATGTTAAATTTTGTGAGGTATTTTTTGATATTGCGCGGAGCTCAAAAAAATATTCTATAATACTTTTTAAATAAACAACAAAAACAATGCTGCAATGCAAAGGGCATTAAGGCCGGTATTCACCGAGCGCTCATAACTTAAGAAGCTCATAAACCTATTCACCAAGCAATATTAGTGAAGATCTACGAGCGCTCTTAAAAGTTAGGAGTGGTCGGGACCACGCTCTCTTCGAAAGTTTGTTCGCTTGTGCGTGTGCCACGCACGCATTTGACTCGAATCCATATGTGAGCAATGCCAAGTAGAAGAGTATCCGTTTGCTGTCAAGACAAACATTCCACAACATTTCACAGTTTGGGTATGCCTGAACAAGAGAGAGTGGCTCTCATTTTCGAACTTCGAAAAACACTTGTGAGAGTGGTTGGTGAATAACCCAAGGAACTTTCAAGTTAAGAGCCTCGTAAAGTTAAGAGCCGTTTAAGAGCGCTCGGTGAATACCAACCTAAGAGTCTCTGAAACTTTTTTGTATCAATCAAATTTGACATTTGACTTTGATAATAGGTGTGTTTTTTTTGCAAGTCCATATAGAATTGTAAAAAAAAACGACATCGGGATTTAGGAGCTTTTTTTCTACATAGCTGGAAGCACTGTGTACGCATTGACATTTGTCAGCTTATTGACGACTAGCATCAACCAATCCAAAAACTTCACTTTTGACGTCTCTGAGCAAATTATCGATAACATATAGATAATACCATTTTGGCATCACCATTTTTATCGGGTCTTAGATTAACTCTCGATAATTATCTGGTCTTAGCTAACTCTGTATAGATTTAAGTAATTGTTGCATTTGCATGTAAAGCGCTTAGTCCCGATGTCGTTTTTTTTTACAATTCTATATGGACTTGCAAAAAAAACACACCTAATAACTACTTAAACACAGCATTTCCTATGTTAAAGGTAAGACCATAGGTCTATCCCTAAACTTAGGACTAAATTAATTTATGAATAGCCTAAACTCTGGAATTGCTTAGTAACAACTTAGCAAGAGTTTAGCAAACATCTATGAATATGCCCCAATGTGCTTGAGAAATGTTTGCTGTTGACGATGCAAATATGCTTTAATTTTTATTTCGATTAGTCTAATGGACAAATTGCATATAGGGCATGAGTTTTTTTTTCAAACAATGCGATTTTGTTTGGTATGAGGCACATTTTGACTATCCTATAAAGCATTTAAGTATGAAATAAGATTTCGACTTTTGGATGCTTATATAGCATACAAAAGTTTAAGAAAAGCGTTGTTAACAATACTTGTTTTTTTAATTTTCCTTATTGTTTTTTTCCTTTCCGAACTTCATTTTGTTTTTATAAAAGGCAAAGTATATATTTTATCACCTAAGCGCAATGACTCAATTTTCCTTTAATCTTACTTTTTTGCAAATTAAACAAAAATTATTTTTTATCTAGAAAAGACAGGAAGGAGAAATATGTATTTAATCAGACTTTTAATTATGTTTGTCATCATAGTATAAAAATAGAAATAAATATATTGTAAAACATAAGATAAAATAGACAATCAGAATATAATAAGAGGGGCATTTCACGTGAAGCGGACAACGAAAAAAGTGATGGGCGTTGAAATTCATTCATCTTTGTGTTATTTATACTTCATTTGAATCTAAAAATACATTTAGAAGGATTTTGAATTTTGAGGTCTGGTACTCCAGTTATTGACTTGTAAACTTTCGACAAGCAATGAGTTATGGTTTTTAAGAAAAATGTTGATAAATTAAAAGAAGCAATATAAAAATAATTTTAATAGTTGAATATATGGTAAAACAGATGTTCTTTTTATTTATGAAATCTAAACCGGAAATGCAATTTTTTCTTATATATAAAACCGGAAATTAACATTTCAAATTAAATTTTGGTAAACTTGGCCCATTTTTATAATTTTTTTTTATGTCTCAAAATAAAGCCCACATATTAGAGAAAATACATGCCAAGTTTCAGAGTGGGATACCCATACGTTTAGAAGATACATAATTTTTAGTGCGTGAACCTAGTGCAAAAAACAGATTTATTATACCTATAGAAAACCGGATGTTGGCGATTCAATTTTAATTTTAAGTAGCTTAGACCATTTTGATATTTTTTTTCTTTTCTCTTATTGTTCTTTATATAATAAAGATTCCAAATACCAAGTTTGAAGATGGGATCTCCATTCATTTAGAAGTTACATATTTTTTAGTGCTAAGGTGGCAACTTCGTGTCATGCGATAAGCCCCTCTTGGTCTAGCTGTCTCGCCTTCTCATAGTATGAAGAGACGCCATCTGTTAGGAGTGTAACTTAAACGCTAGAAAAAGAAAGATATAATATGCAGCCACGTTACAATAATTTGTATTGTATGTTTTTTTTGATTTAAGTTCTTGCTTTAAATGAATACAACGTTTAGTTAGTTGGCACTTGAATTTAAGTTTAATAATAAATAACACAGACCCACAAAAAAAAAAAAATCTTCTCTGACTTTGGGATGTGAACATGTGTCTCATAGGTTTTTCGGGTCGCTGATTTCAAATCCGGGGTCCGTTTGACTCAATCAGGTCAGGTTTAAGGGCATTTGAAGGTCAAATCGCTAAATATTCGTTTACAAATCTGAAAACCTATATATATATATGTTTTTGGCATCGCTGAATTCGAATTTAGGCTCTTTTTGACCCCAACATGTAAAGGTCAAGGTCAGACGAAGGTCAAACCTCTGCAATCTAACGATATGATATTTTTGACCCCAGATTCTGAAAGAGCGTAAAATTTTAAATCTAAATTCATCTAGATCTGTTGTTTGGAATGACCTCTGGAAGATATTCCAAGGTCAAATACTCCTTTTGGATCTCTTGGCTGATGTATCGACAGTAAATAGGGATTTGGGCTCTCGAACCAGTTGATTCTTATGTTTTTGGAGTCACTGAATCCGAATAATACCATTTTGCAGACTCTAGGTCATTTGAAGGTATCCATATAACTTCAGAATAGCCAATTCACAGCCAATACATAGGCCAAAATCTAAAAAACGAGTCTTATTTTGGATGACCGCCACATGACAGAGGTTGGTAAAAACATAGTCAACACATATTTGCACGTCAAATTTAACGTTCTTTCAGAATCTGGGGTCAAAAATATCATATCGTTAGATTGCAGAGGTTTGACCTTCGTCTGACCTTGACCTTTACATGTTGGGGTCAAAAAGAGCCTAAATTCGAATTCAGCGATGCCAAAAACATATATATATATAGGTTTTCAGATTTGTAAACGAATATTTAGCGATTTGACCTTCAAATGCCCTTAAACCTGACCTGATTGAGTCAAACGGACCCCGGATTTGAAATCAGCGACCCGAAAAACCTATGAGACACATGTTCACATCCCAAAGTCAGAGAAGATTTTTTTTTTTGTGGGTCTGTGTTATTTATTATTAAACTTAAATTCAAGTGCCAACTAACTAAACGTTGTATTCATTTAAAGCAAGAACTTAAATCAAAAAAAACATACAATACAAATTATTGTAACGTGGCTGCATATTATATCTTTCTTTTTCTAGCGTTTAAGTTACACTCCTAACAGATGGCGTCTCTTCATACTATGAGAAGGCGAGACAGCTAGACCAAGAGGGGCTTATCGCATGACACGAAGTTGCCACCTTAGCACTAAAAAATATGTAACTTCTAAATGAATGGAGATCCCATCTTCAAACTTGGTATTTGGAATCTTTATTATATAAAGAACAATAAGAGAAAAAAAAAAAAATATCAAAATGGTCTAAGCTACTTAAAATTAAAATTGAATCGCCAACATCCGGTTTTCTATAGGTATAATAAATCTGTTTTTTGCACTAGGTTCACGCACTAAAAATTATGTATCTTCTAAACGTATGGGTATCCCACTCTGAAACTTGGCATGTATTTTCTCTAATATGTGGGCTTTATTTTGAGACATAAAAAAAAATTATAAAAATGGGCCAAGTTTACCAAAATTTAATTTGAAATGTTAATTTCCGGTTTTATATATAAGAAAAAATTGCATTTCCGGTTTAGATTTCATAAATAAAAAGAACATCTGTTTTACCATATATTCAACTATTAAAATTATTTTTATATTGCTTCTTTTAATTTATCAACATTTTTCTTAAAAACCATAACTCATTGCTTGTCGAAAGTTTACAAGTCCATAACTGGAGTACCAGACCTCAAAATTCAAAATCCTTCTAAATGTATTTTTAGATTCAAATGAAGTATAAATAACACAAAGATGAATGAATTTCAACGCCCATCACTTTTTTCGTTGTCCGCTTCACGTGAAATGCCCCAAGAATTAAAAACACATTAATATCATTGTTAAAGTAAATAATAAATAAATATTAAAGATATCACACTTATTGATTACAATTTTTTTTTTCTCATAGTTCTACTGGAGTTACATCATTTATTTCGTCCACCTCAATTATTTGATTCTTTACTAAATGAGCATTGTAATATACCACAGCAATCAGCCTCATGGATGATGAAATTATAGAGCACAGAAAACTTATAAAAATTGATTAAATGCATCGGAGGAATATAGCGATGCAGAATTTAAGAAAAACTATAGGTAAACACAAATGCCAACGAAAATAAAAATCATAAAAATAACTTTGCGACATCTCGCAAAGAAAAGCTACCAGCTCGACTCAGGTTTACCTTTTTTTTTATATATATATGAATCCCCATTTACATATTTACTGTTATAATAACTCCTTTGCAACTAATATGAATGGAATCAGCCAAAAAACAGTCAGTAATGTGATTCAGAAAGTTGTCCCACAATTTGTAGGCTTTCCAGAAACCAATGACGGAGGGACACTTCAGGACAAGTTTTATTAATAGATAATTTTCCAGGAATAACTAAATAAAACAAAACATTCTAAGAGCCATACATACACCACATAAAGTTCATTTAATTTTAATAAAAAGTTAACATTTTTTTAAATTAGGATTATTCTTCTCGTTTTTGATTTGTTAATCAAGCAATTCGATTTGCACTTGCATTTCAAATAACTTCTTTTGATACACCATTTTTGTCTCAATTTGTTCAAGTTCCTTTTGCAAGAAATCTTGGCCACTGAGTGTTGCTTTTTTTTAGATGAAGTTTGTTTCGAGATAAATTCATCTGGAGGTTCATTTTTTGCTTCATTTAATTTAGCGTCACCAGCGAAGTGTGCATCACTATCAAAATTTACTTCATCTTGTTCTAAAACATTTGAGAGCATTTCGTTAATCTCGAGAAAAATATTTACATTTATTCTTAGGCCAGGCGCGCACATTCAATTTTTAGTTTCGAAACTGTTTAGTTGCTAAAATGAAACATATGGGCTTATATGGGACACCGCACACTTAGAGCAACTCGATTCGAGCCAGACGTACAGTCGTGCGACAAAGCGATGCGATACGAGAAGCGATTGGATATGCGATAATTAGTTGCGACATAGTGCGCACATAAAAGCGATTTTGTGCGGTTGTGTTGTTAATTCCTTTATAATTATTGCCACCAAAATTATCAAAAAATTCACCACATAACACAAGCACTGAAATAAAAAATTTTAATTTTACTCGTTTGATTTTTTTCTCTGAGCCTCAAAACAAACAATATTAGCCTTCTCGCTTGAAAAATTGTTCAGAAGAGAAGCGAGATGCTTGCGATAGGTATGCGAGAAACTCGCAACACTCGCATCAAATATTGCTTCCCTGTGCGCACGTATATAAGAATGTAAATAAAACACAAAAACTCGGCCTATTGCAGACTTCAACTTAGCGAATTTGAAGGTAAGGTACCACTCATAAATATGAAGTGAAATGGCCATCAAGGTCACGCTATTTGACCCCAGTAGAATTTTACTCGTGGTGTCTGCAGTTGCAGGTCCCTGCAAATAAACTAAAATCGACCGATGCACTTATGTAAAGTCTAGTACGCAGATCACGCTAAATTTTATCTTCCACATTTTTCTCTAAACATCAGCTAATATCCAAGCTAAATTTTGACATAAGAACTTTGTGGAAAATATGTCACAGAACAGCTGTTCTCTAAATCAATTTTTTTCAAAGATTTAAAAGAATTTGGTTTAAAGTATAATTTTTTAAGAATTAAGAATGAGAACGAATGAGAATTATGAATTATGAGCGATTTTCGTTGTGGAAAATCTTGTAAGACTCCCGTCACCAAATATTCTTCTAAATATTATTCAAATATTATTTCATTTCAAATTGAAATTGAAATTTAGCTCGAGACAATTATTTCGTGCGCTAAATTTTGACAGATAAGTTATGTACAGTTCAAAGAGAAATTTTGATTTTTTAGCTGGAGCAGCGTACCTCTCGGCTAAAATGCTTGACATAATTTTAGCTTGGCTAAATTTTGGAGAGAATTTTGTATGGGACATAAAATTCAGCGTGATTTGCGTACTAGGCTCAAGGTGAAAAAAAAAAACAGGCGATCGCTCAAATTCAGCCGAATCTATGCACTAGTCATTGAAAATTAGACCACTCGGATCCGTGGCCACCGTAAGAAAAGAAGCCGAGGCAGGCAAAAACAAATAACGAAAATTTGATTAATTTAATAATTGTTAATTACTTTAGTTCAGGACAAAAAACAACTCCAAGCAAACAACGAAATAAAATCTGAATTGTACATATAGTCAGCTATTTTTGAAGTTGCTCATGGGATAGCTTTTTATACTCAAATTTTTAGGATAGGTTGAGATTTATTTTTTACCACCACCTTTTTTTTTTTCTTTTTCGAATGCTGTTTTTATACATGGAATAAGATCAACATATAAAGTTATCCAGCTTTGGATAGAAATCTGAATGTATCCAATGATTTTCAAATGTTGCACCTCGAGTTTCCCGTCCTCCCAGAGGTTATGGTCTTAACTTAAAAAAATTTGAGATTTAATATTCATGGACTGTGCTATGAAATCTTGATGAATACTTGATAGATATATATTTATTTTACCAGGATCAGGAAAGAAGATGTAATTGAAATATTGAAAAAAAAAATATTATTTCAAGCAAAGGCAAATCGCAGATTAGAAACCACAAATATATTTGACATTTGGGTTTATATTATGAGTTATGACATTTGTGAAACTTTCATGAATAGAAACGAGGAATATGTTCACTGCTTCAGCTTAGTTGGTCAAATTGAGTGTATTTTCACGAAATAAAAAAAGACTAAATTAAACGCAGGCAATTCTGAGGTAGTTCACAAAATTATTAGAAATGGAACTATGACCAAAGAAATCAATATTTCTTGAAGACTTAGAACATATCAATTTAGAAGCATGACATAATTATAAACTGGGTAACTGATTATGATGCATTAAAGTGTGTTTAGGGAAAATTGAAAAAATGTATAGTTAAAAAATGGTGTAAATAACCAGATACATATATCAATTCTTTTGATTTCAAGTCGATTAGTTTTTATAAAGCATACACCAGTGGTCGCAGAACGCAGATGTGTATACTTTTTGTATACTTCAAATACTCGTGATTGTAAAAAATTACAATCTGATCTTAGTTCGTTTTTTGACTGGTGTACTTGTAAATGTTTTTGTACGTATTTTACAAGAAAGTTTTCTTTTATTTTGTTCAATTATTTGTAAAATGATATATTAATATCTCGTGAAACCGGTATATCTATTCTTGGATGTCACATTTGATAAATAACTCGCAGTTATTTAACATATTAACTCCATTTCTAATAAAGTCAATTCAATTCTTGGTTGCATAAAAATGGAGTCGAACCTTTCGTGACAATGCAGCTTTTTAATTTTTTTTTTTCGACCCATTCTAGAGGTCAGGTTTGGTCACCTCATTACGAATGCCATAAAAATAGACTAGAAAAGCTGCAAAAACGATTAATTCGATTTGCGCTTAAGAGACTAGGGTGGGATAATCCATATAATCTCTCAACATACATATTACAATGAACTAAGATAAACTCAGTCTGGAGAACAAACGTCTCTATTAATGTTTTGCTTTCATTGTAAAATTAATCAACGCTAACATTGAATCTTTACACTTTCTGTCTCGTATTCACTTTAATATTCCTCCTTTGAGTATATATAATATCGATACCTTCCCGTAAGAATGTACTAAGCGACATTTCTAAAATTGTTCAGGAAACGAAAAAAACGAAGAAAGTTCTAGTTGAATCATAGACAAGAGACAATTTTGGTTAAACTAAGTGACATCTAACAAAATTTTTTGTTGCTCACTACAATGAGATCTTTATTAATGTCGCTTAGCATAATTTTTTTGGCGGATAATGCAAATTTCAGGGGGCAACATTATTTTAATGAGAAAATATGGCAGTTGGTAAATTTTTTTATTTGTACTCTAGTTTCCTTTTCATGCATAATAGGTTGCCGAAACCCAGGCCAAAACGTGGCCCTTAACATATAGTATATTTCCTCATCAAAAAGTCATTTTCGAAAAAAGTGTCGCTTAGAACATTCTTACGGGAAGGTATCGATATGGAGGGCTCGTTCCTATCCCTAATGCATTGTAGTACTTGAAGTTGTGATAGGGGTCGCTGTCTCACTTTCTGTAAGTTAGGGATACAGCCGTATCCTCCGATTTGTGCTTACCTTCTCCTCGCATATAGTTCTCCGTCACATGTGATATGAAGCACTCGGCAATAACTTTGTCTTATACAAATTTGAGTAGCGCCCCCTATGATAGTCACGCATTTGGAATAGAAACGAGCCCTCCATATTATATATACTCAAAGTATTCCTCACAAAAATTTGAGGAACATACGAGACTATACTTAACTTAACCTACAATTTTCTGCTTTAAATAAAATGTTTAAACTATTTAATTTTTACAATAGTAAATATAACAATTTGTTTGATAAGACAATAATTAATTCATGTAAATCAACATTTTTCCTTGCAATTATTTAAAATCTTAATATACACCTTTGTAAAATATTTTTTTTTTTGTAAAACCAGCAATTTAGTTATGTTAGCACGATCGAAAACGAAATTGTCATTTCGGTTATTAATTAAACCTTTGTGTAATTCTAGCCTAATACTACGTTTTCACCAAAGGTAAATCCGGGATTTAAGTGGATTTACCATAAGGCTAGCCGCGCACTAGCAACTTTTAGTTGCGAAACTGCTTTGTTCGAGCAACTAAAAAGTTTGTGTTTTGACACAAACTAAACGATTGCCTAAAATAAGTTCGCCATTTTATTGAACATATAATTATCTGCAAATTCACGGACATTCAACCAAACAGTTCATCTGTTTTCTATAAGTAACCAAACAGTTTCGCAACTAAAAATTGCTAGTGCGCGGCTAGCCTAAATCTCCTTTAAATCTCGTAGATTTACCATACAAATATAAATCACCTCAAATGAAGATTTAAAATAAATCTCCTTGAAATCTTCTCGCAATCAGAAGATTTGCAAAACAAACAAACCTTATTTTGCAGAACGCACCTATGAACACCCACTTTCTTCATTGACAATCAACACAAAATAGAAATATCTGTTTTTTTTCCTGGGTAGTAACCCAATGCAATTTTTTTTCGCTTGTCCAAATTGACAATTGAATGACAAGACAGAGTGAAAACGTCAAATAAATCTCATTTTCTTTGGTGAAAACACTTCAGGATTTATTTTAAATCTCTTGCCTTAAATCTCGGATTTATTTTTGGTGAAAACGTAGTATAAGCGTCCCCTTATTAAAATAAAATCGAATTTTGTCAGCTTTAAATAAAATGTTTAAACTATTTAATTTTTACAATAATAAATATAACAATTTGTTTGATAAGACAATAATTAATTCATGTAAATCAACATTTTTCCTTGCAATTATTTAAAATCTTAATATACACCTTTGTAAAATAATTTTTTTGTAAAACCAGCAATTTAGTTATGTTAGCACGATCGAAAACGAAATTGTCATTTCGGTTATTAATTAACAAGGTACATGTATAAAGGTAATATACTCCGCGCCGAATTTTTGGTTTCGTTCTGCGCATCTGTCAAAAATCTAAAAATGGCGGCTTATTGTGACTGCTGAACATCGGTATTCTCAGTAGTTTTTAAACCGGTGAATTGTTGTTTGTTAAAAAGTTAATAAAAATATAAAAATGCGTTGTGCTATCTTCGGGTGTTGTATAAATAATTTAAAAAAAAACTAATAATGGAGAAATTTCTTTTCATTCCTTTCCAAAAACACAGAAAATGTGCAAACAGTGGGTGTTTTTATGCTATCGGAAAGATATTATTAATGTAAAAACTGCTCGAATTTATTCGAAACATTTTAAGGAAAATGATTTTGTCCCTGTGAACCCTTTGTATGAACCACATGGAATAATTGTGAAATCAAGGCGCTTAAAGGAAAATGTGCTTCCATCACTTTGGTTGCCTTTAAAAAAACGGGAACAAACTTCAAGTGCACGGTGTTTAAGAATTCAGAATAGATCTTTGATATAATGGTATAGTAAATATGAAATATTCGTAGAAATTACATTAATTACGGCTTATTTAATATTTATATATTTATATAGTACTAATTCATTGGATCTCAATATTGAAAATGAATGTTCTTCTTATAATTTGTGTACTTTGGCAAAGCACACAGACACTGGGCTACACATGACTTCCGAATCAGATATCGTATCCAAAATTGATGAAAGTACACAAACTGAAACGTTTAAAGGTGATTGCAGTACACAAACAGATGAACAAATTTCAAAATATTCCCAGTGAGTAGACGATATTAAAAAAAAAACTATTCAATGTGAAAATTTTCATTTTTGGAATCGTTTCTAGATTGCAAGAAACACACAAAATCTCAGCAGCAACCTATTCCGAACACTGGCTCTTGAGGTTAGTCTTGATCATGAAGCACCCGCAGATGAACTCGAAACCCTGCAGTATGATGGCCTCGAACATTTGGCAGGATATATTTGCTATAGGATTAAAAACAACCCAGATCTCGTTGTTCAGATGAATCAACAAGAAACTTCGTTTACTTGGACAAATCAACTAAGTGAAGGATTTCTTCAAAAGCCAACCGACAGAATGATGACAGATATGGAAAAGATGGAGTTAATTTTTAAGCAATTTAATAAAGATGATATTGTGTACTGCTCCCCTCCAATATCAAAAAACATTGATAAGCTTTATCAAATAATATTTCTTTGGACACGAAAGTTAAGGAAATTTTCTTCCGTTCAAGAATGTACTTCCGAATCAAACACCTTAACAATGTACTAGAAGAAAATTCAAGAAAAAGAAAGAGAAAAATAAATAAAACTATTTCATAAAACAAGATTATAAAAAGTTTTTTTTTATTCATTTGGCAAATAAATAAATTAAAATTAAATTTCTGTCTAGATATCGTTCACACAACATTCAAACTAATGGGTCGTAAGTATTAGAAATTACTTTTAGTCACAGTGAGCCACCATTTTCATTTTTTGTGTTGTTTACGTTTTTTGACAGATGCGCAATATATTACCTTACACCGAGCCTCCACTTGAAATAAATGATTGCAAGAAATGTGTCATGTAGCCAATATTTCTTGTGGAGCCCCCTTATGTCTCGATTTTTGTTATTTTTAGACATAATTTTTTCTATTTATTTCTTGTCTTCGTAGAAGAAATAAATGCAGATATAAATTTTGACGTTTCGTGACTTGTGACTTCACTAGACACAAATTTCTCACAAGACGTCGAGTCTTGACACCAATTCCCACATTTTCATGTAACATTCCTTCATTTCATTGACAAACTCAAGTTATGTTTTCACTTTGTATAGAAATTATGTCCTGTTAAGCCAAGATGTAATTTTTTTACCATTTACTGTCTGTTTGCAGGCCAAAATTAACATTAAAAGAATTAAACATTGAAGATAGTAAGTATTTTGATTATTATTTTTTTAAATTAGTTAGGGCAGTCAGAGACTTTTCATGCTTGTGTTACTACTCAATTATATCCTGGAGCAAATGATCTTCAAGGTCGTGCAAATCTCTTTTGCTCAAAAATAGATTGACCCAAAACCTGTGCTTCCTTTTGTATTCTTCCCGTTTTGCCTCTTCCAGTTTATCCACTGCGTTTATCGCTAAAATCAAACGACGTGACTTACCTGGTGAGATTATGGCGAGGAATGAATAATCACGACATAATTTGCCCACACAGTTAAAGAAATATAAACTTCAGATATAGTGTCTGATATAATGTCAGAAATAAATATTGCTAATGGAGGTGCGGCGTTAGATTTGTGTACTGTGATTAATTAAACCTTTGTGTAATTCTAGCCTAAGCGTCCCCTTATTAAAATAAAATCGAATTTTGTCAGCCCTGAAAAATAAAAGCCAAACCCATCTAAACTCTCATTGTAAACGCGAAGTGACAGAACAGTCTTTTTTCTACCACAGCAGTGGCAGTCGATTGTGAGCCGATAAATAAATAAAAATAAATATCTTGTGTGGTTGTGGTGTTGAATATTTGTCAATTTCATCTTTAAGATGGAAGAATTTGATTTAATTAAACCTTTGGAAAACTTAAATATTGAAGAAGTTTGTCGTGCATGTTTTGAAACATGTGAACAATATAAAATTCTTTTCGATGAAGCTGAATGCATCGATAAAAGAACATTGGGCGATG
This sequence comes from Chrysotoxum bicinctum, assembly GCA_911387755.1. Taxonomy (NCBI): domain Eukaryota; kingdom Metazoa; phylum Arthropoda; class Insecta; order Diptera; family Syrphidae; genus Chrysotoxum; species Chrysotoxum bicinctum. Next base: position 30,199,747 of record OU426988.1, on the reverse strand, counting down.
TCTTTTTTGACGTCGTGAAAATTGAAGTAAGTTTTTTTTTTTTAAAGTGTAGGACTTTGTAGTGTACTTCTTATATTAGTTTAATTAATTTGTTTTAAATAAAATTGTGAATTCGTATTTTATAATGTTCATGCTACCTTAAAAAACCCTTCTTATGTATATGGATTTAATTTGTAAGAGTTAATTTTCTTGAATTCCAATTTAATGGAAACCCACTTTTTTAAGCTTGCGAGATACTAGTCCTAAGAGTATACATACAGAGATACTGTACGAACAACTACTAGATAAACATTTGGTATAAGATGTTGCAAAATAAATTATAAGTCGGCAATTACACAGTCGTCGTGTAATAACCACCAATAGCAATAGGGGAGATTTTCTCTGACTGCTGTTTTATACTTTATTAATAGGAATATAAACAACATTCTTACTGGTCTAACATAATTACAAATCTCGGATCTATAATTTCTCAAGTTTTGGGGAGGGCACACAAAATTCTAACTTTTCTGCCACTTGCGTTAAATTTAAATTCTTTTAAAAATATATTTATATGTATTAATAAATTTTTGAAAAAAAAACACCAAACTTGAAAACTATTAAATCCAGTTTCGAGGTCTTAAACATTGAATAATAGCAAAATGGAAACGTAGCTAGTACTGCTCTATTCAACAATATTCCGATTGGGAAATTTTTTCACAACCTACCTATAGGTATATACGAGTATTTCCGAAGGAGAATAAGAAGGAATATTTGCATTTCAACGAACTTAACCGTTTTTGTATGTTAGTTGAAATGCACGGATTCTGTAAAAAATGTATTTCCAAAGATAGGTAAAGACGATTGTCATATCTGACAATATCGTCTGCTTATTAAAATTTGTTCGCATGTCGATTTCATTTTAAGAATAACTTTTTTGCTTCATTTATTTTCATCTTTTTTTTTGTCATCGGCATTTGTCAGCATCTGCAATAATGTTGCATTGCTTTATTTGTTTAAATCTTAATATTTCCAAAAAGAACATGAAATTATATTACAGTAGCAGTACAATTAAATTTTCACACCTAACTAATCAAGAAATTGTCAGCAATATTCTGACAATTATCAACTCGTCGGACAATGTTCTTAATATCTGACAATAATACAAATTGTGTGTTCAGATTATTTCATTGTTACCTTTTTCGGGATGTTAAGAACAAACTTAGACAACAACTGTTAAGTGACTGGCAAAACAACTATCAACACACATACAAATCCATCAACATCGATAAGATCAAACCTTGTTATCCAATCACTACCTCCAAGCAGATGAACACCGTAATTCTCAGGCTACGACTGGACACACAGCATTCACCCACCATCATCTTCTAAACAAATCAAACCCACCAGCATGCACTCACTGTCAAACAATAATAGACATAAAACATATTCTTGGGATAGGTCCATGCAAATCATTGACATCCAACACCAGCGCTTACAACTCACCCACATCAACGGAAGATATCTTAAAAAACTTAGACCCAGAGAATATTAAAAGAATATGCAATTTTATAAAATTCCCCAATATCCAAATCTAAATATCTACCACAAAATATTTTACTTTTCATATAAATACGGTTTGGATTTGATCCTTTTTTTAACTTAAGAGTCAAAAGCTCCAAGCAGGTAGTGCTTATCTATAAATTAACATGTAAATTTTAATTTAATTATAATAATAATAATATTTCATTGTCAGATGGCGATTGACTGACATTTCCGACAGTATAGTCAGACAAAATTATAAAACCTTATTGACAATTCAAAAGAACTGTCCGAATCGGGATGCCAATAAAACAAACATTAACGGACCCATTTCAAAGTTTTCGGATAGTTGTGTTAAGCAAACCTACAATAAAGTGTCACAACTTTTACCACTGTCTGCAAGTGTGTGTTTAATTTTTGTTTCGATTCTGAAATTAAATTCAGAACCATTCTCTCTTTTTTTCAGTAAAGGAAATGTCATTCTTAATGCCAATAGAACACTTTAGAAGAGTTGACTCGCATTCCGATTGAAAGACAATCAGGTGTTTTTTCGGCTGACGGATTTGACAATTTCCTCAGATCTGAAAATCATCTGAACTTAGCTTAAAGACGGTTATTATCGAGAGCTATTAAAGTTAAAAGGCTCATAGCATATTCACTACAAAAGTCAATATTTATAATCGCTCTTAAGATAAGACGACATTTTTTTTAATTTTCAGATTGAAATGAACGTTTTTCTTCAAATCGGAATGTTATTCAAAACAAAATCTGTACATCTGGACAAATAGAAGATATGATTTCCAATCGGGTTATGTTTTTACAGAAACGCTCTGAATTTATTTTACATTTTTGCTTAGATCATTCGGTTTCTTTTCAAAACGTTCCTAGCTTACAAAATCGTATAAAAAAGAATATACATAATATGTACATATAGGGTTGACTTTCCTGTAAGGTAGCACGCGTATAATATTATTTTTTTTTTACAGTTAGCCAGCGGTCTCATTATAACAGATTTAAAATATTAAAGAGAGGGAACACCGTTAAATCATACATTATGCATTCGTAAAAAATCTAACTTGAGATTTTGAACAATGTTCACATTACGATGATAGCGAAGACAAAAACAATGGCCCGCGCAATTTTGTCTGTCTGTTGGACCATAGCTTAAACGGCTCGACCGATTTTCTTTAAACTTGGTAGGTAGTATTTTGAATTTTTATACCAGTTTTTTTTTCTTTTAAGACCAAAAATGACTGTACATGCCATACGATTTTTTTTCAAAATTTTATAAATATGTATTTTTTTTTTCTCAAAAACTGCCACAGATTTTTTTTTTTAATCAAAAACTTGTGTTTAGTTAAAGCTGGGTAATGCTTATAGGTTATTAATGGTACCCCCAATAGAATCATTTTTTGTTTGTTTTTGACTATCTCAAAAACGGTAGAAGCGATTTTGTTAATTTTTTGCACCTACGAGTATATCAACAGTTTTTTTTTTACTTAATAGTACCCTGAGATCTCAGGATTTTCTGGGGCCAATCCCGCTCACGCAACTTCGCTGCTCAGCTTAGGGTATGTAAAGTCTCCAGGCAGGCGCCTATTGTCACTTAAAAATAATGTGGGTTCAGAAAATTCCCTGTAATCAACAAATAATTATTTCTGTTGTGAAACTCCCTTTTTCTCACTTATAAAATAGTCAAATCCACTAAGTTAGGTTTCACTGAATAGAAATTTACACATACTCATGACATTGCACAAAAACTTTATGTTACACCATACAATTTTGTATAAATTTCGGCAATTTCAAATAATTCAATAAATGAATAATTTGAATGAATGAACGAGAAAAAATATGTTTTACTTCTGTAATTTAAAATTCTCTTGCATTTATAAAATACCGAATGAGAAAAAAAGAATACAAACGACAGAAGTGACAAAAAAATATGTCAACAGCTTTATCAACACAGCTATATTAGTCCCGAAAAATGAAGACTGCACAAAAATCAACGAACACATTGTCCAAAATATTGTAGAAGAATGTTGTAAAGTTTACTAAAGTTGTGATTCAATTATATCTGAGGTGAAAACTGATTACACATTGTATCTTACTGAATTTTTGAATAGTTTAAACCCGTCAGGCTTGCCAACACATAAATTGATTTTGAAGAAAAACACTATCGTTATTTAAATGCTCAATGTGGCTTAATTAATGGGGCCAGAATGGTTGTCACAAACCTACATGAGAACACTATCACGGCTCAGCTGATTGAATCTTTGAAAACTTTTGTTATACCCCGCATAAATCTTACTCCATTTGACCCAACTATGCCTTTCCAAATGATTAGAAGGCAGTTTCCACTGAAAGTTGCTTTTGCAATGACGATCAACAAGTCTCAAGGACAAACATATGAAAGATCTGGATTATACCTACCAAATGCAGTTTTTACTCATGGACAACTGTATGTAGCATTTTCAAGAGTCAAAAAATCAAACAACATATTTGTATCTATTACAGAAAATGATAAACAAAAAATGATTTCAATCTTACATCAAATATTGTTTACAAAAAGGTTTTGTAAAATTAATATGTTCATATCAATAAAGAATTTATTTATTTTGTTCAACATTCTTTTTGAAAATTTAATTGCAAAGCCTTATTGAATGTGCGAAATTTTCGCACGGGTTTTCTGGTCAACAAATAATTCCCTTACAATATCAACAAAAAAAAACAAAAATAGCCTGACTCTAGTAATACATCCACCAAAAGAAATACTACCTTAAAATTGAGCTTACATATACAGTGTCGGACAAAACTAAAGCACGAAAAAATATCACATTGGAAACATACGAATAAAAAGTGAAAACACTCGTGATACTTTTATATTTTTTATTTTTTCTTAATCACAACATATTATTCTATATTTTACAGCTTTTAATTTGATTTTAAATCTTAACATATTTCTAAAAAATAAAATAGTTCAAAACTCATTAAAAAGTAGCGCGACAAAACTAAAGCACATGTACCATATTTCTGTTTACAGTTATCGAATTTTACCGCTTACTTCTTAAATGCTACTACCTTCACTTGTTATTTTGTCAAGCATATTCTAGGCAAAAAAAAAAAAAAATATAATCGCGGATCTTTGCACCATGCTAACGGTCAAAGCTAATGAAGAATTTAAAATTTAAATGAAAATTGTTAAAATGGCGCGGAATAAATATTCCAATAAATTAAAAGAAAAAATAGTGCCCGACTTTCAAAGCGGTGAATCAATTACATTTATTGGCAATAAATATGGTACAAGCCATACTGTTATTTCTCGGATAATAGCTCGATTTCGTGCTCGGGGTAGTGTTCAAACAGTGCACAATGGTGGTAGACCTCGAAAAACCACGTCGCATTGCGATAAAAGAATAATGAGGTTAATCAAAAAGGACCCTTATATTACCCAAAAAAATTAAAAAAAGAACTAGACTTATAAATCTCTTGTAGAACGATCTGGCGAAGAGTGGTTGATAGTGGCTGGAAAGCTCGTCGTGCTGTAAAAAGGGCCATTTATTTCCCTTAATAATAAACGTGCAAGGCTAAACGCACCTTAGCTGGACTAGGGAAAAATGGAAGACGGTTCTATTCTCTGATGAATGGAAATTTAATTTAAAGGGATCGGACAGATTTCGTACGGTACGAAGCCCGAAAGGTGAACGCCTCAATCCTCGATTTACCAAGGCAACTGTTAAGCATTGTGGGGGGGAACATTACTATCTGGGGATGTTTTTCCAGTCAAGGGATCGGGCCACTTCATAAGATAAGTGGTATAATGGATCGTTTCATGTACCAGGAAAGCCTTCAAAACGTCATGCTTCCGTATGCGGAGGAGAATATGCCGTTGCGATGGATCTTCCAACATGACAACGATCCGAAACATACCGCTAAATTGGTGAAAGATTGGCTTAATGAAGGTAATATCATGGTTATAAAGTGTCCAGCGCAATCCCCTGATCTCAACCCAACGGAGAATCTATGGGAAATGGTAGATTAGAGGATTGATCGAACGAAATGTAACAATTTTGACTCGCTACTTGACAACAAGTACAAACTGTCTGGGAAAACATCCCCATACAAATAATTGACAATCTCATTGAATTAATGCCTCGTCGATGTGATGCAATTATCAAAAATAATGTTTACTACACCAAATAGTAACATTAAAACTTTTTTTTTATTTATTTTGTATATGAAATCAAAAATGTGCTTTAGTTTTGTCGCGCTACTTTTTAATGAGTTTTGAACTATTTTTATTTTTTAGAAATATGTTAAGATTTAAAATCAAATTAAAAGCTGTAAAATATAGAATAATATGTTGTGATTAAGAAAAAATAAAAAATATAAAAGTATCACGAGTGTATTCACTTTTTATTCGTATGTTTCCAATGTGATATTTTTTCGTGCTTTAGTTTTGTCCGACACTGTATGTATGAATGTATGTATAATTACTTGGTGTTCCCACTTCAAGTTCATATTAATTATGTTAAGTATAAATTTGGGAAGTTATAAACTCAACACAACTCCTAAAATATATATTTTTATATAATATGAATAGATGTTCAGAATTTATGCAAAATTAAATACCTATCATAATCATATCGTTTCACAATTTTGCATATGTTTAATGTAGTTAAGATTTTTGCTTAATATGTCTGCAATCATATCACCAGTTGGCACATTATTAAGTTTAATAATATTTTGGTTATAAACTTTAGGTATTTAATGAGGGTTTTAAACTAATTGTTATGCACTCAAATTGTCTCCTTTAAAATTTTAGCACCTTCAATCAGGTTAGAAAAATAAAGTTTTATAAATAAACAACTTCCTTTGATGCGGATGACAGTGGCATGTATTCGGCTTCAGTTATGCTTACAGCCACCGACGGTTGTTTTCGTGGCTCCCAGGATACTGCACTTTGGAGTTGAGGTCACTTGAGCTTTCAATTGAATTAATTTAAACAAGTACAGAACATGTCTTTCAGCACAATTGTAAACTTCAAAGTTTCAATCAAAACTTTCTCTATACCCATCGATTCAATAAAATTATCAGCTGCCAATTCAATCCTTTTCCAATGAGCCTTTTGTTCGAAATATAGTGTCTTGTCACAACACAAATGACCGGTTACTCCACTGTCAAGAACCTATGCGTCTTTACCAAATGTGCGGCGTTGAGCATAGCAAAAGACTTTGTCAACTTATTTGGCGGATAACTTGTTGCGGCACCATTTGTTACTTCATAGTGGCCTCTGTTGTTACATTTATAACAGTTACCGCGAACTGTTTTTGTGTGCGACTTATTTCATTGCTTTTGTGTATCATGCCTTGGTTTGGAAAAAAATGCAGGTTTTCCGTTTTCTGAAACAGTCACATCATCTTAGGCTAGCCGCGCACTGGCAACTGTGATCGAAATCAAATAGTTTAATCACCAGTTGATGGAGTCCCGCGCACTGGCAACTCTTTATTCACACTCACACTCTTTTTCTCTCTTGCGCTTATAGAAAACAGCTCAACTGTTGCGAATTAATTTTAGGCAATCGTTTAGTTTGTGTCAAAAAACAAAGTTTTTAGTTGCTTGAATCGAGTTGTTGTAAGTGCGCGGTGTCCCATATAAGCACATATGTTTCATTTTAGCAACTAAACAGTTGCGAAACTAAAAATTGAATGTGCGCGCCTGGCCTTAGTCTCGCCTTTTCCATTAGTTTTTAAAAAGATTGAAATTATTTAAATAATTTGGAAAAGAGTCATATCCAGGCAATTTTAAATTCAATAATTGCTTAAAAGAGATATTTTTCTGGATGGACCACTTGGCCGGTGAACGTTTCTTCATGTATTATAAGAAGTTTGGCAGTTTTTAATGTGAAAAGTTGATACGTTTTCACACAAAGAATTATGCTCGACAATGCCTTTTTGTATTTCCTCATCCACTCCAATATTGATTATGCAGGGGTGGAATCGGCTAAGGTGATAGTTGATTGTGATTGTCATTTTGACTATAGCTGTCTCCATCATATCAATAAAGAAATATAGAGAGAGCGATTGTCAAAATGACAATCACAATCAACTATCACCTTAGCCGCTTCCACCCCAGGCGCCAAAGTATCACAAGATATATAGGTCCATAGTCCAATATGATGAGAACAGATCCCATTTGTATCGCCCATTGATCGAAGTTGTCGTCACACAATTTCTCTGGTTGATATAACCCCGATTTAGAATTTATCTTTAAATAAATTTTTATAAGAAATATAAAAACTAAAACTTTAAAGACTTTTCAACGTGTGGAAATCTGGGCCCATAATCTTTGCTGGTAATAATTCAAATAAAGTTCGTTTTAAAAGTTTAATTCGACAACTAATATTGCATTTGATTTCATATGACTTGCTAAGTACATTTCGATTCAATTTAATTTTTTATTATTTTAGCAAATCGCTCAATGAATTACAGGGTTGGCCATCTAGTGGTTTCTTTTTAAATTATAGGTTATTTTGACACTGACAGCTGTTTCCCGCTCGAAATTTTGAGGAAAAGTCAAATGAAACGAAATGAGTCGCTTTACGCTTAGACAACATTGGGAAATATTGAAAACTTATTTCCAAAGTGAGTGCTGTGTAGTAGGCTGTCCCGTCGTTGTATGAAGAAAAAAAAATTTCGAATTTTTTACCGAAAGGGGTATCAAAAGTTGCGTATTAACGAGTAGATTCTGAATATGTACTTACTTTTTAATTTGGACATAACTTTTGGGTCTCTACCGCGACTTAAAGACCTAAAAATATAGTTTTTTACCTTATTCTAGGATCTTAAAGCCGTGAGAATTTTTTTTTCTTCATTCAACGACGGGACAGCCTACTGTGTAGCCCACAAAGTGCGTTTTTTGAAAAGAAGTTTTGGGCGAAATGAAGCATTTAAGGATTTAAGTTTTTGCCCAAAACCTTAGTGTACACAGATTCTCTGGCTGATTTACTGTGAGAAGTATGAATCAGCTAATTGAAATCAGCACTTTCGGAAAATCGTTTGGGCCCCACTGTGCGTCGTTGTGAAGCCGTAATACAAAATAATGATCATGCTACTAAATACTAGCTTCATTGACCAAAGTTGGCATTGAATTTATCTTTTTTGTAAATCTTTTTGAATGAAATTATGCAAAAATAAAGAAGAACTGCTATTAATTTGTTACCATTATTTTCGAACCCATTTTGCTCTGTTTTTTTTTTTATTATTGTTAGACTAATGATCAATAAATAACAGTTTGATTTTTATAATAAAAACATTTTAATAATTATACAAAGTTTTATGAACATTTCATAAAATCAAACTTCTTTTTATTTATGTATTCAAAAAGTAACTTATTTTCCGTTGAACTACTATTTTTATGCTCGCAGCTATGTATATGTATGTTTGTCTGTAGTTACGTACATATGTCTGTATCTCTGTATGTTCGTGTCTGCCGTGTCGGTCAAACTTCGATTCATCAACATCAGATAACTTAAATTTTCTATAATCGATTACTGACTAATTCGTTTATAGATTAACAAACGAAACTCGCAATCAGGGCCTGTATTTGTGTAAATTAGAGTTAAAATATGTTAGATCACAAAAAAGGTTATTTTTCTAAAAAAATGAGAATATTAAGTAAAATTTAATGTAAAAAATATCTTTTAATTTACAGATGAAGGCAAACGCTGAAACACCACCAAGTCGTATTTGTCTGACATGTTCAAATGATCTCATAAATGCTTACAATTTCATACAAAAGTCACAGAAAAACAATGGACGTTTACTTCAGTACTTAATAAATGCAAATATTAAAAAACCTGACTGTCTTACTGAATTTCCGATGGACATACCCAATGATCATAGTGTTACAGATTTTCTTCAAATCAAAGTCGAAAACGAGACCATTCATGACTATGACTACAATGATTCAATGCCTGAGAACGATAGAAACTCAACAGACATAAATTACGATTCAGATGAAAGTGATTATGAACCACTGGTTAATAAAAAGGAGAAACTCAAAAAATTGCAATGCACATTCTGCGATCGTGTATTCAAAAGGCAAGACTTTTTTGAGAATCATATGAGAAAACACAAAGAGGAGGATGTAAAGAAAAAAGGTACAGCAAATCTAACTGTCGTGTTTATGACAAACTTCTTATTGAATTTGAGTTATTTATTTAGAACTAGAAGAATCAGGAGATGAGACTAAACTAGAATGCGAAGAATGTGATTTCAGTTGCACTTCCAAAATAGAAATGAAAAAACATCAAAAATCGGATCACAAAAGGTATGTATGAATTTGTTTGAATTTCTGTTATGGAATTTTTTTTTATTTTCTTGTTTATATTTTTAAAACTGCTTTAGAGTTTTGAAAAAGACTAAACAAATAGGCTTATCCTTATTTTTCTTTATGTATTTGGTTGAAAATATTGAGCAAGCACTCTTTGGCAATAAGTCGATTTTAATATTTTTTAAAACTACATATATCTATAATATAACTTTTAAGGTTTGCCAGGTTGGTAATATGTACATAACATTTTTAAATTTTCGGTTCCGGTGACCACTCTTAATGCAATTTGTAGCGAAATGTTGGAGGTGAATATTAAACTAGCTTAATATCTATAATTTATAATTGGAGATAATCTGAAAAATTAAAAATGTCAAGGATCTATTTATCAGCCTTATTCACGTGAATCGTAGTTTCGGTTCCTTTTGATCTACCCTTGCATTCTGCTATCCACTGGTTGAACTGCACTACCCCAAACCAAATTAACATTTACATAAATACTCAGCTGTTTGTTTGGAAGTTTGGATAAATTATTTTGGCTAGTTATTTAAAGTTAAATAATAGAATGGATAGAATTGGACTTTTGTTTCCATTTCCAAACAGAGGAATAAGAGAATCCTCAAATAGAGAATTACGGAAAAATATATGAAAATCGAAAAAAAGATGGACTTGCAGGAAGAAACGTAAGTTGGACTATTTTCATTTTTGAATAATAATTCAATTATTTCAAAACCATAGGTTTTCAAGAACTTTCATTTAAAAAATAAGAGCATTTCGTTATGTATTGGAAATAGTTGAATTGAACCTCCCGCCTACAAAACGATAGCATTCACTTACAAGAAAAGAGAAGTTATGCAATCAACTTAAGGTTTTTTGGCCAAGGTAATCTGCAGCATGGCGCTGAAAAAGATTTTAATGTAGGTTTCGCTCAGTGGGCATTTAGCAAAGTCTTACAGGAGATACTGGACGTACTTCAAGCCAACTTATGTTCCAAATTTATTTCCTTGCAAATGACAACAGAAGAAAAAATAGATGCAAAGCACTGGTTTTACCAAAAATGTGGTTTGCCTGGTTTTGTAATGTGCGTTCCCGGTACACACATTCCTATTAAAACTCCCTAACAAAATCCACATCTCTTATATGATAGAAAAGGTCACCGCAGCCTTAATAAAATATTAGTAAGTCCAATGAAATGTTTGTCTTTAATTTTAATTTAAAAAAAAAAATTCCTTTCAGATATGTAATCATAAACAATAGATTATTACATACGCAAGTTCATATCACAGATTATCAACGTCTACTGTGCTCGGCACAATGTATGCAGACATTTTGAAGTATCTGTACATGAAGAATTACCTGATTATAAAGAAGGTAAAGATTATTTGACCAACGATATAGATGGAAGTGGTGTCGCACAGCCTCCGAGGCACTAAATATAAACGAAATAATGATGTCTCTCTCTTTAAGAGCTATTTTTAAATAAATAGTTTATTTACTATAAAAAGAATCAAGTATGGTTTAATTTAAAAAAAATAGTATTCTCCATTAATAAAAAAAAGAAAATTCACCATAAAAATATTACATTAAAAGAAAAAAAAACTAAATTCTTTACCTAACAAAAAGTTTAGTATACGGATTGAAAAGATTTTTGATAAAGCTCCCTCAAATAGCTTATATCTTGAGCTCTATTAAATGGATCGTCAAGATTAAGGTGTTTAAGCTTATGAAAATGAGATCAAACTTTTATAGGTGTTGATTGGGCAATATAAACAATACATTTGAATATTTTTCCTAATTATATACAGTCGGGCATTTTATTTCGCTTAGATAGAAAACGTACATCAGATTCACTTTGAAATTTCCCACGACGCTTGCGAATAGCGGAATGGGTCTAAATATGTTTTGTTCAAAAAAAGCCTTTACTTTACAAAATCCAAAACAGTTATGGAAACATTTTTCAAGCGATTTGAAATTCCACGGTATTCAGTGAGATGTATGTAAGTAGGTAGTCGGATCTTACGAGCTGACCACAAATCATGAGAGAAAAAAAAATATTGGATTGGATCTTTTTAGGGTTCGAACACATTTGGTTGTGGTAGTGCCAAAAGCCCTGAACTTCGGTCTCTTGGGGTTTTCTCGGTACTCCTAGTATTTCATGTAGATTAATGCTTCTTAAAACGCCCGGTTTTCCTATAGTTGGTTCATTCACAAAAGACTGTTCCTCTGTGATTCTACAAGACACTAAGCCTGCATTTCGTTGCTGTATTGGCTGTTGGATGAAAGGTACACTCATCAGTAATTCAGCTACATTCACCGCAATGAAAACAATACAAATTGGAAAGGCGACGGCACACTATGGAGTAAATGCATGAAAAAACGAGACAAAATTATTTTTTGGCTTCAATGATCAATGGCGAGATATCCATCTAAAACGATATCGTATGACATTTAAAATGCATTTCATTTTTGTTTTAAGTAATAAGACATGCATTTTGATTTAAAATAACGTTTATTCAACAATTTTTAGATTTTGTTTAAAATAATTTGTTATTCTGAAAGAGACTCTGAACAAGATTCACTCTCTTCGTCAGAATTATTATTATCTTCTTCTTCAGAGTCATCTAATGGAGAAGGAATCGGATGCTCAGATATCAGCATTTCGATTGCTTCTTTCGAAAAAGATTTTGTTTTTTTAACAGGAAGAGGCCTGAAGCTAGTTATAAGAGGGTCAGATGTTAATAATAAGCGATTAAGAATGTCTAAATTACAATTTTTCCTGGAATGTTTTCTTGAGTAATTAAGGCGGTACAGCCTGAAATGCTTATTTCGAGCTTCTGCTGCTTCTTCGGAAAGTTGTCCAATTGGTAAAATTGCATTTTCAATCACGGTTGATCCATGGATTAATATTTTGTGCAATGTTGGTGTCATTGGATAAATACATAAAGTTTTGCTGTATCGAAAAAGCTTAAAAATGCATAAAACAGCACATTTTCTAACACCAATAACAACTAAACCTGCAAAAACCTGCACCCAATTTTTTTTTTAACTGAAGCTTTATGGTTAATTTTATCATTCTACACAAACAACACAATGGAATTCGACGGAAAACAACAAAAAAATGATTAAGAATGAAAGAACAAAAAACAAAAAATTACATTCCAATAGGCATTTTTTAATTAAATCACAAAAAAATATTTAAACACAACTTTTTAACATGAAATTTAATGAATATATTAGAACACACTTGCATCTAAATTATAAATGTTAAAAATTTAATTAAATATTACGATATATGAAAGAAATAGTTAATAGAAACTAACAATTTTTTTTCTTTGATGATGCAAAAAAATTAATGCTTTCGTTTTCACTGATTTTGAACTAGTGCTATGGCTAACTTAGTTGGAATAAAAAAAAAAATTATACAGTTTCTTAATCTATAGGAAGTATACTAGCGTTTGGTAAAAACCTTACTTCTTAACTTTGCGTTTTTAAAAATCGACTTTGGTCTCGTTTTTGCATGCATTTACTCCATAGTGCGGCACTTGCTTTTTGTCTGTCGGCGCTGCTTGCTGTTTCAACAATGAATGACTAGTCTTCTCGATTATATTGAACGGCAGGTAAGGCAGGTCAGTTAAAGTGTTTTCGAGTCATACTCGATGCAGTGGTGGGGAACGGTGTCCTGGGAGATGTCGCGATGGAAGCTAACGACATCAAGATTAACCTTTATTTTGTACTTAACTTTAATTTTTCTAAGTCTCACAGCATGGACACAAATTTATTTTTTAAAACAAATAGTTCGGAGGCTTGCTAACAATAATTTTAAAAAGATTAGAACGTCATCGATATTTGAAGAAGTTTTCCAAATTACAATTTAGTAGTGGATATGTCTCAGATGAAATAGCAATAGAATTAAAGGCGACTTTTAACCTTTGGAGAGTTAGTACGGTATAAAATAATGCAGTAGATTAAATATAAAGGTTATAACATAAACTATATTTTAGATCGGTTCTGCGTTTAAGAATATTTGTTAGTTATCTTGTGGATTATAATTAAGCCCAGTTAAGGGAAAAGACAGCAAAAATCATTAAAACCGTTATAACGCGAAAACGGGACGAAAACGAGAAAATTACCTCTTAAGTTTTTCGACTTAAAATGACGTCAGGAATCCATGGTTTTCATTTGAGGCGGTGACTGTGGGACATCCTGTATATTGATTTATATTCAAAGAAAATCGTTTTAATGCACAGAAATATCAAAAGTTGTAAAAAAGTAAAAAGTAGTAAAATACAAAGATAAAGATGAGCATCAAACGCACACCACCACTTTATATCAAATGAACCAAACGACCTATAATGGCACTTCCTCAGGAGATGTTATAACTATAGACACAAGGCCTTAGGTAATATGCCTGTCAATGATTTATTACAGTTTAAAAAGATGGAGAACAATCCCATTGGTTTCATATGACCTATGTTGTACGAGGAATGAACCCTTAGTCCAATCCAATACTTTCGAACTTTTCATGTAAAATCTTCCGACAAAAATGTTGCACATAGTTGTAAATTAAAAATATTCGAACGGTTGCTGAATCCATTTAATTTTCCGAGGCTCATGTGTGGAAACACAAAAGCTAGATGCATGGAATCCGTGTTTGTTAATTAAACATTTTATTCTATCTATTATGAACTTCAATAAAAATCTATATAATCTAAAAAAAATATATGAGCTTTAAGTATTTGGACTTTGGTATTTGAACAGATGTTCGTTTAATGCACATTTTCTTTAAATCCTAGATTTATCTAAAGAACTAATTGTAATTACGGGATTAAATTTTAAAACAAAATTTCTTAAATTTCTATTAAAAAACCTTTTTATTAAGATTAAAAAAACTTCATTAAAAAATATAATAATATGTATTTCTATTTTATTACTATATTTCCAGTAAAAAGACAAAGAAAGCGCTCAAGACTCGAGGCCAACGTACTAACATGAGTACTCGAAGCAAAACAAAAAAAACCAAATCAAAGTCTGGCCGGTTTGAATGTGACCATTGTAATAAAACGTTTGCATGGAAGAAAGATCTATTTCGTCATGAGAAATCTCATGAACCTAACACAAAGAAGTTTGCATGTCCACATTGTGATCGTCGGTTTATACGAAAGGATAAGCTCCAATCACATGTTTTGGTTCATTTGGGTGGTATTGTAAAACCTCGTTGCTCAAAGGCCACTCTAGCTTTCTCACGTCAATTGTATTCTCAAGAAAAATTCAAAGAAATGGTCTGTATGATTTGTAATTACGACAAAGCGGTTAATATAAAAGAGCTCTGTCGGCATATCAGCTTACACGACTTGCAACAAGTTGAATGTTTCGAGAACAGTAAATGTGTGAAGAGGTTTTATGCTGGCAAGGACTTGCAAGAAATTATGATGCTAATAGCTAATCAAATTGAACAGAAAGAGTTTGGAAAACTACATTCCATTCTTAATGCCAATGGCTTGGAGATGGGTATCAGCGATTCGGATGAAAGTGATGCAGAAATTTCGTACAATTGTGAAATTTGCAATGAGTCATTCAATAGAAAGCACAAGCTTATATCACATTCATTTTCTGGACATACCGTTGACGAGTGTCTTTATAAATGCGAGAAATGTAAACTGGAATTCACTTGCAAAAAAGTCTTTGAGAGCCATCAGAAACATCATTGTAACAACGTCGACAAAGAGTTTAACTGTGACAGTTGTCCAGCAAGATTTGCTTGGCCTCAAAATCTGGAAACTCACAAATGTAACAAAGAGAACGAGTCTCTTAAGGATAAAACGGTCTGCGAACCATGTGGAGAAGTTTTCGCCACTCTAAAGGCTTTCCGCCTTCATAAAAAGACAAAATGTGGTACGGTAGAGCTTGATAAAGAGAGCACCACTTGCGAAATTTGCAATAAAGTCTTTAGTTTCCCAAGAGATTTGAGAAAACATAAAAAAATTCATATACCAGACGGTAAGTCTCACGATTGTTCTGTATGCGGCGAAAAATTCCTTCGTTCGGACAATCTACGAAACCATTTAAAGTCGCACACTAGTAAGGTTGAAAGACCACTGCTAGCAAAGAAATTAATGTGTATGCTCTGTGGCGATAGATTCACAACAATAGGTAGCTTAAGATACCATTTGTTTAACCATTCCGATGGCCAATCTGAAATTGACTTCGATAATTCTGGTTTCGTTTTAAATTTCTACCCTGGCGTGGGCAAAGAAGTTGTTTCGGACTACATAAAAAATTGTTTTAATGAGCAAAAACTTTCGCAACTGTATTTAGCGGTTAATAAAATCGGTCTTGAGATGACGTTGAGTGACTCTGATAGTGATGACGACGAACAAACGTACAAAGATCAAGAAACGCCTTCGAAAACTTACGTATGTGAACTATGTAATGTCAAGTTTCCACGTCGTCAAGCTATTCTTCAGCATCAACATTCTGAGCATGATTCGAAAGAGAATAATTTCCCTCATAAATGTGTCAAGTGTGAAGATCAATTTGTATCTGGAGCTCTTTTGGAACGTCATTTCAAAAGTGAATGCCAAAATGATGCCAGAACTAATGCTTGCGTCAAATGTGGTATTAAATTCATTTGGAAAGAAAATTTAGTCGCTCACACTTGTTTCAAAGAGGAGAAGAGTCCGGAAGAGAATAAACAATGTGAAGTTTGTGGCAAGAAATTTATTTGGCTTAAGGATTTGCATCGACATAAACGAAGTCATATACCCTATGAGAAGAAATTTGAATGTCTTGTGTGTGCTCGAAAGTTCAACCGCAAGGACAACATGAGAGCCCATATGAAAGTTCATACCACCGAAAATCAGGTTAAGGATAAGGCAAAGATATCGATTAAGTGGGAACAACAGGATGAGAATCTATGCAAGCCCAATGGACAGAAAGTTATTCAGTGTAAGATCTGTTTGTCAAAACATAACACAATCAAAGATTTAACAACTCATTTGATGAGCCACAAAGACCCATCAACCTTTAAACAAAGAGAGGCAGAGGCAAGAGAAATATCAATGATGATATATGGCAAGCAAATGGAGATGCAAACTCTGGAGAGAGCAATTTGCAAAGATCTCGAGAAAGGCAGCAATACCCGCTTCTATTCAATCACTAACGAAGCCGGTTACGAACTAAATTTAAATGATTCGGAAACTTGTTCTGACTTTGATGCGGACGATGACGACGACGATGACGATGATGATGATTTGTTAAAAGATCGAAGACGTGTCCTCAAAGGATACAACTGCCAAATTTGTAGTCAAAACTTTAATAGGAAATTCAAAATATTTGAACATCAAAGAACCGAACATCCATGGGAGGAACTGCCATACGAGTGCAACCGTTGTGGTTCAAAGTATGTTTGTGAGAGAATTTATCAATTACATTTGCAAAATGATTGTGAGAACAATGAGAAGCAATTCAAATGTAAAACTTGTCCGATGAAATTTGCTTGGAAAGAAAATCTAAAGAATCATGAGAAGTATATGCATGATCAAAATCCTGCGATGCCAAAGAAACATCATTGCGACATTTGTGGAAAGAGTTTTCTTTGGGTAAAGGACTTAACGCGCCATCAGAAAACACATCAAACGGAAGATGAGAAATTCGAATGCACTTGGTGCTTTAGAGTCTTCATGCGCAGGGATAATCTTAAGGTAAGGAAAATATTTAAATTTATAAAAGAGGTTAAACAAACAAAGTGTGCGGTGGTGGGATCGCCAACAGGTCCTAGCGTAATTCGAAATTAATCGGTATATTTCTTAATTTTATTCCAATTTTTCAATGAAAATAGTGTTTATTGAAAACTCAAATCAAAATGTTCAATTTATTATTTTATGAACAATACAGTTTAAATCTTATCATTTTATTGTATCATAGAAATTATTGGTTTATGGTAACTAAAATAATATACATATGTTTCAGATTCAATTTTGTTCAAGTATCTTGAAAAAAAACAGCATCAACTGTAGTACAATATTTGGTTGTGCACTGGATCATTATTAATAATCAAATTAAATAAATCAAAAGAAAAGTGAAATTTATCAAATTGCACTTTATTTTAACACACGTTATTGTTTCACACAAATCAAAATTGAAAGTCCAACTACAACAATAAAAAAAAGAACTTACATTAAATATGAATGCATTTCGAACGCTTGTTTGCATCATTTTGTAAACATCAAAGAGTTTATATGCGAAGTAACGGACATTTTGCCCTCTTCTGCATTTAAGTTATTGCTTTCTTTTTTACTTGTTTACTTGTTTAAATAAGAGTCTTCGAATAACCATTTAAACCAGCCACTTCAACTATACAGGGTGCCCGGTAATTCGTGTGCCATACTTTGGGATGCGATTTTTGGTCATATTCTAAGAAAAAAATTATTCTACAGTAAAATCTGATTTTCAACTTTAACATCACTTTTTGACGATTTAAAAAAA
Organism: Chrysotoxum bicinctum; assembly: GCA_911387755.1. NCBI lineage: Eukaryota > Metazoa > Arthropoda > Insecta > Diptera > Syrphidae > Chrysotoxum > Chrysotoxum bicinctum. Next base: position 30,181,417 of record OU426988.1, on the reverse strand, counting down.
GGCTAAATTTGGTGTACCCTGACCCATGTTAAGGTCAATTTCTCTGTCAGTACTTATGGCAGGGACCTCATTTAAGACTTTTTTTTAGTAAAAATACTAACCTTTAAAACTAAGTTTAAATTGAGCGGATATGTTTTTAGGGTTGTCAGATATTCAATTTTAAATGGTGTTCAATTTTCCTTGCTCGAGCAAAATGTTGACTTTGAGGTCAATTTTTTTCAAAAAATGCGTAATAAACATAAAGTTTTATTATTTTTACCTGAGGAACAAAACAATAATAAAAAAAAACTCATAAATAAGTGCACCCAAAATCCCATATATTTTATGATACTTGGGAAAATCTAAGACATTGAATAAGACAATAGGAATCACCAGTTATCACTCGTTTGTACTGGTGGGCTTGAGGTACACTGCGATATCTATGTTTACAGGTTTCCTTGTCAATTCAAAATCTAAAAATGCAAATTTTTGGTCTACTTCTTTTTCAACTGTGGATTTTATGGATTCACATTGATTTTATTTAACTCATTCAAAATTCAGTAATTAACCTTACGACTTAAGTTTCATTTCCAATTCAGCCATGTAAATTTTGGCCATAAACGGATTAAGTGCGTTGCGGATACTAGTTTCTTTTGTTGACTTATAAAATTCACGACGAAATTAGAAAAAACTATGATTCATGCACATCCTAGCTGCTTTTATGTAAATATATCTTTTTTCACTTGACACATTATTTTCGATCAAATATTCCACTAAACGCTTCAATCGCATGTTCTACAGGCACACTTGGGAAAAGGGACACAATATCAAACGAAAACATTCTTTAAAGTATTTTTAAAAAAAGTTCAACACAAATTAAAATAAAGGTTTATTTGTTCAATAAATTGATATGTTTATTTTATTTTAATATATACCAACACCTTCCATTTATGTTGCTAATATTATGGGTTTTGATATTAGGGCGGTTCAATATTTTCCAATATACATTATATTGTGAGGGTCAATTCCCAAATTGTGAACTTCTGATGTCATAACGAAACATTTACAATGTGGACTTTTGTCTTCTTGAACATTTCAATTTCTAATTTGACGTCTGTTCAGGAATTGGGTCTTTCGGCCATTTTTTTTGAATTTAAAACAAGCATTCGAGTGCTGTTACGATTGCGAAATTGATAAGGGACTTATAAATGGGTATTTAAATATTCGTTTTGATAGCTATTCGTAAAGCATACACGATTTAGATTAAACAATTACTAACATCCTTTTTATCTGCTGATACATTTAATTTGAGTATTAATAGTGATCCAGGGCCATACATAAAAAAAAACAAAAGTTTGTTTATTTGATTTATTATTGTACATTAATGTAATGGGTACAGTTATGACAATGAATGTGCGTCTCAGACATGCGCCTAAGATCACACACAGGTAACAGGTAAAATACGATTCCTTTATTCACTACACCACACCGTATACTTGCGTTGCCTGAAAATTGGCTGGTCATTGACCAGTAGTGAACGATCAGCATATTTACCGTATGCTGACCTTGATATCGCCACCGAACAATGGTTCATCATGAACCCAATTGATACGGTCGTGTTTTCAAATTATTAATAAAACTAACAAAATTAAGTATTATATCGAAAAGCGTTTTTTATTAAGACGAACCGTTGGGCAACAGGGCCGCCCTTGGTACCGCGTTTGCATATTTTTTTCAAGTCCTCTTCCAGGACATCCTTAACTGATACATTAAAATACAATAAGTTTAATTTATAACAATAAAAATAACAAAATTTAGATGAAATGAACTTATATGAATTAAATAACAATTGTTTTTAAGACTTTATTTTGACTCATTAAATTCGATCAAATGATAAAAACTATTAAAATCAATACACATTACATTTATTGGTTCATTTAAACCATAGTTAACTCTTGCCAACGATGTATAAACGAAAAATCAGGACTCTGAGTTAATCTGGGACGAGAATTTATACGATTTTCTCTTTACTACGATTGATTTGATAGTTTCAAGATACTTGGATTAAATAAAATATCAAACATATTTATGCATCTTATTTAAGTTACCATAAAGAAATTTATTTCTCTGATAAAACATGATGATAAGATTTAAAAAAATTATTAATTACAACTTTACTGTTTTTCTTATAACATATGGCCGAGTCACTTAAGCCGACATGTTTTTCTTTCTGGACTATAAAGTTCGTGATTATAAATCAGTATCAGTCTGCTTTTTCCGCTTAATGTCCAAAAATTAGCATCGTTACTGGTAGTATTAGGTTTTTATAGAGCCTGCATTTTGTTTTACGTGTGAGGAGTTTTGAAAACATTTGTATTTATTTAACTTCAAGGCCAACAAGTTTTGCCTGTTCTTCCTACTTATACCTTTGTATATACAGGGTGTCCCTTAATTTGTGCATAATATTTTAGGGCGTGGTTCGTGGGTATATTCTAAGAAAAAAATCGTTATACAGTAAGAGTCTATCTCCAATTTTTATATCATATATCGGGCATTTAAGAAAAGGCCTATTTGGGTGTACCCTGACCCATTTTAACGGTAATTGCGCTGTTAATACTAATGCCAAAAATTTCATTGTCTTTATTTTTAGAAAAAATACAAACCTTTGTAATTGCGTTTAAAAAAATTTGATATCTAATCTCGATCTTGAGATATTCAGTTTCTAACATGTTCCGTTTTTCCAGCCCATGCTAATTTTTTTTACTTTGGGCTCAATTTTCTCCAGAAAATGCGTAATAAATACAGTCGACTCCCTCTAAGTCGAACTTTCACGGGATATCAAAACTAGTTCGAGTTAGAGGGAGTTTTAGAAAAATTCGAGTTAGAGAGAGTTTTTTTTTAATGATTTATTGAATTTGATAACAAGTAAAATAAATAAATAAACCTAAGCTTCTACTTTTATCGCTCATTAATCTATAATTATGTATTATAAAAAAATATTTTTCAACTTAATTATTTAAAAAAAATTTTAATTTTAGACATCACAGTCGCCGTGTCATCAGTGATCGCCTTTTTAAAAAAAGATTCTATTTTAAATAAGCAATTTTGAATTTCTTATTTCATTTCAATTGCAGATTGCATTTTCAATTTAATTTTTCTCTGGTATTTTAAAGTCTATTAATTCATATTAATTCTTCTTCTTCAGCTCCATTTTCACCGTCATTAGTATCATCAGCATCTGCTTCCAAAATTGACTCGTTATCAGGTATTTCAGTGGCTACGATGCCGTCATCGACTTCAACATAGTCCTTCCAATATACTCCTTTAACATTATAATGAGCTTCTGTTAGCCTTTCCCAGATTATCTCGATTTCTTGGGTGTCTTCCTTGTTACATCTAAGTAAGCTAAGCGGAATATCATCTTCGTCATCCCACGTCTCAGACTTAAATTCGGCCTTTTGAAACAATTTTCAATTGTCAATGGAGTAACGTCCCCATGCCTTTAGGCTTTCGCGCACACAATCGAGAAGTGATATTTTATATTGCTCTTTTTTGGTTTCCCAAACTCTTAAGATCTTGGTGAGAAGACGGCGATTATAGTGTACTTTCAAATTTTGTATTATACCCATGTCCATTGGCTGAATTATTGAGGTCATATTGGGGGGGAAATACTCAAGCTTTATAAACTTAACTTGTTTTGGGTGAGTTGGGCAGTTATCGATAATGAATAGGTATAACTTTTTGCTTTGATCTTCCAAATTTAGAATCAAGTTTCAAAAGCCAACTTGTGAGAAAGTCTGATGTCATCCAAGAACGATGGTTTGCTACATAGTCCACCGGCAAAGTTTTAATTTTATTGTAATAACGAGGATTTTTGCTTTTTTCTATATAACCAGAAGCTTTAGCTTTTCCGACGACCTCTGAGATCTGTTGTTTTACTGCTTTCAAATAAAGCACAAAATGTTTTGAAGTTGGAATGGAATGGATCCAACCAACAAATAATGCTTTTTTTATTGCCTTGCCATTTGACGGTGACGGCGCAGGCGATGCAACATATATAGAGAATCAAAGAGTTCGAGTGTATGCTTTTAATAAGAATTCCAAACAATAACGAGTTGCGATTTAAGAGATTTTTTCTGATTTTTTTTTCGGCAAAAGAAAAAAATTCGACTTAGAGGGAAAGAAAATAGGTCAATAATCAAGAGAATGTGTTCGAGTTAGAGGGAACTTCGACTTAGAGGGAGTTCGACTTAGAGGATAGTTTTTGTATGGAAAATTGAGGGGAATGCAAAAATACGGCTAAAAAGTTCGAGTTAGAGGGAAATTCGACTTAGAGGGAGTTCGACTTAGAGGGAGTCGACTGTATACCGTTTTACTATTATTTTTGAATGAACGTAACAATAATAAAAATAAAATTCAATGACAAGTTTGCGGAAAAACCCATAGATTTGATGATACTTGGGAAGAACCACGCCCTAAAATATTATGCACGAATCAAGAGACACCCTGTATAACCTGATAGCGTGATTTTGTGGTACCAACAGTATCCTGGTGGTGGCGCTGAAATTAGCAGCGATCGATCTTACAGTGGAGAGTAAGATAAGATCCAAAACAAGTAGTAAAAAAGATAATATTTTATTATTAAATTTAGCAGAGACAAATCTAACATCTTTAAAGAAGAAAGTGTACATTGGAAAATTATAATATACAGTATTTTACATACTTGCACTATTCGTGTTCCTCAAACCTCGTAGCAAGTATTTTCTGCAAATGATTGCTTCTGCTATTGCTTTAGTCCTCTTAACAATGCTCTTATTGTCAAGACACTTTTCATTATATTTTAATAAAATAATCTAGATACAATTTAAGTTTGTATTCAATTTCAACATTATTGCTTTTACCATTTGATAGAAAATTGTATTCATTTCAACTCTTTTTTTTTCTTTTTATGTGACAAATTCACTGATCTGTCAAAGTTTTAAAATTTTGATTTTTTTTAATCCTATTATTTTTCTAAGACACAAAATTCACAAAATAAATATTTCTTTTTCATAGGTTCATATGAAAGTACACCAGAACGCTACACACATCCTATTGCCAGACATTTACTACCTTGCCCGCCCCAATGGCGCAAAAGTTGCCCAATGCAAACTTTGTGATCAGAAATATTCAAACATCTCCGATTTGGCAAATCACATTCAAAATGGACATATTAAATTACAGATGCTCAGCATTACTCCCAATCCAGCAAGCTATTCAATAACTAATGCTTTAGGATATGAGATGGATATAAATGATTCGGAAACAGAGCGAGAGGGTGATGATGAAAAGTACGTTTGTGAGCTTTGTGAAGCTCGATATAACCGTCGCTTTAAATTGCTGCAACATCAACAATCGCTTCATTACTCTGACAACATTCCTCACAAGTGTATCGATTGCAGTTTCAAATGCGTCTCGGAACTAGTGCTAAATTATCACATGCGAACACAGTGCATGAATCTTGTTAAACAGTTTCGCTGCAGCAAGTGCACTATGCGTTTCATGTGGAAAGAGAATCTTGAGAATCATGAGAGTTTAATACACGATGGTAAGCGAAAACACACTTGTAACGTTTGCAAAAAAGATTTTGCGACACAGCATGACTTGAGAAATCATACCGAATGCAAAGCCCCGGCAGAAGAAAAACTCTTCAAATGTGACTTATGCGATCGAAAATACAATCGAAAAGATCGACTCATAAAGCATGTGAAAGTTCACACTGCCGGTGGTAAGGAAACAAAAGCAAAACGTATTAAAACCGAAGCATCTGACAAGAAATTCTTATGTGCATTTTGTGGTAAGGAAGTATCGAGTTCGTCGAATCTCGTCATTCACATGAGGCGGCACACGGGTGAGAAACCATTCAAGTGCGAATTCTGTAATAAGGGCTTTCCTAGATCTTCTGATTTGGCTTGTCATAGACGAACGCACACTGGAGAACGACCACACAAGTGCACAGTTTGTGAAAAGGCTTTCTCCCGCTCATACAAACTTCAAACTCATATGCGAATTCATTCTGGGGAGAGGCCTTATAAGTGTACTTACTGCGAGAAAAGCTTTACACAATCCAATGATTTAACCCTTCATGTTCGTCGCCATACAGGCGAAAGGCCCTATGTGTGTGAAACATGTGGCGAAAGATTTATACAAGGAACTGCACTTAAAAACCATAGAAGAATGCGGGGGCATTACGAAATTTAAACAAATTTATTTAACAAAAGTTTTTCTTAACTTATAGAATTGTAAAAACCATTAAAATAACTATTAATATAAAAATTATGTATGTAATTTAAAGTATTTTTAGGTAACTTCTGAGGAATTTGGCTTTTATTATGTTTATTTTATTTCAATAGTAAATAGTGTTTTTTACAAAAGATATTCAACCGTTTTTTCATTTTCATCAAAAATGCAATTGCAAAATGTTCTTAAACGCAAACTGCAAAAGTCAACTGTTCGAAAACCCAAAACGAAATTATGACTAGCGAATCGACCGTTCGACTAAATTCGAATGATTTAGCGAATTTCCCTTATCGCGGTATTATACGTACATTGTTAGTGCATTCAATGCTGCCAAAAATGATTTCATTAAAATAACATATTAAACGTCAAAGGTCAAACAATGGAAAATTGCATTCAGGATTGTGAAACAGGCGGTCAGCCATCAGATGAATAGGGGGAATAATATGTGGCATAAACATGCACCTGCCGTAACCATTCGGGACTGGTGGAAGTCTGATCATAGCCTCTCCGTGACGGCCGCGAGAAACAAGCCTTTTAAAAAGGTTTGGCTTATATGATCAGGCTGGTTCCTCAGGTTGGCGACAGGTTAATTCCCTGTCCCGTAAAACTAAAAGAATTACGAGGCCGACAACAAGCCTCGGAAACGGACTGATCACACGACGACAACCCACGCAACGAAAACGGAAAAACGATTTACGAATTTTCTTATGGAACGTACGATCGCTCTATAGAGCTCGAGCTGCTCAGCAGCTATGCCGATGCCCTGTCAAAATATAAAGCTGACATAACAGCTCTTCAAGAAATCAGATGCAAAGGGAATGGTATTTTACAGAAGAAAGAATATGACGTATACTACAGCTGTCATACAAAACACCATGTGCTTGGGGTAGGCTTCCTAGTCAGCGAAAAAATGAAGTCTACCATCATCGGCTTTCACGCTATAAGCGAAAGGCTATGCACCCTTCGCGTGCGAGGCAAATTTACGAACATCAGCCTCATTAACGTTCATGGACCTACGGAGGAGTCCGCAGACGAAGAAAAAGAGACTTACTACGAACAAGTCGAGAGGGCCCTCAATGCCTGTCCAAGGTATGATGTTAAAACAGGTCGGGAGCCGGTATTCAGGTATTACGCAGGCACCCATAGTTTGCATGAGAACACTAATGACAATGGACTTCGAGTCTTAGAATTGGCAGTATCGAAAGACATGGTCGTTGCGAGTACCAGGTTTCCGCGTAAAGATATCTACAAAGTCACCTGGGTATCGCCACTACTCGAACTTGATGACGGTACGAACGTACCGAGGTGCCAATATCGACTCGGATCACTATCTTGTTGGTATGGTTTTCCGAGGGCGGATTGCCTTGCGAAGACGTATTGCATCCGCCGATCAGGTTCGAATCAATACGGCTGCCCTGCGGAATAAAAACACCAGTAACACATTTGGTAATGCGTTAGGACTCGCCCTAGAATCACTTGATTTAGGGAGAGTAAGTCCTGGATCCAGTATGCTGGGCGTAAATGAAAAGTGGACACGCCTTAAGAATACTGTCATTAGTACTGCCAACTCCATCTTAGGCAGTCGTAAAAATCGGAACGACTGGTTTGATGATGAATGCAAGCTAGCGACTGAACGTAAGAATGTTGCGTACCGAGCAATGCAACAATCTCATAGAACGCGGGCACGCGAAGAGGAATATAAAGAGCTCAGAAGAATAGAAAAACGGCTTCACAGACAAAAAAATCAGCTTGGGAGAAGAACCTGTGAACCTGTGAAATAGAAAATAGCCGAGAGCGAGGTCTGCACCAGGCGCGGAAGTTCTACCAATCCGTCCGAAACATGACGCAGTACACACCACGCTACACATACTGCAAGGACGGAGAGGGAAATCTGATCACCGATCCTGAATGCATACTGGAGCGATGGGAAGTGTACTTTAATGAATTGCTAAATGGTCAGCTGACTGCAGAAGTGGAGACTCCACTACTTCAAGAAGAATACCCTATGTCAGGGGCGAACGCAGGTAGGGGTTTTAGGGGTTCAAACTCCCCCCCCCCCCCCGAAACGACCAAAAAATAAGGGTTCATTTTATTAAAGAAAAAAAAAAAACAAAGTGTTATTTTCGTGCCATAAATTCTTCTGCTATTGTTGTTTTTTCACGACTTATAGGTACTATAAGGCAAGTAATGCATTCGTAAAAAAATCGAACTGAAGATTTTTATCAAAGTTGATATTACGATGATAGCGAAGACGAAAAATGTGGGTCCCAAAATTCTGTGTGTCTGTCTGTTCTACTACGGCCTAAAAAGCTGGGCCGATTTTCGTTAAACTTGGTAGATATCGCTTTGAATTTGTTTCCCCCACACGTTTTTTTCTTTTCTTTTTAAGACCAAAACATAACGGTATCTGCCATACGATTTTTTTCGAAATCTTATAAATATTTTTTTCTCAAAAACTGTCCCACAGAATTTTGAAAAAAAAATTCATAAAATGTCATTTCGTCAGGTAATGGTTGAAATATTTTTTCCAAAAAATGGTTATTCTTGGAAGCCCCTTGAAACCATTTTTTGGTTTTTTTATTTTCTCAGAAACAGTACAACCGATTTTAATCATTCACCCGTATTCTGAAACTCGTATTTATGACTCGTATTCGACTATATTCGTATGTTGGTATTCCAGAAGTCGTACGCAAAACATCGCATACGACTATTCGTATTTTATCGTTATTCCGAATCTCGTATTCGAATTACTTAAAGTCGTATTTGTGTACTTTTTTACTCGTATTAAATTTTCTAGACAAGACTTGTTTTTTTTCGATAAAAATGGACAAAAAGAGTATATCTCTTATCTTGGAAAGTGCTGCACATTTGCCGTTCGGATTCCGCAGAAAATTTTAGGACCCCTCCGTTCCTGGTAATACGCACATAGGAATGGTTGAGAATTGTAAGTCACTATACGAGTAGGTCCTGGTTCACTTTGAGCTGTTGCACCACCACATTTTTTAAAGCACATTTTTTATTGGTTTATTATTTGGACTCAACATTATTAACGCGTTCATGTTTAGTAAAATAATAAATCGTTCTCAATTTGAGGCATTGGTTTGTGCATTGGAAGAAAATTTGGAGGTAGGAAGGGGCCATAGGAAGAGTGGAAAACTCAAAGCAAATAATTAACAGTTTTTGGCGGACCTTCCGATAAAAATAAATAGCCTTGGGCCACCCATCCGAAATGGTCCAGCTTGTCTTAAAGTAAGGAATATTTAACAAATTGTAATTCATGCCTCTGTAGGTCTGCAATGATCAAAAGTATTTAGTTAAAACAGAAACTGCATCACAATAAGCAGCAATTTAAAGGCACAGAGGTGGTGAAATTACAACCATATGCTGGAGTAAATTTGAGGAGTGCATTGCTAACATTTTAAATTTAAATTGTTAATCCCCAAGGATCAAACATTGGAGTTTTTCAGCCTCCTCTTGTAATCGACACGATAAATACTGAAGATGAAACTGACATAGTCCAAGAATATAACGAGTATTCACAAGCCAGTAACACCACTTAGACCGAGAGCCCAAAGCAATTTTTGGGTGTGATTGATAACAAAAAATAATTAGTATAATAAGATAGGCCTTTTATAGATAGTTAATTATAAATGTGAAAGTCTTGCATACTCTAGTGGGTGCAATAGTGCATTAAGTATGCAGTTCTTTCCAAAGTCTAAAAAAATTGGGATACAAAATTTCGCATAACTTCAAAATGAAGAGCTAAGTGCCCTGATTGCAAATATCGAGGTCCAAGACGTTTTGAAGGTGGCCTTCTTAGTGTAAGAAGTAGCATATTCTTATCGCGCCTGGCAGGCAGAAGGCTGTCTGTAAAACGTCTTGCACCTCGATATTTTCAATCGGGGGCTTAACTCTACATTTTGGCAAGGTTCTTATTACAATTATTTGGACTTGGAAAGAATTGCATACTTGATGCACTATTGCTCCCACTAGAGTATGCACGACTTTCATATTTGTAAATAACTATAAAAGGCCTATCTAATTATGCTAATTATTTTTTGCTATCAATCACACCCAAAAATTGCTGTGAGCTCGTAGTCTAACTCGTACAAACAAAAAACAAAAAGAAAAAACAAATAAAATAAAGAAAAGCCACTTCAAATCAATGGAGCTCATCAGAATTTCATTATAAATAAAATAATTTAATTGAAAAAACAACAAATGACTTTTTCAATTCAATTTTATTGATTTTGACAATTACCTACGGGCGACAATATACGTTGTTTTTTAAGCTTCTCGTACGCAACGTATACTTACGACTTGAAGAATAACGGTTTTGATACGAGACGAGTTCGAGTTCGACTACGAGTACGAGACAAAATACGACTTGTGGAATATGGGTGATTATGAAGCCTCTGCAAGGTTTAAATATTATTGCGTATACAAATTTCAAAAGTTTTATTTTTTGATTCTTAAAAAAATTTCAAAATTTTTTTCTGGAAACTCAATATTTTTAAAACCCCATGCTCCATTCTTTTTAAACTTGATAAATAAAACTTTCTTAATATAATCTACAAGATCTGAGGAAAAAATTTGTTTTACCTAAAAATAAAGGTACCCACAATACAAAATGTTAAAAAATGGTTTTCGAAAATCGTATTTTTCTCAAAAACGGCTCCGAGAACTTTGATAGTTTTTTTTTGTTTCGATTAATCTTTACTTTTAGAGAAGCTTCTAAAAAGTTTAAAAAAACATTGCATTTTAAGACTTTTTTTAAAAAAAATATTCTTTGAATTTTTGAAAGAAAAAAATCTATTTTTTTTTTTAAATTCGATATCTCAAAAACTGCTCAATATTTTTTTTTGTAAATTAAATTTTTATTCCAACAATAATAAAAAATTTAAATATGCGTACCAAAATTTTTTCTTAAGTATGTTTTAAAAATTTTGTATACAAAAGCTTATTTTTTTAAGAAACCACTAATACGAATTACAATTTTGTTCTTGCATAAACTAATATTTGCTCACAACACATGGCATTCTGTGCTTAATTACAACTACTAAAGGAGTTTTAGTATTTTAAAAAAGAATTTTGTGCTTTTTCGGTAATAACATTAATTTTTGAAATTCTTATTCTTTTACATAAGAGCAAGTTTTTGCGACCCAGTCGTGCATTTTATTTTATGTGTCTTCGTATTTTAACACAATTGTCTTAATTTGAATTGATGATTAAAAAATAGAGACGAATAGAACAGCAATTATTGCGTTTTTGATAATTAACATTATGTATAGGGCAGAAAACGGACTAACGAACGGAGCAAATATATACCGATACAGATACCCGTGTTAATCTTAAGGGCCGATTTATGTCTAATAAATGATTTCGATTTATATAATTTTGAGTTATTGATGGCTCCAAAGTCGAAGTGTGTTGAAAGTTACAGTTACAAATGAGTATCTAGCACATAGCACCCTCTGAGAGCGTTTTGATTATAATTATGTAGTATAGTTAACGTAGGTACCAATTGAGTGTTGCTGTCGGGATTATGTTTTCGTATAACTCTTTTTTCCTATCATCGCAAAAGTACAACAAGTTATAACTTCACGTATTAATATATGCCGGATTTAGTTTTGCAGATTTGGACCACTAGGCGAACCTAGAACTTATTTTAACTCTATTGTTAGGTACACTTATGAAATCACTTACATTCTTTTTCTTCTTGTTGCATTAATGATATTTTACGAACCAAATGATGGCCTCCATCACAGGGCCGTATGGTAAAAGTCTATGTCTAAGAATTAATTCCGGAATAAAAAATGGCCAAATGGGAAGCACCAAAAACGCCCTCGTAGTAAATATTATCCAACTTTTGGTAACATTATTCAAATTTGCCAAATAGGTATCCGTTGCAACATCTTTATGATGTTTTGTTTCTGCGATTTAGCTGTATGAAATTGTTCCGATAGGTCCTATCCCTGAGATCAAATATTATTTAGTTATAACATATTTATGTTAATTACAATAAAGAATATGTAATTAACAATTACCTACAATATAGTAATAAAATAATATATTTATGAAAATCTCATATTTTTTTGAAACCCCCCCCCCCCCCCCCCGAAATTATTTTCTGCGTTCGCCCCTGCCCTATGTTACCGCCACCAAGCATAGAAAAGATTGAGAAGGCTATAGGCCGGCTTAAACAGAACAAAGCCGCGGGAGCCGATGGCATACCAGCCGAATTATTTCATCACGGGGGGCCAGCCTTACGTCAAGCAATTCATGATTTTATAGTGCACGTATGGGAGCAGGAAGAAATGCCAGAAGACTGGCGAAAAGGAATAATATGCCCCATACATAAGAAGGGAGATGTCACAACGTGCAGCAATTATAGAGGTATCACGTTGTTGAGTACCGCCTATAAGATACTCTCCTCTAGCCTCTTTCCATCCCAACATACCATCTGTTTATGGACTTTAAGGCCGCCTATGATAGCATAGCCAGAGTAGAACTTTACAAAGCCATGCGAGAATTCGGCATCCCAAATAAATTGACACGACTATGTAGGTTGACCATGACCAACTATAACAAGACAAGTAAAAATAGCCGGATTGCTATCCAGACCAATCAACATATTTAATGGACTCCGACAAGGGGACGGTTTGGCCTGCCTCCTCTTCAACCTGGCGTTGGAGAAAGCAATCCGTGATTCTGGCACGGCAACAAGAGGGACCATCGTCAACAGGTCCAGCCAGTTACTGGCTTAGTGTACAAACAGAGTGGAGCAGCGAGTGAGCAAAAGCAGCGAGCAAAGAGCAAAGCGGAGAAATCAAACACGTGCATTGAAAGGGTAGCACACAGAGTGCAGCGTAGTTCGATGATAGAGCAAAGAGCCGTCAAGGGAGCAAAGCGGCGATTTCAAACATGTTTGATTTCTCCGCTCTCATCGCTGCGATTTTTAACTAGCAGTGGTGAAATTTTGAACTGTTTTTTGTATTTAAAGTTACTGCAAGATGTTTTATTGACTGGAATAGGGTTTGCTACGAAATCTGTCCACTTCTTCGTAAGCTTGTTTTGAATTTTGTCAAGTAAATAACCGAATATTTTCATGGTCATTCGGAAATATGCTTGAAACTTAACATGATTTTCTGTTTCCGCATTTCAGAAAATATCATATGCTTTAAAATGGGTTTTCAATAAAGTACAGTTTCAAATTATTAGAATGCATTTTTATTTGAAAAAAACAAATATTTAAATGAAAAAGAATAATCTCTTGCTTGTTTTCTTCTACTTTGCTCTTGCTCCTTGCTCCTCACTCTGGCTAGTCATCATCTTTGCTCGCTGCTCGAGCTCTTTGCTCTTTGCTCTGATAAATTTCGCAGCTTTGCTGTCCGCTCCACTCTGTTTGTACCCTTACACAGACGAAATCGACATCATCGGAAGAACCGAACAAGCTGTACACGATTCCTTCATCCAGATCGAGCAGGCAGCACAAAATCTGGGGCTGCACATTAGTGAAGATAAAACAAAGTACATGGTGACGTCGAATGCGAGAGGAACAGTTGGTCAAGCAATCAAGGTAGCGGAGGACGAATTTGAAGTGGTGCAATCCTTTAAATACCTTGGGTCAATAGCAGCAGCCGATTTCAATATAGGAGAAGAAATACGCGGGCGGCTTCTCAAATCCAACAGAGCCTACTATAGTCTGTCAAAGCTCTTCAAATCCAGAAATCTCACTATAACTTCAAAGCTGCTGCTGTACAGGACCATGGTCCTGCCAGTACTCACATATGCATCCGAGACTTATAGGGCCCATACACTACGCAAACCGTTTGAGCAAACAAATGCGTTTTGTTGTTGTAAAAATGTTTGTGCTAACTATTTGAGTAGTGTGTAGCGATGTTGAGTATTTGCGCAAACGGTTTGAAGAAATTCAAAAAATTTTGAATTTTCCGTGACTGCACAAACATGTTTGAGTGGTGTGTGTTGAATTTTGCTGAACCAGATGCCAATTTTCATGAAATTAAGATGAATAAACAAGACGAACGATTTTTTTGGACCAAATTCATTTTTTTTTTGTTTTTCTTTTTTTCTTTAAAAACCAAGGCCATAATTAAAGCTGCACACGCTGAATCGCTCATTGCTCCGTAGGTTTGATTGAGATGAAAAACGTCACGCAACTAATATCTCTCAAACATGTTTGTGTAGTGTGTGGCGAAACTATGTTTGCTCAAACACACGTTTGAACAAACGTGTTTGCGTTTGAACAAACGTGTTTGCGTAGTGTATGGGCCCTATTAGATGCTTAGCAAAAGGCACTCCGACCTCTTAACTGCGTTCGAGAGAAAAGTCTTAAGGAGAATAGTTGGCCCCATATGTGAGGAAGGACGATTCCGGAGACGGTACAATCATGAACTGTACGCAATCTACCTTGAAGCAGATATCGTGACAAAAATTAAGCTCGGTAGACTCCGGTGGGCAGGGCAACTAGCTCGCATAAGCGAAGAGGAACCTGCTCGGAAAGTTCTTTGTGGTACATTCTATGGTAGACGACAGCGTGGTAGACCATGCTTGCGCTGGAGAGATGGCGTTGACCAGGACGCCTGAAGCCTTGAGGTGCGCAACTGGATGGCGTCGGCTAGAGACCGGGATAGGTGGAGAGACTTGTTGAAAGAGGCCAGAACCGGGATACGGTTGTCGAGCCGATGATGATGATTATGATTGTGAAATAATTATAGAAATGACCATATTCGCTCTCTCCGGTAAATTTGGACTCTTGAAACCTTTTTGAGGCATTCCAATCCCAAAAATGTCGTTCAATTTAAATACATATTTATCAATATACTTTTAGGGAAATAATGGGCAGACTGAATTGCGGGACCCACTTTTCTCGAGTTCTCTATAGTCGTAATGTCAAGTTTGAGTAAAATCTCGAGTTCGATTGTATTTTCCAAATGCAAATTTTGGCATATAGTACCTACATAGGTAGTAAAAAGGAGCTGCTGCATTTATAATAATAGATATTGAACGTCAAAGCAAGATTACAAAATAGAAAGCCCGATTCCAACACACCGGTTCCATCAACATTATAAAGGGTGGTTTAATTTTAAGGGCCGATGTTGAATGTGAACCACACCTAAACGTCAAGTTTTTTTCTGCATTTCATTTGACATTGACACCAGTGCATGCTCGCACAGCTCGTACTGCGGAAAATATTGCTGCTGTTCGCGATAGTGTGGCTGAAGAGCCGTCCACCTCAACTCTTCGTCGTGCCCAACAATTGCACCTCTCACGCTCGTCGTTGATGAACATTATGCATAAAGACTTGCATTTACACGCTTACAAGGTGCAATTGACTCAAGAACTAAAGCCTCTTGACCATTTCAAGCGTGTTCAAAGGTCAGAATGGTGACAAGAAAATGTGATGAGGCACATTTTCACCTCCTCAGTGGATTCGTCAATAAGCAGAATTGCCGGATTTGGGCGAATGATAATCATAGAGTGATTATCGAAAAACAAATGCACCCACAAAGAGTGACTGTTTGGTGCGGTTTATGGGCTGGCGGCATAATCGGGCAGTATTTTTTCCAAAATGAAGCCGATCAGGCAGTAACTGTGAATGGTGTTCGCTATCGTGAGATGATAACGAACTTTTTATGGCCCGAATCGGAAGATATGTATGTGGTGTGGACGATATGTCGTTTCAACAGGACGGTGGCACTTTCCACACAGGTACCTAACTAAACAATGGCTCTTTTGGGCGACAAATTCAATAGCCGTGTTATCTCACGTGGTGGCGATGTCAATTGGCCGCCAAGATCATTGTGATTTGACACCGTTGGACTTCTTTCTTTGGGGTTATTTGAAAAAAGGTGTACGTCGATAAGCCAGCAACAATTCAAGAGCTAAAGGATGAACTGAAATAAGATTTATAGTGGATACCTGCCTTTACGGCTTTACCCCACTACTTAACCTCAAGCACTGACGGCCCAGGACAGGGTCCTAGTTGCTTTTTATCTGGATGAAAGGAAGCCACCCCCTTCCAGCCTCGTGCAAGACTAGATTTCTAGACAAACTTTTCTCCACATCGCTTGCAGATGCTTCATCGTTGGTCTTGTCTTCGGAGTACGAGTCAGGCATCTCCAGGCTGTTCCAAATTTGTACTGTGTAGGCAGTTCTACCTTTGGTACGGATCTAATTGTTTTATCTATCTATTGCAACATCTGCTACAATAGCCAATCACGTATGTTGATTGGTTAACCACAGCCACCTCGAGCTCTCTTTACAGAGGGCCTTCCCAGTGACAGTTATTCCATGGTCCTTACTCCATGGGGGCTATAATTAGCGGGGGATTCAGCAATCACTGTCCCCGAGGTACCCAATTAGGGTATTAATTAGTTTATAGATATTGTATGTAATATCTTTAATTTAATTATTATTATCTTATAGATATCAATTAACGATATCTTTATCTTTATTTTGTTCTTTTATTTGTTACAAATATTATTATATTATGGTGCAGATCACAGCTGACCGATTTCCTTTCGCGTTCAAAATTTTACTTTTATTATTTAGCAATCTTATTTTATTTTATTACGTCAATTCCATAGATTACTATGCATACATCGAACGAAAGATATGTCTCGATCGCTTTAAATTATGTATGACCGTGACCATTCTGGTCTTATCGAGTTTTCTTAGTTGTCTAATCTCCAGCAAGCCGGGGAAAAGACGTAAGCCCTCCCACCACGACAAGGTGAAACTCATCGGGGGGTAGCTAAAGGATGAGATAATTCGGCACATTAATGGCATAGAACCTCAATTATGCCTCAGCGTCATCGAAAATTTGGACCATCGGATGGAGGTGTGTCGCCGAGGTCGCGGCGGCCATTTGGCCGATATTTTGTTCCATACATAATTGAACCATACCAATATTATCATAATAAAAAGAAATGACAATAATTTTCTAAATAATCGGTCCTTAAAATTTAACCACCCTTTACAATTCCTATACTTAAGATGTCGCCACAATCGTTCGTCTTCTTGATAGTACTATAAGTTTTTTATACATAGGTCGAACACACATACACACAGAATTAAGAGACCCATTTTTTTCTTCCCTATCATCGAAATGTCAAGTCTGATCAAAATCTCGACTTCGATTTTTTCAACAAATGCATAACTTTCCATATACGACCTACACAAACATATGTTTATACTTACATACATATATCGCAGCAGTATTTCCGAGAAGGGATGTACGTTTTTCAATCTTATGCTGGGCAGATAATAGCCGTGTTTTTTCGCAAGTCTATATAGAAATGTAGAAAAAACGACATCGGGACTTAGGAACTTTTTTTCCAAATAGCTGGAAGCACTGTGTACGCCATGGCAATTGTCAGCTGTATTGACGACAAGCATCAACCAGCATTCAAAAACGTCACTTTTGACTTTTCTGAACAAATTATCGATAAAATATAGATAATATTATCATAACATAATATTATTATAACATAAATGTTAAAAAAAGAGCCAAGTTATTCTATACAAAAACCTTTGTGTAACAAGTCAGCCGTGAAAAGTACTGAGATCTAAAAGAATGGCAAGTTCTTACTTTATGAAGGTTTAATATTGAATATTTAAAGTAGAATAATATTGAAACAGCTACAATGTAATAGAGAAATTTGCCTTAAAGTCACTGGACTCTGTCTTCACTAACTCACAAACAGCCCAAAACTGTCGATCATCTCTGGTGGAGATTACAAAACAGTTTAACATTCACCTTACATGGGTGCCGGGGCATAGAGACATTCCAGGAATCTGTAAAGCTGACGAACTTGCAAAAAACGGAACAATCTTACCTTTGTTGGATAGCAAATCTAACATCGGTATACCCCTAGCTACTTGTAAACTTATGCTAAAGCACGATACCATGAAGAAAGCTAATCTCAGATGGACCAGCACCCCAACTTGCCGGTCTACTAAACTGATTTGGCCATTGTTTGATGCTAAACGCTCCAAACAACTAATTTCTATTGGTAGATTGCATATTAGCTCCGTTATAGGTGTCCTTACTGGACACTGCCTAATAGGAAGACATGCTTCTCGTCTTGGAGTTCCTGCAAATGATTTTTACAGAAGCTGCATGGATGAAGAAGAAGAGGAGTCAGTTCCTCACCTTCTATGTTCCTGTTCTGCCCTAGCGCAAAGACGTAGACTCCACTTGGGAGACTACTACTATAACGATCCTAGTGATCTAAATAATTCCGACATTCACTGTCTCAAACGCTTCATTATTAGCTCAAAATGGTTTAGCGAGTAAGGGTGATTTTTGAAATCCTTGTGGTATCACAACGGACCAAATATTGGTCTAAGTGTGTTGACCTTTTTCTGGTCAGCAGCCACTTTAACCTAACCTAACCTAATCTAACCCAATAGAGAAATTTTATTATTTAATGATTACTGCCTAAAATTTGATGGGTTCACTGGTCAAGTTTTTAAAACCTTTCGAATTGGGCATACAAAAAACTTGCCAAGTAGCCCATCAAATTTTAGTCAATAATCATTAAATAATAAAACTTTCTATTTTTCGCTTTGAATGTGCATTAAGCTATACCGCTCTACCAAATTTCATCATTCTACAGCAATAGGAAGTGCTCCATATAAATTAAACATTTTCTCAGAAACTGGGCGGATACCACGCCAATGAATGGAAAATCTCAAATTTTTTCTTCTGCTTGCATTACAAGACCTACCGTTGTGCAAAATTACAAGATTCTACGATGTCGGGAAGTGCTCCATAATTTTGATGATCTGTCAGTCAGTCAGTTACGGTTTTTGTGATTTTTGAGGCCTTATATCTCAGGAATCGCTTATGCTAAAAAATTGAAGTTCAGTGAGGCGCCTGTGCCTGACTAGCTTAGCAAATATTCGGAACTTTAAGTTTCTGACTTCATTGGTACTGAAGATAGGGAGGGGTCAAAAATCGCCTGAGTTTGTTCCTGTAAAAGGGTGTAGTGCCAGAACTTGGCTGGGCACTACCGTACCCTTTGATTTTGGCATCACCATTTTTATCAGGTCTTAGATTAAGTCTCGAAAATTATCTGGGGCCAAATTACCGCATCAGTTATCGAGTAATACGTGACTGAATTATGTGAGTTTGGCATTACCGCTTACGTTATCGAGCAATAAAATACTCCAATTTGACATTTTCATTCGATCACTGATGGGACTCACTCACTCGTCACTGAAGCGGTAATTCGACCCCTGGTCTTGATTTTGATTTTGGTGGGGGCAATACCCCCATTTATTTAGCTTAATACAAGCTTCATAACTTAATCTAACTTAAAACTATGAAACTTACAGTTAGGGTTAGGCTAACTTAAAACTATAATTGGATTGTATTTCGGAGGAGGTTTTTTAGGCAGGGAGTGCTGAGGTTAAAGTCGAAATCGTTTTCATTCGAATTAACCCTCCGCAGCATACGCGTAATAGGTTCGTTGGAGCCATAGGAGGTACGGTGGGTGGGGAGATAGAAGAGGCGAGGATTTCTAAGGTTACGAGGGTTTGTGCTGAAAAAGATGGAGTTGTAAAGAGTTTGACAGTCAATAGAGCCTGAGAGAAGCCGATGAATGAAGAGAATCTCTGCTATATATCTCCGTTCTTGCAGTGTATTTAAGTTAATTAGTTGAAGGCGGTTCTGGTAGGGGGGCAGAATCAAGGGATTATTCCAAGACAGGCCGCGAAGGGCAAATCTTAGGAAGCGACGTTGAATGCTCTCGATTCTAGAGATGTGGATTTGTTGATATGGGGACCAAACTTGACTGGCGTACTCAAGTAGAGGACGAACAAACGTTATGTAAAGGGATCGGGT
Source organism: Chrysotoxum bicinctum (assembly GCA_911387755.1). Classification (NCBI taxonomy): domain Eukaryota; kingdom Metazoa; phylum Arthropoda; class Insecta; order Diptera; family Syrphidae; genus Chrysotoxum; species Chrysotoxum bicinctum. The sequence goes on along the minus strand of OU426988.1, from coordinate 30,161,286 downwards.
GACGTAGGGGTCGGAGAATTCTTTGGACCACCGTTTAACAAAACCAAGTGAAGAGTTGGCTTTTAAAATAATATTATCGATATGTGCCAAGAAGTTGAGCTCTCGGTCGCATAATATTCCTAGGTCGCGGATCGATTCAACAGTTGATATGGGTTGGTTATGTATAAGGTAGAGACGTGGAGGAGATTTTATGTGTTTACGTGAAAAAGTGATTGATTGGCATTTGGCAATATTTAGCTCTAAGCAGTTTTTAAGGCACCAGACTGAGAAACTGTCGAGATCTTGTTGGATAAGGGAAGAGTCGTGTTTTGAAGAAATTGTTTTGAAGATCTTAGTATCGTCAGCGTAGAGTGAGATATGGGAATGTTTGATGACGTTTTCAATGTCGTTAATGGTAAGAATGAAAAGGAGAGGACCTAAGTGGCTGCCTTGTGGGACTCCGGAGGTAGCTAAGAAAGGACTAGAGAGGGAAGATCTGAAACGAACACAGTAATAACGGTTTTCTAGATAAGAAGAAATCCATTTCAATTAGGTTCAAAGCCAAGGGCGGATAATTTGAAAAGTATTAGTTTATGCGAAATTTTGTCAAAAGCTTTGCTAAAGTCAGTAAATATAGCGTCAACTTCCTTTCCGTTCTCTAAGGCAGATAGGGAATACGATACAAATTCGACAAGGTTAGTGGTTGTAGACCTACATTTAAGAAAGCCGTGTTGTCTTGGAGAGATCAGAGACTTACAGCGGAAACTTAAAATTTCGTACAAGATACTTTCAAATATTTTAGGTATATGTGAAAGTTTGGCAATGGGACGATAGTTTTTAACATCGCTCTTAGGACCCTTTTTGTGTATTGGGGTTATGAAAGAGGTTTTCCATACCTGAGGAAATTCTCCTTGAGATAGCGATAAGCTGAAAATTTTAGAGAGGGGAAAAGAGAGGGCTGAAGAGCATTTTTTAAGGAATATTGCAGGGAGGCCATCAGGACCAGGAAGAAATTCGTCATTAAGTTGATTTAGCTTATTTTCGATTAGACATGGGTCAACGGTAAGCGGAAGAGATGGGCCTAGGGAGAAATTTGGCAAGTAATCGAAATAACCAGAATCAGGTACAAAGGAGTCGTCAGTGAAAGATTTCTTGAAAAAGGTGGCAAAAAAGTTGGCAATACCGTGCGAATTATTTGAAGTTTCGGTATTGAAGGAAAGAGAGGTAGGGTAACCATCGGATTTTCTTTTGAAATTGACGAACTGAAAGAACGACTTAGGATCATTTATAAGGTTGGTTTGTGTTTCAGTTAAGTAGCGTTGGTAAAGGGAGTTGTATAGTTCGGTAAAGTGAAGATAGGAACCAAGGTAGTTAGAATAATCGGTGGGAGAGTTAGTGCGGAGGAAAATTGCCCACAACTTGTTTCTCTTATTACGCAAAGAGCGAAGCTTGCGGTTATAAAAAGGTGGTGAAGCGAACGATGATTTATGGCGACAAAAGGGTACATGGAGTGAAATAGAATTGAATATTTCTGTGTAAAATATTTCTGTGGCATCTTTCACAATAAGGTTATCAAAATTGAAGGAAACTCTGTTCAGATATTCGTTAATTTGAGGGAAGTTTGCTTTGTGAAAATCATAAGAGTACTTATTTGCTGGTAGTTGAGTTGATAATGGAGAATCATGATAGAGTGAGAGAAAGAGGGGAGGATGATAATTGTCGATGGTAGATAGGGAAAGGGGAGAGAGTGACACTGTAGAGTTAATGGGATCGGTTGTGAAAATAAGATCTAGTTGCCTGTCCATATAGTTTGGGATACCACTAACTTGGCATAGACTTGAATCAGCTAGGTGATCTATAAATAGACATTCCTTGGCAGAGGTGGGATTGGAAGCTATGTAATAAGACTGATCTTCGGATGGAATCCATTTTAGATAAGGAAGGTTAAAGTCACCGAAAAGAAGGATATCATCGTTGGGGTCACACACATCCATTATATGGTCAACCGTATCAATGGCGAGTTTATAAGATTCGATGGGTTGTGACGGCAGAATATAGCAACATATAACATAAAGTGACTTGCGAGGTAGTGTTATCTTAACGGAAACATAGTCAAGATTCGAGGAAGAAGTGATTGCAATGAGGGATGAGTCTAGTGTATTTTGAATAGCTATGAGGACACCTCGACAAGGGCATTCGCCGGTAGATTGGTTAAGAACATCATCGCGATAAACATTGAAAGAGGAAGGAAACAATTCTTGGTTGTTGATACTAGGGACCAGATTTGTTTCAGTCAGGGCGTAGATTTCAAAGGGTAAAGCATGGGTTTGTTGCAAAACAGCATGAGTTTTGGAACGTAGGCCTCTTACGTTTTGGTAGTAGAAAGTAAGAGGGAGGATTTGACGGTCTGGGACGGGACGGAGGTTTGATTTAGGTGGGGCATTAAGAGAATTTGGATTAGGATCGAAAATAGTTATTGAAGTTTTTACGCGTGTTTTGAAGGTTCGACGTACGTTTGGAGCTGATGTGAGAGGCATACGTATTAAGGTCTTTGTTGACTGTTGTGACGGAGATGTTAAAGTTTTCATGAAATCGGGTGTAGATTTTTTTCAAGGCTAAAGGGTCAGTAGGGAGTCCTTCTTTTTGAATTTGAACGATAACGTTGGTTTTGGTTTTGCCGTCGATACAAACAGAGTCAGATTTATCATGAAGGTAGGCTAGATACAAACGAACATTTTCGAAGAGTTTATGATCACGGAGTCTAGCCATAACATATTGCCCCTCGAGTTCACTGTTTGTTGGTGCGGGGTCGGTTAATCTTGTAGTGAGTTTCACAGTAGGGGGGTGCATTGGGTTGAAAATTGGAGGGTTTGTGGTTGAGGTGCTGTTGGACAAAACATCTCTTGAAAGAGGGCCTGATTCGGATAATAAGTTAAAAGATACACGCTTTTGTTGAATGGGACCAACAAGGGAAGGATTAGAATTGATTGCTGGGGGTGATGAAGATGGATAAGGGCTAGGGTTTATAGTGTGGGAGTGAATAAAATTAGGATATTTAGTGTTGGTGGCGGTATTATAAGAAGAAGTATTCTTTGGTTGATGGCTTACACGATTCAAAGGATTGGAAGTGAAATTATATGGAGTGAAAGATGGAAAGAGGTTAGTTTTAAAACTCCAGTTTGAGTTGAGTCGGGAAAGAGGGGCAGATTTATTTTTGTTATTATATTTGTTTGTTGGCTTAAGAGTAGGTTTTGGGTGAGGTTTACTATTTTTTAAAGGTTTTGAATTATTTAAAGCTAGAGGGCTTGGCTTGTTGTTTGATTTCCTTGGAACATCTTTGAGGAAAAACTCGTTCTGTCGCTTTTCTATCCATTTGGCCACAGTCATCTTTCCCACTCGGAGAGCATCCCCAGAGATTGAGCAAAAGAGCCATTGGTACTTAGATGGTATGCTTATTTTAAAGCTTTGCTGCTTGGAGCGAGGTGATGAGATCCTCTGACATTCTTTTAAAGAAATGGAGAACTTTTTATAAAATAAATCCATTATCCAGGGAGCATCAGCAAGCTGGGGGGCGCGTTTAATGAAAAATGTCCCGTAATCGGCATTGTTGCTAAGCCTCTGAAGTCTGGCGTTCCATTCAGATTTGGTCCAAGTAGTCCCAAAACGATTAATGGTAGGTGAAGCTAGTTCAAGAGGAGGTTGACAAGCAGGTGGAGACGGCAGAGGAGGTTGTTGGCATCCCGGTAAAGGTGGAAGGGCAGCAGTAGGTTGTGTATTTTGTGGTGCAGCATTAATAGCTCGTAAAACAGGCTCAGGAGAGAATGAAGGTAAACTGGATGAGGCCGGTGCAAGTAAGGGTGAAACACTAGCAGACGCAATAGGAGCTGTAGTTACGGATGATGATGCTGTAAAACAGTGGCGTAGATAGGGGGGGGATCAGGGGGATATATCCCCCCCCCCCATTGGGATCGATAATTGTTCAACATAACCAGTCATGAACCAAACAAGTTAAAGAAACGCACTCTGAATTTTTTTTTACGTCTCTCACCAATTGATAATAGGTAAACGTGCAAGAAAAAGCGCTTCCATCCAGCTATATATATTTTATTAAAGATATTAGCTACACTGCCGGTTTCAACGTCAACTCCCGAAAAAACTTTCTCCAGTCAGTAAAGAGAATTAAAACAATACAAAGAAGCATGACCAACTAAGTGAGATTATTAAAAATATGTCTATTTTAATAACAGTGTGATAAGCTTTGTATGTTTACATATTTGCAGGATCGTTTGAATGGTTTGGCTGCTCTAGCTATTCATCGCGAAATACCTATACTAGCAGACGAGATTATAAGTGTTTTATCTAAAAAGAACAGAAAACTGGATTTTGTTTTGTGATTTATTTTTTAAATTAATATTAGTTGTGTTTTATTTTCCCCCAGATCTGATCCAGATTGGATCTTCATTCAAAATTACATGTATAACAAAAACAACACAAGGCCCAGTTTTGTTTGTTATTGTTGTTTTGCATGTTATTTTGAAAATAAAACGCAGCTATTATTTTACTTACTACAGTGCCTTGCATAAGTAAAACCGCACCTGTAAAAATGCGTTTTGTAGAAAATTAAAATGGGAATGACACCCTACTATTTTTTATTGAATGGCATCACCAATTAAGTAAATTGAGAAGAAAAAAAAGGTCCGTTAGTTTCTCTTCTGGTGGTTAAAAATTAAAACAGATTTTTTTTTGTATTGCAAAAGTATAACCGCTTTTTTATTTTGATCTGTTTTTTTTTTCATTTTAAGTAAATTTTTTCGGCTAAATTAGTAAAGGACATTGCTGCCCCTATTTTCGACAAATCTAAAAATTGTTTTTGACATACTGTTGACAAGGTTATTTAATATAGAATCGTCTATACAGTTCCATTCTTCCACAATCGCCTCTCGCAGCTCAGCAACACTGTATAATTGCCTATTATGGGCATAAATTTTGCGGGTCAAAATTCCCCAAAGATTTTCAATAGGGTTACAATCTGGAGAACGTGCCGGGAACACCATAAAATGTATGTTATTCGATTCGCACCATCCCAAACTTTGACGACTAACGTAAATTGGGGCATTATCATGCTGGAAGACATGCCGAACTCGACGAAATCGTCTTAAGTAGAGTACCAAATTATCCTGAAGCACCTGGGTGAAAGCTGAACTGTTCATCTTTGCAGAGGTAAAGGCAAGTGCAACCTTACCACGGTCGCAGAAGGCCCCCCAAACCTTATAACTGCCACCGCCAAAGTTTCTCTTGAAAACAAACTTTTTTCCTTTCTCAGATCGTGCCAATATCCGTTAAAACCACCTGACCCATCAAGATTAAACTTTTTTTCGCCACTGAAAATAATCATTGCATTATGCCATTTGGAATAACAAGAGTTAAGTGTAAATTAATGGAATGTTACTTATGGTTTTCCAATTCCTTTTCATGTTTTGCTGGGCAAATTCTTACTTTTTTTGTAGACTGTTGTCAAATTTGGAGCTGGCATCATTTTGCACTGAACAATCACTTTACTGCTTTTTAAGGCGTGGTAGTCACCTTGCCGCGGTGCGGAGGCTTAAGTTTCAAAGATTCATCTGACCTACAGGTTTGGGAAGTCCCAATCCGGTAGTGATTTTGAGGAGTTACGAACTAAGAACTGCCCCCCCTAATCCAGGGTGTTACGTGAACCGTGCCTATTGGATGGTTTGCAGCCAGGGGGTATACCGGCTGTATTCTAACGGTACCTCTTCGACACCAGGTCGAATCGAAGAGTAACCATGACCTTACCATATCATGCGGAGCTCTGATATGGCGGACCTACCCTTCTCTAGCTACTCGTGGGAACAATATGCCAAAAAACAAAAAACAAAAAAACAACTCAAACCACATTAAATTCAACATTCCGCGGGATGTCACCGCGAATGAGTATGCGGATCGCATGGAGTCTAACCTCCGTGGTGACGATCCGAGACCGAACATCAGTCACTTCTTCAAGAGAAAGCCTCATGGGCAAGTGCAAAATCGGGCAGCTAAAGGAGAATCGTCTACAACGAGTCAGGGGAAAATGCCACCCAGGCGAGTTACAGATGATACTCCTGGCACATCTGAAGCTAGCATGAGGAGAATACCTCCCAAGCCGGTGAAGGATGCTGTCAAAGCAATCAGTGATGGGAAAATGACACCATCAAAAGCTGTCTCTGAGTCTACGAAAATGATGCACCCAGAAAAAGAAAGCAGCCGAACCAGAAAAAAGAACGGCCCACTTCCGAAAATGGGCGAGCCAGGTGGCCGGGACGACCCAAATAGGAAAGGACTCAGCGGTGCAGGTGCAAGATGGTACCTCCGGTTCCTCGCCGAGGGCATGTCCCCGCAGGATGCCCGGAAGAAAGTAGACGAGAGAAAGGCGGATGCAAATAAGGAACCTGCACAACGCCAAGAACAGGGTAAGAGGAAGAGCCACCTTATAACTCCTCCCCTAAGGCAAGACGTCAAAAAAGCCAGAACGTCGCCAGCAACCACAGCGGGAACAAGCACCGCTAAAATCGGAGCCGACGTACAACAGCTCTCGTACGCGAGCGCGGCCACTACATTGAGGATTGCGGTTCTGCCAAAGGAGTACCCTCAGGTCTCCCTCAGTGCTGACGAATTGTCGGTATTGGAGGATGCAATTATTGAGGAAGTCTCCCTTGGTTGGACGCATAAACTGAAATTTAATGGCGTGCACTTCAGGGCGGGACTGTTGTTAGTCGACTGCGCTGGGCAAGAGACGGCAGATTGGCTAAAGGAAAAAGCCTCCAAGCTGAGTACTTGGAAGGGCAGCGAATTGATGGCATGTATGGGCGATGACATCCCCAAAATTCACAACATCACGCTGTTTCTGCCAAGAAGCACCGGGCAAGACGACAAAAAATCGCTCGCGCTCATCCAGGCCCAGAATGAGGGAATGATTGTCAATGCATGGAAGATCCTGTCGAGCAAGGTCGAAGGCAAAGGACAGCTCCTGGTAATAAGCATTGACGGTCAGTCAGCGAAGGCCATAAGTAATGCAGGACATCAACTGCATTACAAATTCGGGAAGATCCCCGTTACTGGCCTACGTAAAAATAGTAAGACGAGCTGTATGGAATTAGCAGGTAGAGAAGCCAACACCATCCCTACCACGGCCGTATCCAGTTTGCCTGCCAACACCCCCCTCCCTCCCTCAATAACTCCCACCACATCAACAACCACAACCCAACCCCAATCCAGTTTGCCTACCAACACCCCCCTCCCCCCCTCATTAGCTCCCACCACAACCACAACCCAACCCCAATCCAGCTTGCCTACCAACACCCCCCTTCCCCCCTTATTAGCTTCCACCACAACCACAAACCTACCCTCCCAAACCTCCCAACCCATCCAAACTTCCCAACCCGTCCAATCCTCCCAACCTTCACAAACCCATTCAACTTCCTATACTCCAAAACCCTCCCATACCCCCGAACTAACCCACACCCACACCGTAGCAGTCATCCATAGCCAGGTAGAATCACTGGCAACAAACGAAGCAAGTCGGATGAGCGAAGAGATGGAGGGCATTGACCTCTCTCCTAGCCCATTCGATTTGAACGAGTCGCTTCCCATGGACGAGGAGGATGATCTGCTTGCAGATGAAGGGGCATTTGCCCCTAGCCAATAAAACAATGTCTGGACGCGGGATCAGAACCAGGCTAGCTCAGGTGAATATCCACCATGCTAAGGCAGCATCAGCTGTCATAGCCAGAAAATTCACAGCGGACAACCTAGGGCTAGTTCTGATCCAAGAACCCTGGATTTACGGGGGCCAAGTTAGGGGCCTAACATGTAAGGACTCTAAGTTAATATGGGATACGAGGATTGACTCGCCCAGAGCATGCATAAAGATAAGAAATAACATAAATTTTATATGTCTTTCAGAATTTATGACGCGGGACTTGGTACCAATACAAGCCCAAATCGACATCGAGGGCAACCTCCGCACGATGGTTGTAGCATCAGCCTACTTCGCCGGTGACGACGCCAACATACCACCAGTCGAAGTTAAGAAGCTAGTGGACTACTGCATCAGCAAAGGACTACCACTGATAGTTGGATGTGACGCAAACGCCCACCATACAACGTGGGGTAGTACCGATACTAATCAAAGGGGTGAGTACCTTTTAGACTTTATTATCGAGAAAAATCTAGATATATTTAACGTAGGGAACACACCTACATTTGTAACTAGAGTAAGGAAGGAAGTTCTGGACTTAACGTTTGGAACCCCGAACTTAAGTCGATTAGTTAGAGACTGGAGAGTCTCCAACGAACCTTCTATGTCTGATCATAGAATTATAGTGTTTACTTTAGAAAACCTGTTGACAGAGAACACCTCTGGCAGGAATCCTAAGAAAACAAACTGGAACCTGTACAAAAGCGTCCTAAAGACTAGTCTTGAACGAATAGGTCCACAAGAAACGACTAATAGTAACCTTGAGTTAGAACACTTAGATAATGAGTTTAGCGGGGCCATAAATGAGGCCTATGAACTCAGTTGTCCCCTTAAACCCATTAAAAGGCAGAAGGATGCTCCATGGTGGAACAATAATCTGTCAAAACTAAGATCCAAGGTAAGAAAGCTCTTCAATAAAGCAAAGAGTACTGGAGAGTGGCATAACTACTCTGCAGAACTGACCAAATATAATGGGGAAATAAGGAGAGCTAAGAGAAATAGTTTTGCAAATTTCTGTAAGGGCATTTCGTCGACACCTACAGCAGCAAGATTACACAAGGCTCTAGCCAAAGATAACACATTAACCTCTTTGGCACTTCGTTACGCCGATGGTAGCTTCACTGAAAACGAGGAGCAAAGGTCAACCCTACTGCTAAATACTCATTTTCCAGGCAGCTTACCAATAGTAGGAAATATGATAGAGAGAATACCTCTAAGGCCTAACCGGGAAGACTGGAAGATAGCTGCGACTATCTGTTCAGGCAATAGGATTGAATGGGCGTTAAGTACCTTTCAACCTTTCAAATCACCGGGCGTAGATGGCATCTTTCCTGCGCTCTTGCAGAAAGGTAAAGAGGAACTGATGCCCTATCTTATTAGACTGCTTCGAAGTAGTATTGCACTTGGGTACATACCAAGTCTATGGAGAAGAGCAAAGGTAATTTTCATCCCCAAAGTGGGGAAAAAAGATACCACACATCCAAAGTCATTCAGGCCAATAAGCCTAACATCCTTCTTACTGAAAACTTTGGAAAAGGTAATTGATAACTTCATTAGATCGGAAGTATTAGTAAACATGCCCCTAAATCACCGTCAGCATGCTTACAGAGCGGGTAGATCCACAGAAACCGCTCTGTATGAACTAACGAATATAATACAGAAAGCTTTAGATATTAAAGAAACGGCATTATGCGCCTTCCTTGATATTGAGGGGGCCTTCGACAACACCTCTCACGAAGCAGTTCATTCGGCTCTAGAAAGGAAGAGTGTTCCTAGCACTATAGTCAGATGGATAAGTAAAATGCTTAGCACAAGAACGGCTGAAGCATACGCAGGACTAAACGTCCAGAAAGTCATCACAACAAGAGGCTGTCCGCAGGGAGGGGTATTATCACCCTTGCTGTGGAGTCTTGTAGTTGATGAATTACTAGAAAGTCTAACCTCCCAAGGGATTCGATGTATTGGCTTTGCTGATGACATCGTTATAACGGCACTGGGGAAATACGAAGAAACTCTCTGTGATATAGTCCAGAGAGGACTGTCTATAACCAAGAAATGGTGTATATCTGTGGGACTTAACATCAATCCTACCAAAACAACGATAGTACCATTTACCAGTAAAAGACTTTTACCTCGCATGAAACCCATTCGGTTGGCGGGAGATGTAATCGACACCCAGAGGGAGGTCAAATATTTAGGAGTTACACTAGATAGCAAACTCCTCTGGAACAAGCATGTCGAAATAACTGTCGGGAAAGCCACAAAGGCCCTCATGATATGCAAGAGACTTGCAGGTAAATCATGGGGCTGCAAACCAAACATCATAAGATGGATGTACACCATGATGGTAAGACCCATCATTACCTATGGGGCAATTGCATGGCATAAAAGAACCGAACTAAACACAACTAGGAAATCACTAGACAAATTGCAAAGGCTTGCATGTATATGCATAACAGGAGCAATGAGAACATGCCCTACAGCAGCGATGGAAACCATCCTTCATCTGACACCACTACACGTGGTCATTGAAAATGCTGCTAAGGGAGCCATAATGAGATTTGCCAAGGAGGGTACTGGGATGGGTAAAATTATTGGAAACAGGGAAAAAGATTCGATAATCCGGTCCTCAGTAACAAACCTCATTGACATCCCAAGAGATGGTATGATCAAAAGATATAACTTCGAAAAACATTTCAAAACGGAGTTAAGCTGCAAAAAAGACTGGCTAGGCGAAACAATAAACTATAGTCTTAAAGAAAATACCATCAAATGGTACACAGATGGGTCGAGGACGGCTGAAGGGACTGGTGCTGGAGTTTTTGGGCCTAGAACTAAACTCTCCTTACCGATGGGACAGTCCACTAGCATATTCCAGGCAGAAGTAAATGCCATAGGCATATGCGCTGGAAGAAACCTCGATAGAAAATATAAAAACCAAAACATTGCCATCATGTCAGACAGTCAGGCTGCACTAAAAGCAATAAGCTCCTACACCATCAGCTCCAAACTTGTTTGGGAATGCGTGATTAAGCTTAATAAACTGGGCAAGAATAACACTGTCACGCTTCATTGGGTACCAGGCCACGTTGGTGTCCAGGGCAACGAAGTGGCAGACTCCTTAGCAAAAATAGGTGCATCAACACCCCTTACAGGGCCAGAGCCCTACTGCGGAATAGGAGAAAACGTGATCAAAAACAAAATCAAAACAGAAGAGGAGACAAAAAGATCAAAGATCTGGAAAGAACTCCCTAAGCTAAGACAGGCAAAACTATTACTCGGGGACTACAACCGAGAGCGTTTTCTAACCTGCATTAGCTTAAGTAGGAACAACCTCAGGAAAATCACGGGGCTTCTCACAGGCCACTGTAAGTTGAGAAGACACCTCAACATCCTTGGCTTAGTGAGCAACGCGACTTGCAGATTCTGCAACACTCACGAAGAGACACCTGACCACATACTGGGGAAATGTGATGCACTCGTGCATCAAAGGCACAGGTATCTGGGCAAGCACCACATAAAGGAGGGCGAATTATCATCCCTTAAAATACTCCAAATACTTCGATTCCTCAGAGGAGCAGATTTGGAGGAAGAACTGTAGTAATGAGCCAACCTCATCCAGTTCTAGATGGGGGACACAATAGATCTTTAGGTCGCAGTGTTTTTATACCCCAATTTTTCATTCATTCATTCAAGGCACGAAAAACCTTTGAAACCGAAATTCCTAAGCCCAATTCGTCACGAACGTCTGGCAAAGAATGTGCCAAATTGGATGCAGCATTTATTAAACGCCTCTTATCTCGACGTGACAGATTCTGCAGATGCCCGGGTCTTATTTTCGTCTCATAAGATTCTGGATCTTGTAAGAAATTTCGGACGACACGATCGGAGCTTTAAATTTTCCTACCAATAGCCCTTAAGCTTAGGCCAGTTAACCGAAAAGCTTGAATTTTGACTTTTTCCGTATCGCTTAAATGTTTACCACGCGGCATTGTTTCTTGTCATTTCGAAGCACATAACTGAATGAAGCTTCAGAGAGGTTTGCATTGTGCGGTTATACTTTTGCAGTATATACAAATCTGTTTTTAATTTTTAAACACCAGAAGAGAAAATAACGGAACTTTTTTTTTCTCAATTTACTTGATTAGTGATACCATTCAATAAAAAAAATAGTAAAGTGTCATTCCCATTTTAATTTTCTAGAAAACGCATTTTTACAGGTGCGGTTATACTTATGCAAGGCACTGTATATCAATAATTTATTCTAGTTCACATTCAAATTAATGCGTATAATATATTATCTTTAAAAAAATATAATTTTTTTATGGCATACATAATGAATTCAATGAAGTCCTGTTATTTTTTTTTTTTTTTAATTATTAAAACTTTAAAAAAAATGAGCCAACTAGATCTATCCCCCCCATAGCGAAAAGCTATCTACGCCACTGCTGTAAAATCTGGTAGCTGGGCTAACTCTGTATAGATTTAAGTAGTTGTTGTATTTGCATGTAAAGCGCTTAGTCCCGATGTCGTTTTTTTCTAAAATTCTATATGGACTTGCGAAAAAAACACGCCTAATGTTAAAGGGATCATCTATTAGGGTATGCGGCCTATATCAAGATCAAATACCTAATAGATTAAAGCGATTAAAGAACTTGTGAAATATGCCAGTCTTAAAGTAAATGGTGAAATGTATCAACAACACAAACAAATATTTTTGTCAACTTCGATGTATGTATGTTGTTTCTTATGATAGTTTTCACAAGATTTAAATTCAACAAAAATACTGTTTTTAATTTTCGTATATAGTATGTAATTTATTATTTTTAATCACTTGCTGCAACTACTTTATTTGAGATCTCAACGACTAGTCATCATTATGATTTTTAATTATAATTCAAGAATATACGTATGTTTCGTTAAATATAAATTGAGAGCTTATTCAGCGTTTATTCTTAGGTGTTAACTTTTAACTTTATTTACTACTATTTTAATTTTTTATTTATTTTGAAATAGGAATTCAAGCAAAAATTCAAATGTATTTAATACTTATAATTTATAAATTGTATGGCATTAACATATGTACTCGTATGTAGGTAGTTAAGGAGTTTATCTGCCACAGAATTATTAGGTGCGTTTTATTATTCACAAATCTATCTGGATCCGGATCTGGATTAAGTTTTAACATGTATTACAAAAACAATTTGGGATCCTGTTTTCTATCGGGGTCTATTTCAAAGATCCAAAAATCAGTTATTACACTGGCGATTAGATGGCTTTTTATGGTAAGGTAGTGTAAGCTATAGTGTAAAGAAAAAAGACAAGAAATAATTGAAAATTTAAAAACCCAAGGATAAAAAGAGACGGTCTTATAACACTGTTGTCACTAAGATCCGTATCGTTATATTTTCAAGGGAACATCCAGATCCGGATCCAGATAGATTTGTGAATAATAAAACGCACCTATTAGTAACTAGATTTTCAACGTTAAATGTTTTAAGTAAGTAATTTAAGTAAGTAATTCATTTATTTACATTAATTTACAACAATTTTATAAAACATTTAGAATTTAAAAGATACCTATGGCTATGCCGTCAGAAAGATGAAATGTTATATTTTATTTACTAAAATAAATTGTTAATCTATATAAATAAAAATGAAAATATATTTTTGTTCCTAATAGCTAATCTCGGAAATTTCAAAACCGATTGCTTTGAAATTTTGACACAACATTGCATAAGAGTACGTTAGTGTTAATATATATGTATTAAAAACAAAAATAAAATGGTGACCTTAAAAGCAACAGTAGCTTCACTGAGATATAAGGAATATGGGACCTTTATTTATCAAAAACAAAAATTCTAAGTTTTTTTTTGTCAAAAAATATAAATAAACAAATGGAGAAAATAAAATTTAAAAAAATGTCTCTTACAGTTTGAAATGATATCGAATCGAATAGCTGATACACCGTCGATATAGAATTGCATTGTGAACAAAATTATAATACTGGTTATAGTGATCATACGTCTCGTTTTTAGCGGGACAGTCCCGGTTTTGAGGTCTCTGTCCCGCGGCCACAACTGTCCCGCTAAATGTCCCGCTTTTCCTAAGATTGTAAAAATGTGTGTAGGTCTCTACAATTCTCAAAATGAAGCCATTATATAAATACTATTTTACATCCCTGCATACAACTTGGCGCATATAAAACAAAAGTAAGAGCTGTTAAAGGAATAAAATGAGTCCATGTTTATTGCATGTTAAATTAATTGTCACTTTTGCCTGTATGTCATTTTTAAATCGAAATGAGGTGGTTTATTGGTAGCATAGTAGCAGATAGGTAAATAAAGAACAATTGAAATGTTAGCACAATAATCAAAACGCTTCAACAAAAAATTCAATAGGGATTGCAAATTCTTGGAAGATTTAAAAAAAAAATATCTATTCCTTTAACCGAGCAAACATAACACATTTGCTTATTGTAATTCTGCGAATGCGAGTTTTCAATATTTCTAGGAGGACAAAATAATGTAATTCGCCAAAACCAACCAAACCAAAAGACAAAATCATAAGTCCAAAGTAATGGACTCTATTGCAGCAATGAAGTTAGACTCATTTTTTCGGAGTAGCAATTACACAGATCGTGAGAAGGAGTTAGCCCTTGCACAGGCAGTGATGTGTATCTATACCATTTGCCATTACCACAGCTGTAGATCAATGGATTTCAAGTGCAAATTGTTCAGCAAGCTGTTCGATAAAAGGTTCTCCTGTGCTAGAACGAAAACCTAATTGGTTGTGAAATATGTAGTCTATGCACATCAAGAGTTACTACAAGAACTAAGTAATAATAGAACTAATAATATAAAAAGGATCTGAAGCTGTTTCTCATTGTTGTGAGGTGTCCCGCTTTTGCTTTAAATAAATCTGGTCACTTTAATACTGGTACACTTTTGTCATATGTGCAAACAAATATACATATGTACCTATACTAACGCCTGAGAAAGAAGATGTTTACAAAAAAAAATTGCAAGCTGTCAATAACAGGGTTGGAAAATTTTTTCTTTAAGATGCTCCAGGACCGAATTTCGTTAAACACGGAAACCTGCCAGTTAAGGCTTAATTCCAAGGTGGGCCTACCCATACTAATGGAGTCAGATTAAGCGCTGACCACCACCCTGAGTTAGTACAAGACCACCCTGTAGTAATTCTGCGAACATGTTGGTTCATGTCCACACACCTTGCTGAGGAGCGAGGTCTACCTAGCACCTCTTGAATCCAAGTAAACTTGGAAACCATATGCTTCCGGGCTTTGGGGCAACCACAGTCACCACGATACTCCCACAAGGGGGCCTACCTCATAGATAGTCTGAAGCAGAGGGGCCGAGCGTCTGCGACACAAGAAACCACCGTGTCGCTTCTCTCGCGACCGTGGAGAAGCGACCTTCTAGATGAGTTCCCCAAAACTCGAGGCCTAGCAACCTCAGATGCACACACCCAGCCATCAACCAAGGCAGAAGTTAAAAGTAGGTATGTACACCCATACGCACAAACATAGCACCCCCGCTCCAAGCTCTACTGTAGGTCAGGCCCCAATACCACTAAGCCCAACGATTCATGACGGATGGTGAGTGAGTCAGGATGAGACCTGAAATGGCCCCTGTCCCGCCCAAACATTCATCAGCCATGGTTATAGGACGGAAGGTGAAGAGTCAGGATAAGACCTGAACGGCTCCTGTCCCGCCCAACACTCATCGGCCCCAGCCCAATGGAGGAACTATTAAAACGTTCCTAATAAAATTGATTCTGGCGGTAATTCGATCCCAAAGTGACATAGCCTTAGCTCTTGCGAAGCAGTCTTCAGGAATTGCTGTGACAATGTTACCAGGTGGACTAACTGCTTATTCCGCTTTGAAATTGCCATTGAATATGCAATTTATTGAAAATCCCAGTGCAACATTTTGAAATCATTAAACATGGGAAAAGTATTGCAGCAATGCAAATAAAAAGTATGGGACGAAATCACAATGCAAACAAAAAATTGCTGGAAGCTCTTGATCGATCATTGCAAGATTTGTATCAAAATTCTAGACAATTGGGAAATGCAGTAATATTGCTTGAAGTGGATTTTATTCAAACTTTACAAGTAATTCCTCGATCGACACGAGCTATATGTAAAGTCTCTGACATTAAGTAAAAATATGCGTGTCCAGCTGCAAAACGAGAGATCAGCTAAGATGTTCTCAAATCAATTACTGAAAATTGAAAACGGAAATGTTCTACAAACGGATTGCACATGAGCTCTTATATGCAGCGTGTTCAAGAGCCGGTAACCCAAACAATCTTTATATTTGTATACAGATAATGTAACAACTAACAATATTATACATAAACAAGTGTTATAAAAGTAAAAATATTGAAAAATAAGTCCTTTTTCTTATCTCTCTTTTCCATTTGCCCAAAGCAACGAGTTGACCAGTACAGCAAAAAGCTGCAAATTAAAGCTTACATCTACATATTATTATTAATTATAGATGAGGAAATCCAGCGTACCTTAAGATTTTCGTTTAAAAAAAAAAAGAAATCAAATCATTAGCACACCAAAACAGTTGATGTTTTTATAATCAAAGTAACGTCAGAAATGTAAATCAAGTCGCGTTACTAAAATTCATCAATGCATCAAAAATTATTTGATAAAAATATGTCGAGTTTCTACACAGGTGCACAAAAAAAAAAGTAGTTAATTTCAACAACCGAACCTATATATCCTTACGTATTTTGAATTTCAAGTTAGAATTGGTCCACCACCCTTCAGTTTTTTTCAAATCGTAAAAAAACTTACGATAAGTCCAGGGCCCTCATCGCGTAATTTTTAAGACGATCATCGTCCAAACGATTGTCGAACACGACGTCGTCAAAAGTTTGCTTCGTGTAAAGTTTCAATTGCATCGTTCGGTCGTGTCGTCCATCGTCCACAGTTTGAGAACATCAAGAAGCAGCAAATGTCATTTGGGCTGTCTGGTTGTAATCAAACTAGTTTTCGTTGGAAGTGAGAGACGATATATCGATTTCCTTTACACAAATCAATTTCGATCTCGACAGATTTTACGTTTCTTCACACCAAAAAAATCGTTTTTTTTCAGAGATCAAAATCTTCGAATCCTAATTTGAAGAGGGATTTACATGTATACGAAATACGCACACCGAAAGAAAAAAAATTATCCGGGATCCAAATCCCTAGTGTGTAAATAAAGGAAATCGACATTAGTGTCCTTCGCATTTGCATGAATTTGATAGGTGATTCGCTTTCATTATCATCGAAAAATAAAAAATTGTAATGTCGTAACATTTTTTTTAATTAATTTACTCAAAAACTCAAAAAATCCACAAAATATACATATGAGACGATTGTAAAATAGCAATCGTTCAATCGCAATCGTTCAGTCGACCATATTTGACAGTTCAACAAGTTATATGAAGCTAAAGTTGAATCGTCTTAACGACATCGTCCAGACGATTCAAGTTTGTATGTGTTACACGAAGCAGTTCAATCGTTCAAACGACGTCGTCAAACTATCGTCGTCTTACGCGATGGAGGCCCAGGTCACATGGCGGAGGCATAAATGCCTGGGTCGTCCGATTTATTTTGTGAATTTCCTCATGCATGTACAGTGGTGGAAAAATAATTAGAAACGATGAAAAAAAAAAAACAATTATTGTTTTTCTTTCCTAAATTTTGGTCATATTAACTAGTCAGTACAAATGGCAAGTACATAAAATATAAACATAACTATTATTAGTCTCTTCTTCGCTGAATTTTTTTAATGACGGAAAACGAAAAAAAAAATATTAAATTTTGAGTTTTTCCATAAAAAAAAAATAATTAGAAACGAATTCAATTTTGTTAATTAACTGCAAACGTGCTGAGTGATTGGATTCGAAAAATTCTGGGGGTCATTCCGTAATTTTCTAAACGATAATCGTCGACGATATCGTCGATGATTTGCTTCACGTAACTCGACTACTATCGTCTCGTCAATCGATCACAGTTTTAGAAATTTGTATGGATTTCAGAAACTCCCAAACTGTAGTCAATCTGTGAATTCAATAGAAAACAATACAAAATGTCAATTTACAGTGGAAACTCAATCACTCATTTACAGTCACCTACAAAATTAAAAATTAATGCAAGACGATACCTATTTAGCTATCGTCCAAACGCTATCGTTTTGACGATAGCGTTTTGACGATTATATACTTACGTGAATCAAAAAAAGGCAACGCTATCGTTCAAACGATATCGTCTGAGGATAATCGAGTTACGGAATGACCCCCCTGAATTTATCCTTCTGATGGTTAAGCTTATATCTCCAGTACGCAAAATGGGTAAAAACAAAATCTGCACACCTGAAATGCATAAGGTCATTGTGCAGATGTATTGTTCAGGAAAATTTTCCATGGGAGCCATTGCAGCCCAGTTAAAATGCTCGAAAAAGATGGTACATAATGCTATAAAGGCTTACACCGAGACTGGCAGCCTTGAAAACCGCAAGAGGAAAGAGAGAAAACGAAAAAGAACTCCAATAGAAGATCATCTCATAGTCCGACAGAGTAGGGTAAATTATTTTGCCACCAGTCAAGCAATTCGTGATGCCATTTCATCCCAATTAAGCCATGAACTAACAGCACGGACTATAAGGAATCGTCTTCTCGAAAGTAGGTTGCGGCGATGTATTGGTCGTCAAAAACCATGTGTTTAAAAAAAAAAACCTTAAACGTCGTTTGGAGTTTGCGCGAGAACATTTGGAAAAACCGCTCTCATTTTGGAAAAAAAATCTTATGGAGTGATAAATCCAAAGTAAACATATTTGGATCAGATGTCAAATGTTATGTGCGACGTCCAATTAACCAGGAGCTACATCCCAAGCACACAATCAAGACAATCAAGCATGGGGGCGGAAATGTGATGATTTGGGGAGCGTTTTCTTGGCGAGGTATGGGTTCTATAGTGCGAATTGAAGGACGTATGGATCAATTGCATTATAAAAATATACTGGAAAATGTAATGGAGCCGTATGAGTTTCAAAATTTGCTGTTTCTAACTTTTTTCAACAGGACAACGATCCAAAACACACTTCACGTCTAGTGAAGGATTGGTTTGCAAAAGAAAACATTAAAATTTTGGATTGGCGAGCTCAAAGTCCGGACCTCAATCCAATACAAAATTTGTGGGGGATGTAAATAGAGCTTTAGATAAGACAAAATCAAAAAATGCATCTGAGGTTTTCAAAAACATTAAGGAAGCATGGAAAAAATTCCAGTGAAAAGATGTCAGGACCAGATAGAAAGCCTTCCAAGCCGTTGTGCAGCCGTGATTAAAAATAAGGGTTACCCGACCAACTACTAACGTTTCAAGTTGGAAAATCCGGTAAATTTGCTTTGGATTAATTCAAAATGCTATAAACACATGCTAACTACAATATGTTTCTAATTATTATTTTTCCAGCTGAAAACACATTTTTTTGTAATTAATATAAAATTCAGCTTTTATTTGTAAAAAAAAATAATTTTGTTTATGTTAAAATGAAGTTAAAGAACCAAAAAATGAAACAAAAAAATATTTTTACCAATCACTTAAAAGAATGTATAGATACAACCTGTTTTAAAAAATAAAAAAATCGTTTCTAATTAATTTTCCACCACTGTATGTCAGAGAGTAAAGTATCACTTACTTTTTGCTATATGTCCTTATTTCATAACTTATACATCAATTTAGTGTTTAAAATTATAAAATAATAAAATAAAAGTCCAAGAAACGTACATGAAATAAGTTAAAAATTTTTATCAATTTTCGTTTAAAATAAAAATTAATTTTAAATAATATATTTAGTGGAATAAAAAATGCCAGTTACTTTTTCAGCACTCACTCTCTGGATAACTTCAGGTTTCTAGGCATTTCTAAGCTCTTTAATTTTCTACATCTAAAATAAAAATTACGCTGTCGAACATTTTTTTAATTCCTCGATAAGTTTGTACATTTTTGAGGCACATTAACTTTTCTGGGCTGAATTTCTTGGTTTTTTATATAGAATATGCACAAAAAATTTTATTACGATAAATAAATGCATCAAAAAGTTACATATGAAAAGAAAAGTGTAACGATCTAATTATCAAAAAGAGCGAGGGACGTGTTTTTCTTAGTTTCAATATTATTAGTGGCACACCCAAATATCAACATAGATTATACTTAGTGAAGTAACTACAATAATTATTTCAATTTTCAGGTGGATCAAACATTGCATCAAAAAGTTACAAAGTTTTGAAATAAAAAAAAACATTGAAAGGGGCAAATTAAATTATTTAATTTCGTTGTTTTCACGTAATAAAATAGCTGTATATATTCAAAATTAAAACATTTTGTTGAAATATACATATAGATCATCTTTATATTACTTTATATTAAAGTCCTATTTAAAAAATTACACCAATAACAACTATTTTAATGAACTTCCTATATTTTTATACCTGCTAGTGACATAAAATCCTAAAGTACGCTGGATTTCCTCAGATACGTTGAGTTGTTGTTATACATCAGCTGTTTTTTCAGGAGATTACAAGAATATAAACCTATTCGTATAGCTTTAGATTATATTACTCAAACGCGATTGTTATTATTGTAATTTATTATTATTAATTACAATAGATTGATAGATAGATAGAACAAATTCCAATTTTTAAATTTTTATTATTTTAGTTTTATATTTTAACTGTTTTCTTTTAACAAATCTTTAAAAAACAGAAAATATTAATAATGGATGCATATGAACAGACTTTTATAGAATGTTAATTAATTCGTTATTTGATTTCTAAGGAAAAACCTCCGAGTAGAAAAGAAAACTTAAAAAAAAAAAATGAAATTACCAAAAAGAAGAACAAGCTTAAACCAAGTATCAGCGACAAAGAAAAAATAGATATTTTTGAAATTCAAAATATATTTGAAGATGTCAAGGAACCAGCACAAAAGCTTAATAATATTGCTATTTCTAGAGGTAAAAATAAAACTACAGATGATTCTTTAAAATAAAAATAAAATTTAGTAAATGGAAAATGATACGTGTTCTTTAAAAATAATTTTAAAATAGAAAATTGTATTGCTAGAAGAAACTCTCGTATTTTTGTATTTTACATAATTTAAACATCACCTTGCGAAGCGGGCTGGTAATAGCTAGTACTATAATAATTATCTCAACGAACGACGAAGAATTATTCTTTGAATCCCCTCCTGCAACGGTTGGTTGTTCAAAACACTTCATGTGCAAAACAAAGCATACTCTCTACAAAACCTTTATAGGTACTGCCGGACCTGTTTAATGTGGCCGACTGTTGGACCTTTGGACGATAACTGCGCTTTTTTAAAATTTTGTTCTTGTGTGCGATTTGAGCTAATGAAGGAGAATTTACAACCGTAAATTTTATCGGTTGAACGATGATGTGAATGTATGTAGTTCAAAAGGAGTTCAAAGTCACTTCGAACAGGTACACTGTTTAGAATGGATATCAATGCTTTTGTCAAAAAAGTGCGAAACTGCGGTGAAAAGGAAGATCGGACCTATGGATGAAAGACCTTTAAGCCATCAGTCTGAATAACTAGAAGCATTGTGCTCGGGATCGTAAAGGATGAAAATCCGCTATGTCTAAGGCATGTCTACAGCCTTCAATGAATCTGAGAGTTGGTTATGTACAAAATGTTTAAACAAAACAAATGTTTTTCACGTTTAATGAAAAACTAAATTAAAGCGGCCATATAAGTGTTTTCTAAATTCAGGGATATATTTGGTTCAGTATAGGGATAAGGATTGATTTTAAAGATCCATACATATCTATAAAAAAAATACATTCACTATTCATTGCTAAAAATGTGTAAATAATAAAGGTTAAATAGTTAAAAGAAACATTTGATTTTTATTTCAACAACCCTTCCCTCAAACCGATATTAACTATTCCTTAAGGTACCTAATAGTTAATAGTACAATACATTTTGATATAATATATGATGTCACCAAGATTCAATGCAATGCTCCTTTTTAAAAACTCCTCTAACTTCATCATAATATGAGACAAATACGCATTATGCTTCTAAGTTCTAAGTCAAAAAGATCTCATTCCAGTAATCCTCTTTCTGGCAGGCAGCCGAGGCAGGAAACAAACAAGAAACAACCAGCAACCGCTTATGAATACCTACGTCAGACACGAAATACAACACCGAAATATGGCCGCCCACTAACAAACTACTTTAACTCGGATACGAAATCAATGAAAAGCTTTCTGACGTCAACCAGCTAAAAATTTATTTACTATATTTATCACCAACAATGCGTATTCGTAAGCTCTTACAATACATAAAATAAACGGTGATAACATCAGTTTCTCTTACACTCTTACAAGAAGGCAGAATAAATTATAAAAGCGAACATCACTAAAAAGGTAGGCAAAGAATGGAAATAAAATGGTTTCATTGCCACAATGGTTTGCCTTTAACACGCATGTTACTAACAAAAATGTAAGTCCTTATCAGAGCAAAAAGAAAATCAGTAGTGAAGTGAGAATACTGGGAACAAAATTTGATGTTGTGGTGAGAAAATTTGAATTTAAATATTAGAAACCTGGAAAATGAGTACGAATAGCTAGGCAAAGAAATGGCATTGGAAAATTGAAAAGCATTGCTTGTACAATATTTTATAAGACGAACTGACGAAGGCTATAGGATACAAGTGTGGTAAGAAGCTTCTACAATGGTGGATTTCTAATAACTGGAAGCGGAAGGCGATTGTCAAACCACGAAAATATGATGATAACTGGCTTTAAAAGCCAACAAATGGACATGTTGTGTCAGTTCGTAACAGTGAAGTAAAGCCTGGCAAAAAGCTTTTACACAATGTCTTAAAGAACATGCGTTAAACTTTTGTTTTAACCATTAAAGTGACCTAAGCACTAAGTGTGTACTTCAACACTGCAAGAAGCTATAAGTTAATAATTTTTTTTTTAATTCATTGAAAACCCCTTCGTCACTTTAAAGTGAAATAAAGAAAAGAACTGACAGAAAAGGTAAATAGGGAGAGGTAGGGAATGATGAAATTTTTGCCAGAAAATACGCGTGGGGCCTTTTTATTTTGGAAAGTTAGGTTTGCTTTTGGTATACTCTTTATCTCCCCGTTATCTACAACACACACTTTTGCACACGTGTAGGTATGTATATACACATAGAACGTGCAAGGAAAAACTCTGTTCATTTCATTCCCATCTAAGAAAGGAGAAAAATTTTCATCATCCATCGTCGCTGTCGCTGTCGTGGTCGTCGAGTGTGTATAGCTCGGTAAATTAACTGCTCCAGTTAAATTTTTTTTTTAAATTTGCATTTCAAGCTTAAAAATTAATTTAAATATTTCATATTGTACAAACGAGTATTTAAAGGACGTTTAGATAGAGAGACTTCTCTTTTTAAGTAGGTAGTTTGTTTTATTCGCATACGAAATTGCAATTAAAAAAGAACAAAATGTCCTTACATATATAATTCCTGCAAAGAAAAATACGGTGGATTATGGTAAAACGGTTTTAGTTCGGTTATTGGATATAAAACTATCGCATTTTTAAGAAAATCTGTTGAAAAATTGGAAGAAATTTGTGAAAAAAATTGTAAATGAAAATTTTCTGATTTTTTTTGTATCTCATACTGGATGTCCCTCTCCCGGGAGGGGATACCCGTGTTAAAAAAAAGTATCCTAGTGCTTCAACCTCTTGCTTTCTCTTACACTCTTGTCTCTCTTTTTTCCTGTCTTTTGTCTATACATATGTTTAGAATATAACCTCCCATTGTGTATGTATTTCTATTTATCTTGTTTTTTTTTTTTATTTTTTATATTTGTTTTTGTTCCATTTTTCCTGGAATGAATTTTGCCGAAGGATTAGAGTCTCCAAAGAAATTTAGTAGGTACCTTCCTAATCTAAACGTTTTTTGTATTTAAAAGACTTTCTTGAGTTTGATTTTTAGTTTCTTCAATTGATGGTTTATGTCGTTAAACTCTAAAAACAAGTAGGTGTGGTGAATATCGTGAAACTATCAAAAATTTATATTTTCGGTTAACCTCCTCATTTTCTCAAGTGATTCTCCGAAATTCCCCGCCCACCTCCTTGGAAATATGTTCCATTTTTGTATATGGATTTATAGCGATTTGTGGTTCACACTGCTTTGTGAAGTGAAATTCGTTCAGTTTTTCTTCCATGTCGTATTTCTTCTAATCGAAAATTGGTGGAAAGGATAATATTAATTTAGTGTTTAATCAATTGTGTTTATTATTTAATTTTTTTCTTTCAAAAAGTTCTGATTTTGGATTCTTCGTCATAGTTTTTTTTTTAGTTTCAATCCTATCTAGTATTTTCATCAAGATATATAATCCTTTGAAAGGATAATGGAATCCTTTACAGTGAAAATGCAAAAATTAAACTCAAACAATCATTGCTTCGATGAACCATAAATAAACGAAATTTACCAGTCTTTACAAAACACACAACAAATCAAAGTCTATAAGAAAAATCCTTGAAAATAAAGGAAAACCTGTGAAAAAAATTCTTTCCAGATGGCATCGTTAACATGGATGATTCGAAGAATTTAGATATCATCTGATTGCAGAAATAAAGGACTTTCAAGGATATAACAGGGTAATTAAAAAGCGATGTCTTCATATTTTTATACCTAAATACATATAATATAGGTATAGGTACCTAATTATATATAAATATCTTAAAAAAACATCCTAGAAGCCCATCCATTCCTACTCTTAATTTGAATTATTTATATTCATTTAAATAATAATGAGAGTATAGTAAACTTTTTCCGACCAGATTATTCACAAAAACTCATACAAATGCAAAGTTATAATTTGAAAGAAGCTTTTATGATACTGAATAGCCATAATGAAGAGCCACCAAAAAAAGTTTCCCACTTCTGAACAAAGTACAAACTTCAGATTTTCTCCCATTCTAATTTTAATTGGAGAATTTAAAGATATCATTAGTTGCTGATCTAAAAATTGCCCAAAAACACACGCTTTCACTTGGATTTAAATAAGTAAGTAACATAATAAAGCTTGGTGAATCTTTATTATGTGTTTGGATACTAGGGGGATTATTTTTTGGGACTCGGTAAAAAAGTTGTAACTTTACCGCAAACACCGAAGTAAATAGAACTTATTTTCAAGAATCATTTCATTTTATCTAAAAAGGTAACAAAATAAAATGATCAAACTTTTCACGCGGATTCTTCTGCCTACTACGTTTACTCGGATGTTTATTTTTGAATCACACTCCAATTTAAATGAATTTGTGGGGAAGCCGATTATGTAGTGGAATAGGAAACTTTTTTAAAGATATGAAATGAAAAAACAAAAAATGTGCCGCAACAAAATAAGATTAGAATAAAAAATCAATTAAATTTTTTTTTGAAAAATAAATTTAAAAAATAATGTAAAATTTAATATGAATTTAAAAAAGAATTGGAATAGGTAAAAGGATAGGTAGGTACATTTTATGGAAGCGCGTTGCAAGGGACATCGAGAAGGCGGGTAAAATCATAGTTAAGGAATGAATAAGGAATAGATGTGTTGTAGGTATTTGTATTTAATAAACGTATGAATTAATGCAATAAAAAGTAAACCGAATAAAAACTCCAATAATTATAGTATTTTTTAATGCATGAAAGTAATACTTTATTTATGCTTGGAGCAAAAAAAAAGCTAATTTGCGTAAATGTTCTATTTGATAAGAATATGCATATACATATATGTACAGCTGTGTTCAAAATAATAGGAGTGCTTTTATAAAATTTCTGTAAGTTATTTTTTTATCATGTGTTTATTGGTAAACAACTTATTTCTCCTTCGGTAAATATAACAAAAATTGTTTTATTTGGTGGAACTGGTTCGAGGCAATACGTACGACGTCCAGAAAATACTGAATATAGGCCCCAGTACACCGTTAAAACTGTTAAGCATAGAGGTGCTAAGGTGATGGCATGGGGCAGTTTCTCTTATAGTGGTATATTGGCCCCATACATCAAATAATTGACACAATGGATCAGCGGGTTTATGTGGATATCTTGTCCAATGTGATGCTGCTTCATGCGGAATGGAATATGCCGTTAAAATGGGTATTCCAGCAAGACAACGACCCGAAACATACGAGTAAGCTTGCTAAGAAATGGTTTCGGGTCAATGGGGTTGAGGTTATGCAATGGCCAGCTCAGTCGCCTGACCTTAATCCCATAGAAAATTTATGAGCAGATGTTAAAAAGGGTGTTTCCCAGCGGAGACCTTCGAATTCGTGGCAATTATGGGATGCAGTTCAGGAAGCATGGCATCAAATAACAGTTGAGCGCTGTCGGACCCTAGTCAACTCAATGCCACGCAGATGTGCAGCAATAATAAAAAACAAAGGTTTCTCAACAAAGTATTAAAAAAAAAAATTTGAGCTTAATTATTTTCTTAGTTTTTCTGTACATGAAATGAAATACTCCTATTATTTTGAACAGTTCCTCTTTACCTAATTTTAAGAAAATTTATGTTTTTACTATATTATTTGTTTTAAGCAAAGTAGTCAATAAGCATAATTAATACATGACTGCATTGCCTATCTTGTACAAAAGAAAAAGCAAATAAAAATAATTTATTTAACTAATGAATTGCGATTTTATCTTTAAAAAGAATCACTCCTATTTTTTTGAACACAACTGTATGTACATTCATATTTTATTTAGAAACATACAATTGGCTATCAAACTGAACCCAATACCCAATAGGTGTAGTGTAGGTGTACATACATATGTATCACATAAACGGGGTTTTGATAAACGCGTTTCGTTACGACACGTGTTTTGAATGCGAAAATCAAAGAAATTACATTTACTTTGCTTGTGATATTACGAGAGAAGTAAAATAAAGAAAATTAAATGAAGTGCTGGTGTTGGCGCAAATAAGGAAACGTTGCTGTGTTCACTAATTGAAAATTTCTATATATATGTATATGTGTGTATGTGCATATGTATGTATATGAAGTTGTTAGGAACATCATCAAAACAGCTCGGTTTGCATCATACGTCTGATTTCAACATCTACACGTACTGTGCCATGAAATTATAAATAACAACATTTCTAAAATTTGGACTTAAGTATCAAAATTCTTTTGTTTTTTCCCCTTTCTTCAACATTGTTTTGATTCGACTTTGTTGTGGTTATAATATAAATTTATATGCTATAAATAAACCTTTCGTCAGGTTTCGATAGTACTTATGTATTGCATTACATTTAAAATTTTGTATTTCGGTTAAGGGCGATTCCATTATAGCGGGTGCAACATTTAGACTCATTTGAAGTATACATTTAATAATAAAATAAGCAAAATATTTAATGACATTATAACTTGAAGGGATACCTTTTCACCTATTTATTTTTAATCCATTTAGAATTCTAAAATATAATAAATAATTTGGCAAAAGAATGGTTTCAAAGTGCGATCGCGGGTGCAACAGAATCGGCCCGACTTTTCTAGATCATAGCACAAAAAACACAAATTCAATTAATTGTGAATCATTTATCATGCTATTCTTACATATGTATATTGAACGACGTTGATTCAATTAACCAAATAAATAAAAATAAAGATAGAAAACAAAAGTAAGCAACGAAATATTAACTTTTAATACAATCGCGGGTGCAACATCAAATTATCGCGGGTGCAACGCGTTTAACTTAAATTAGTAAACTGATTTAAAAAAATGGAAAAAAATATAAAATAAGGCACATAATGTAACAAATCAGTACCCTTCTCTATTAATTATAATTTTGTTTTTTCAAATACTTCAATATTTTTTCGAAAATACATATATGTATGTTAGAAGTACTCCATCTTCATCGATATCGGTTAAGGATAACCCCACATAGTGATATTGTGATATTACAGCCTACCTGGTGCAAGAACGTACAAACCTGCGGAAATAACTTTTGGAAATACTGCTGCTGTAAAAACAGAACGGTATTTTAGAGCATGGATCTACTGGTAATATAGGGGGCTCAAAAGACCCTGTTGGAGATTTAGAATTTAATGTTTCGTCTTCTGACTCAATAAAAACATCGAAAACTTAACTTCACGAATGCTCATGGTCATTGTACTCTTCTCGATTCTTAACTTCCGACTTAATCGATTTCACATCTTTTATATCCGGCACTTGCCTGCTAATATTATCCCTTTTATAGAAATCACCTGTCATCCTCCATTTTTTAAGGCATTGCTTTGGTGGAATCAGTTTTTTTTTAAATACATTTTTTACCACCTCAACTACGTTAGTGGGATTCCTTAGGCGATTACGTTTCACTTGTGCGACTTTTTCAGTCTACAGGGACTGATGAATGAGTGCCTGCCTTTTTTTGTGTTGCCTGCATTTTTTCGTTTTGTCTGATTCTGTTCAGAATTTTAAAATTTGTATCTGCCTTCATTTTCCCTTTCAATACATCTTTCCACATTAAATTTCTACGTCCTTTTTCTGCATGAAGCTCAGCATATTTGTTAATTTTTTATCAATTTTCTGTAAAGCAGTCTCTTTTTCTTGTTTCACTTCCATATAACCATATATTTTTATATAAAAAGAACAAAATATTATATTACATAGTTAAAAAGAAACGTAAACAGCAGAAATTATTATTCAAAGCATATTTTATCAATAAAATACAATAAATCACGTTATAATGTTAGTAGTCAATAAGTTGCACCCGCGATCTTAATATTGGGATCGCGGGTGCAACCAATTTAAATCAATGTTTTTTGTCGTTCAACGTACAATATATTCCTAATAACGACTGATTTAATTTTAGTTTTGTTTTCTTCTTACTTTTAGAAAGTTTCAAAATGCTAGCACTTTATTTCTGCCAAAAAAGTAAACTTTTATATCTTTTATATCGCGGGTGCAACAAATTTACAATGGCTATTTGCAATAAATAATGCTAAAAATAAAATAACAAATTATTACATGTTTTTATGCAAACGATTAAATGGCATGTTGCTTCATACGTTTATTGAGTAAGGCATAACTTAAAACTGTCGGAAATAGCTATTTTGAGCATATGGTATGTTA
Source organism: Chrysotoxum bicinctum (assembly GCA_911387755.1). Lineage (NCBI taxonomy): Eukaryota > Metazoa > Arthropoda > Insecta > Diptera > Syrphidae > Chrysotoxum > Chrysotoxum bicinctum. Next base: position 30,132,379 of record OU426988.1, on the reverse strand, counting down.
CCAGTTGTAATAATTGCAGTTCGTACCGACTCTTCGTATGATAATGTTGCCAAGCGCAAACAAAAATGTTCTCTATAAGTTAGGTCTCAGTTTTTGTTTTATTATTAAATATAGTATTTCTACTTTGAATGTTTATCAAAAAAAGTAAAAAATATTGTAGTTCAAAATTTGGTGTCAAAAATCGTCTATAGCGGAATCGCCCTTAAGCAATTATTTACATAGATGAAAATTTTGTAATAGTTTGATAATTTATCTTTGATTGAGTTAAATGTAAAAAAGGAGTTTACGAACGTTGGTGCAGAGAATAATCTTAAAAATTGCAATAAAAGTCTTACGGGAAATTTAAAATAACAACTACTTTTATATATAGTATAACTAGGTAGGTACATTTAATTGCATTTCTTTACACTAATTTCTTAAAATGTACCTATTATATCTTAAACATATTATAGGTATCAGTTCAGTTGAATCATGAGAAATACTGGCCTGCAGTGTTTAACTAATGGGCTCTCGGTCTATTAGCATACGTATCTTGTTTTCAAAAGTAATTTTGTTTTGTGAAATTAAACAGAAAAATTTTGGGAACATTAGATACTATAATAATCTATAACTCAAGTGCAACAAATCTTGATATGCTGAAACCTTTTATGTTAATATGACTCACACAAAGAGTAATAGGTTGCAGTTTTGTGGCATGTTTACTTAAATTCATTGTTTACTTATATCCAGCTAAAAAACAAAACATTTAACTTTAAGCCCAAAAGAGGTTTGCTCAACCTTACAAAATAAAAAGCATGTTCTGCCCAGTTTCGCTCTCAAATGCAAACAATGCAGTACGACCAATGTCACTCCCACAAATCCCAATGCAATTTAGTTCAAAATAAATTAATCTCATTATACGAACCGACTGAAAAGTGTTCAACTACTTGTACGCTGCGACTCAGCCGCAGCCTTTAGGTAATTACTTTGCACTATCATTTAACTCCCTATATACACTGACGACTGACCTAATGCCAACCATTAAAATACACCCGATTACACCAGCAGCTGTAGCTGTATATGGGACAAGGTAGACGTATCCACCTTCGACTATATATCTACATATATCTATGATATAAAGGTTCGTAGTTATCGGGGTATATGTATGTGCCCATTATCTCAATTCTGTCGCGATAAAACATTTCAGGCTGCTTTCCATTACTTATTATTTAAAAAAAACAATAAACCAATAAATCCACCGCTCATGCACCACTCATCAACCTTCTTTCATGGGAGATACCAGTTGTTTAAATATCTATAGTCAGCTCAGAATCCTACTTGCACTCGATGCACCAGTGACGTATTTTGCGCTTTGTGAGTATGTTTGTCGGTACTGATAAAGATTTTAATTAAATTAGGTAGATTTACTTACTCACTCTATTTTTAACTACATTTTATTTGAAAAAAACCGCCCAATATTAACCTTACAAAAGATGGCAGCGATGTTAAATGTTGTATGTTAATTGTTTCAACATAGATACGAGTATATACAGTTGTGTTCATAAAAATAGCAGTGCTCCCCAAATAAAACAAAAAGGCTTTCATTATCAACGTTATAATATATTTCACTTAACTTTTAATAACAATTTAAGGTATTTCATTTATATTAACAGAAAAAATTAAGATTGATTTTTTACCGTTACTTTTATCACAGTAAGGCTAGCCGCGCACTAGCAACTTTTAGTTGCGAAACTGCTTGGTTCGAGCAACTAAAAAGTTTGTGTTTGGACACAAACTAAACGATTGCCTAAAATAAGTTCGCCATTTTATTGAACATATAATTATCTGCAAATTCACGGACATTCAACCAAACAGTTCATCTGTTTTCTATAAGTAACCAAACAGTTTCGCAACTAAAAGTTGCTAGTGCGCGGCTAGCCTAAGAAGCGTTTTTAAAATGTATGGTTGTTCACAAAAATAGCAGTGCATCTGAATGTTCTGAATCTATAACGCAAAAAGTTAGAAAAACTGTAAAAAAGTTAGGTTTATGAAACTATATTGATATTTGAGCATACCATTAATACTTCGTAGCATAACCATTGTTTTTTATAACGGAAATGCATCTGCGTGGCATGTAGTCCACTAAGGTTTGACACCTCTCGATTGGTATTGCGTTCCACGAATCTCGCACTACTTCCCACAATTCTTTAGAATTCTTCGGTTTCGCTTCATGAACCACATTCTTAACATCCCCCCACAAATTTTCAATGGGGTTAAGGTCAGAGGATTGAGCGGGCCACTCCATAACGCATAACTTGTTCTCCTGGAACCATGATTTTGCCCTTTTTGAAGTGTGCTTTGGGTCATTGTCTTGTTGGTATACCCAAACCAACGGAATTTTCTCTTCAGCATAGGGTAACATGACCTCCTCGAGAATTTTAGCATATTCGGCTTTATCCATTATACCCTTAATGGGATAGATAGGCCCAACCCCATAGTAAGAAAAGCAAGCCCATATCATAATTTTCGCTCCGCCATGCTTCACTGTTTTCACAGTGTATCGTGGATCGTTTGCTGCATTTTGTGGTCTTCTCACATACTCCCGACGACCCTTGGATCCAAAAAGAATGACTTTGCTTTCATCGCTCCACAGAATATTCCTCCATTTCTCTCGTGGCCAATCTCGATGCGCTTTGGCAAACTCCATTCTCTTTGCCACATGCCTTTTTGTCAACAATGGTACCTTGCGTGGACTTCGGGCTGGTAGTTTGGCATCCAAAAGACTTCTTCGTACGGTTACAGCGCTTACAGACAGTTCAAGCTTATCTTTAATTTCTCTGGAGCTTATGGAAGGGTTCTGTTTAGCTAACTGAATAATTTTTCTGTCAGTTCTAACAATCGTCATCCTTTTTGGGCCGTGTGTTTCCGGTAAGTTTTCCCCTTTAAACGTAGTTTTCTTATTAAACTTCGAGTTTCTTCGTTGCAATGTTTTGACCAACCCATTGTTTATTTTTGAGCTAATATTTTATAATTTTTTCTATAATATTATCTTGAGAATACTAAAAACTACAAATAGAAAAATTTTTACTTACCGAAAAATAAAAAAAGGGAATGTTTAACACTTTTTAACTTTAAATGTAAGACAATGTTATTTTTATGACCACGCTATATTCAGAGAGCTTCAACAAATGCGTCTACAACGGAAAAAGTAAGGCTATTAAATATGACCTTAGTAGGAACAAGACACAAAGTGTAATCCAATCTCTTTTTGCTGCTAATTTTGTTTCAATTAGGTGGGAGTCTGTGATTTAAATTTTGCAAAGTTAGCTTCCAAAAAATTCGACATTGCCAGACAATGTTATGACTCCTCCTGTACTTGAGAGCGTAATTTGTTCTATGGGACAAATCTTCCTTCCCACTCGTACAAGAGTCATAAAAGATCTTGACATACACAAATCCGCTGGTCCATATTGTAGGTATATCCCCTTTAGTTCTTAAGAGGTGTTCTTCTACGCTGGCGAATCATTTCGAAAGTTTTTCCATCTACGAGTATCATACTTCTTGGGTCTTTTCCCGAGTATAGTAGTTTCTCCCCCTCCAATTAGCTATAAATATCACTTACGTCCCTTTTTTTCAAGATCCTAACGCTTAAAAACAATCAGCTTTAGAAATATCTAGAAGAACGAAAGCTCTTAAATGAAGCAGTACGCCTTTCGAACAAGAGATCCACAGGTGATCTGATGGCATATTCTACCGAAAAGTGGAAAAAATCCTTACATCATTTTGGAGAAAAAAAGGTGATTGCACTTGATATTTCGAAAGCATTTGATAGAGTTTGGCATTAAGCTCTTTTATAGAAAATGCATGCATTCGGTATCAAAGAGTCTGTTCTGCGTTGGATTAGAGATTACCGCTATACAAATTGTATTGGACGGTTTCAAGTCTGATATCCATAAAATAAATGCTGGTATGCCCCAAGGCTCCGTTTTTTCGCCGACACTCTTTTTTATCTATATAAATGATTTATTGTCTAAAATTTCTAATCCACCCTAAGCTTCTCATATTCGTTTCCAGATTCACAACCCTGTTCTTCGGCTGTGGAACTGAAACGGCAGCGTATGATTAGCTCATTATATTCCGAACTCGAACGCATTATACAATGGGCTACCAACAACCGCGTGAAATTTATTGCTTCGAAAACACAAAGCTGTCTTCTGTCGGCGGCGAAGCGAAATATACCACCCATTCCATTATCCATGAATGGCACTTGCATCAAAAAAACTTAATGGAATGATCATATTTTCGACGTAGCCAAAAACGTAGCGAAATGCTTATGACTAGGGCGCTTTTTAATGCTGGATCTAATTAGATAAAAACGTAAGCGAAAGGACCATTTAAAAATAAAATGTATAGCACTTTTCATGTGAAGAGTTTAAGGTTTGATTAAATTAGCAAATTTCTGTAAAATTTGTAAACTTCGAACTCGTCCAATCCATCATAATTTTTTATCCCTAATTTAAACATGAATTGAATCTGAATTAAATATAAGATTTATTTTAATAATAATTTTAAAATTGGAATATCTGTGGGATTTCAAAATTTTGGCTATGTGGTTTTAGGATTTGAAAATTTGATTACAATTTGATTACAAAAGCGCTTCATAGCTGGAGAAATCAATAATACAAAAAGTACTCTTCTCCACCTTACTCTGTAAATGATTGCCTGAAGATGTATTATCATAGCTCCAATGGAATTTTGACTAAAATATTTGCTTTGTACTTTGCATCTAGCCATTTTGACTTTGGACTGTGATATCAGAATATTTGTAGAATGCTCTGACTTTGGAGTGGAATCACTGATTCAGAAATCTCTGGCGGTAAATCATATATTGCGTTAGGAATGCTGTATTACTGCTGATGATCATGGAGGTCATGGCTGTTTGTTCATGCATTTCATGTAACTTAATATAACTTTACCTACCATCGAAAATATGCGTTCCAATCAGTCTTGGACGAGGTATAATTCTGTATGTTGTTACAAGTTATATTCCGCTGAAAAGTATAGTTGATCTTTATGAAAAGCATATATCTATATCTATCTATATATACATATCTATACATATAAATTAAAGTTTGGTTTTGTGTACGTTCGCTAACCATCCAAACCGGTTGACCGATTTTCTTAATTTTTTTAAATTAAAGAGGAATGATGGTAGAAGGCTTAGGACAAAAAAAAATAAAAAAAAGTAAAGAAAATCGGTTTAAAAAAAATTAAATTTCAATTTGCAAAAATTAAAATTCCCATGCAAAATTACGTTGGAGAGTCGCGGGAATCTGTGTAGCTTCCGTGATTTTTCGAATATTTTAATGAAACAAACGGAAAACGGATATCGAATAAACAAATATTGAGTTACACAAAAAAAATTCTTTGCGGCTTTAAAATGCCGAAAAGTATGAAAAAATAAAAAAAAAAGTTAGACATTTGCGCCGAACATAGTATTAAATTTAATTTTTTTATTTTTCTTAATTTTGTTTTTAAAGATAAAATAATTATGGAACTTATGACCGTGTTATTTAAAAAATTTTTTTTTCTTTATTTTTTTCTAAAAAAATTCAGAAAACTATGAAAAAAGAAGGAAAATCACGAAGTTTTACGCACACAATACACGATAGGTATAACTTCTAAAATATAAAAATTATTGAAATCAAATAAACTTATTTACAAAGCTACTGAAAATAAAAAAAATCTTTTTTCAACACAATTGCTGCAATTCAAAATGCATGGCCTAAACCAATTTTTTGATGAAGAAACGACAAGCAGTGCAGCGCCCAATATTTGTTTATAATCGAAAATAAGCTAAATCAACTTAATGACGAATTTCTTCCTGGTCCTGATGGCCTCCCTGCAATATTCCTGAAAAAATGCTCTTCAGTCCTCTCTTTTCCCCTCTCTAAAATTTTCAGCTTATCGCTATCTCAAGAAGAATTTCCTCAGGTATGGAAAACCTCTTTCATAACCCCAATACACAAAAAGGGTCCTAAGAGCGATGTTAAAAACTATCGTCCCATTGCCAAACTTTCACATATACCTAAAATATTTGAAAGTATCTTGTACGAAATTTTAAGTTTCCGCTGTAAGTCTCTGATCTCTCCAAGACAACACGGCTTTCTTAAATGTAGGTCTACAACCACTAACCTTGTCGAATTTGTATCGTATTCCCTATCTGCCTTAGAGAACGAAAATGAAGTTGACGCTATATTTACTGACTTTAGCAAAGCTTTTGACAAAATTTCGCATAAACTAATACTTTTCAAATTATCCGCCCTTGGCTTTGAACCTAATTTCTTGAAATGGATTTCTTCTTATCTAGAAAACCGTTATTACTGTGTTCGTTTCAGATCTTCCCTCTCTAGTCCTTTCTTAGCTACCTCCGGAGTCCCACAAGGCAGCCACCTAGGTCCTCTCCTTTTCATTCTTACCATTAACGATATTGAAAACGTCATCAAACATTCCCATATCTCACTCTACGCTGACGATACTAAGATCTTCAAAACAATTTCTTCAAAACACTCGCCTCTTCTATGGCCAACTTTATATTGGTTGTTCAGGTGTTGGTAAACCATCCGCCTTATTCATTTATACGACCAACAATGGAAAAACCAAAAATATTGTTTATCAAAAAGCATTGGAATAAAAAATATTCAATAATAAAGCACGTACATATAAAACAAATAAAAAAACTAATATTTTTTTTACGCCCTGCGAAGCGGAGGGGTTTTGCTAGTCCTTAATATAAAAGAATCAAATGATTTTCTTGATAAATTAAAATTTTTTGAAAACTTCGTAGAAATTTAATTTTTCTTTATAAATTTTGTACAGAAACTGTAAATATTATGAAAATTGAGCTCAACTTAAAAAATTACTCGAAACGATTCTCGTCTTCTTTTCAAATCTACAAATTCCATCTTCGGGCTTTTGCAACTGAATCATTCAGCTGTGGAAAATCAATTTCGATTAAATAACAGTCTTAATAAATAATTAAATTTTACTCTATTTTATTTATTTCTTTTAAATACTTCAGGTGTTGTTCGGGCCAGTCAATTTTGGCCAATCAATGCTTTTTATTATCTTGACTGATGACATTTTTAACTCTATTAACTTCAGCCAATTTCACATATAAGCTGATAATCTTAACACATTTTGTTAGTACTCCTTGCAATAATGGTAAGTGAGTTCGACTGTCAGTTCGATTGCCAGCCATTGCAAAATGTTTATCAATGGTGTACTGTCTCTTGCGAGGAATTGACAAATTATCTGATACCAGGGATGGAAAATTCGGTACAATTGTACCGAATTCGATACAATTGAGTTTGTGCAAGTACAAAAGTACAATTTGTTTTAATTCAGTACAATTTTAAAATTTCCAATTTTATGTAGATATTTTACAAAAACAACAAAACAAAAGGACATACAAGGAAATTGAAAGTTGAACACATCATCCTGGCCTGAATGCATTCATTTTCATTCCAGAACAATAACTCTCAACTGTAAGCCCTTATAACTCTTAATTACAGTTTTCTTTTCACTTCTTGATGGCGTCTCTTTATCGATCACCTTTTTTTCAGACATCGCATCGTTTTGTTTATTAAACGCTAAGCTGTAAACTTGTGGATGTGATTTGTGATTGCGGTTTTTCCTCTGTGCATTTTTAAGATATTTAATTTGTGAATTTTAGTTTAATTTTTATTTTTGTTTTTATAAGCTGGTGGCTGGTGCCACAAAAATACACATGTAAAATATTTAGTTTCGTCATTACAATACAATACAATAGTTATGTAGGTATTAACTTTTAAAATGAAGATAGTATTTTTTTTTATTTATATTTATTTATATTTTTTATAAGAAGACAAACTGATCATTTCTGCTTTGATTTTTTTAAATAAAATGCTTTGTAAAACTTTTAAATAGTTGAATTATTGATTATGTTTTCTTTTTCATACAAAATTCGTTTTCGGTACAATTGACATCATTTAAGTACAATTTTATTCCAGATTTCAGTACAATTAAAAAATTTCATTTTCCATCCCTGTCTGATACTATCTTGCCATGAGAAGTTCTTCTCATCTTAGCCGTTTGGTATCATATTTATTTAAGAAAAAACTCTTTATGTTTGAGTTTCCATGCTCTTTAGATTACAAAAGCATACAAACCATCGATAGTAAAATTATAATTTCTATCGATAATACTAGAAGCCTAGAGCTCAGCGGCGAAAATTATCTGAGCTTAGCTAAGGTAAAATATTAATTATTTATTATTTTATTAAACATCTAACAAATTGAATGGTACCACATAAACTGCCAGTTCGCTTCACGATTACAAGCATTTTAAATTTAACTTCTTTTTTTGATCCTCTATTGCGCTCCGTTGCTCCGCTTAGGGAACGTTCATTCATCAGGCAGGCGCTTATGTCTAAGTGAAGTTCTATCTTATTGAAAAGTGCAATAAATTCACACTGCACTTTGAAAAGTGAAATAGTTTCTCACTGACAATGAAATATATTCCCATGTTGAACAGATTCTCGTTGAATTAATTCAATGCTAATAGGAAATGAATATTTGGAAAACAAAATAAATTATTAACAAATTTGGTTTTGTATTCAAAGTGTGGATAATTCTAATTTTGATTGAAAATTGATGGCCAGTTCCAGTTTTCGAAACAGATCTCATTACTCTGCATTAGATGCTGATGTACCGAAAATATTGTTTTGCATCACTTGAGGTCAGCTGTTTCATTCCAAACTGCTTAATCAAAATTTGCTTAAATCATTCCTCATGAATATTTTGAGTCTTTCAAGAAGGCTGGAAAAAAGTTTTTTTTTTAATCTACAGTACGAGCTATTATGTTCTATGGCGCACAATGTTGGGATTATGAAGTTATGAAGTTGTTCTACCCAAACTACTCAATATTTTTAGAAATTAGACTTGATTATACATAGTTATTTTTGTCAACTGGAGGAACTCATTTGGACTACTTTTTGACATTGTTAAAAACGATGCCGAATGACTTCCGAAAATTGTATTACAACTAGGTATAAGAGCGGAAATGGTTCATTTAAACTTCAAGTCTTACAGAAGTGATAATCCACAGTTGGGCTCTATGTGCAATGTAAATGAACTCTAAAGCATTATATAATTATATTTCAAAGAAATTCAAATTCTTCGAATTGGAGCAAAAATAAGTGAAGTGGCTTGGAAACCTACAATATGGTGATAATTGGAGAATGTTTTTTAAATTCTGTTCTTACTTATGTATCGGGTTCTTCAATAAGAGCGCTACAAAAGTTTTTTTAAAGAAAACAAAAACGGTTTTGGATATCAATGAAATTCTTTATTCCTGTGAAAGTACGTTCGATGCCATTATGTATGGAACTCGATTTCTTTTGTATGGCCACCACGGGCACGCTTGCAGAAGTCCAGATGCTGAACCCAATTTTCGACGGTTTTCAAGCATAAATCGGCCGATACTGCTGCAATTTCACGTTCGATATTCGTACGAAGTTCATCAATCGTCCTGGCTTGTTGGCATAGACCATAGACTTGACGTAGCCCCACAGGAAATAGTCTAACGGCGTCGAATCGCACGACTGAGGCCTGTGGATTCAAATTTTTCCACTAGACGCTCAATAGTTGATCTGCTAGGACGATTATGACGACCATAAATTGGACGTAGCGCTCTTAACGTTGAGGCCACTGACTCCGAATTTCTGTAGTACCTAAATTTTAATAATTTCGACTCGTTGTTGGCTCGTATGGTATATCTTTCCATCATGAAATGGTCAACCTTACTGAAGAGAAATGTCAAAAGAGCGGCAAGAAATATGGCGTCGTCTGCTGTCCCTGTCGTTCTACTTTTGTAGCGTCCCTGTTGAAAAACACTTTATATACTTAAGTGCTTTGCACATGAGACACGAACTGCGAATTGCGAATGGTCGCGAATTTTGACATTTCGTTCACATGAGTATTTTTTTTGGTCGCCGAACAGTGCGAATTGTCAAAAAAAAAAGAAGTAAGTAAATTAAAGTAAAATGAGTGCTAAGCAAAATTATTTTAAGAAAAGGTGGCTTTTATGCAGTTTAATTTGTTACCAAAATTTAAAAAAGAGAGAAAACTTATATTTCCATCTTCTAAATATGAATCGTCATAGATTTGGAGAACATTTCACTTTGATACCTCAACTAGAAAGAGGTTGAATTCGTACGAATTTTTTAGTCGCGGGTTTGTGGAATGCGTTCACTAGTTGTGGATTGCGAATTTACATTTGACAGTTCGCAGAAGATACGTTGTTGGTCGCGTACAAAATTTTAAAATGCAAAATATTTCAATTTATAATTATTTTATGCAGTGTTTTCCTTCTAAATAGTTGATTCGATCATTAATTCACTTCGTCGTAGAATAAAAACAAAAAAAAATTGATATTAGCTGTGAAAATTGCTTAAAAAGATTTATTCGCATTCGCTTTAAAGTGTCACTTTAAAGTGTCGTTACAATCAGGGTCCGGAGTAAACCAGGGCCTCAACAAACAAGCTTCTCCAGCCAGTTCGATCCCTAGCTAGCTGTCTCCAGTTTCGTATGCCAATTTGGTTGAGATCCTCTCTCACCTGTGTGCTATCTAAGGTGACGTTCTGTCCAATATGTGCGTCGGTGTTGGGTGTCCTTTCTTGAAGATAGCATGTACTTGGTCTTGCCATCATTGAAGGCTTCCGTTCAATGCTCACATACGCGCCACTGACATAACGCTTTGTTCTTCGAATTATGTCAATATTGTTGACGTATCCGAGTAATTGGACGAACTTTTTAAAGATTCTGCATCTAGTGTTGGCCACGTTAGTGTTGCACTAGGTATTCTTTTGAAGGCATCGCTTTTTATAAAGCCTTTTTTGACATCAAATGCATCGGTGAGATCTTTTCCGACCTTGATGGAGCAGCGTGCGTTTTCCATTTTGATCTTGCACAAACTATAACATGTATATAGTTCGTTTTAATTGATTTAATCATACGCAGCTGTATTGATTTGTATTGATTTGAATTTCCTGCTTTTTTTTTTAAGATCTGCCTTAAAAAGCCGCACTGATATGGACCTATCAGGTTGTTCACATCTATGAACATCTATCAGACGTTCACATAAAACGGGAGAAGGGATATTGTACGTGATGTTCTGGAGACTGATGCCTTTGTAGTTGGCGCAATTTAAAGGGTCTCCTTTCTTGGGGATTGGACAAACAATGCAGAGGTTCCATTCTTGCGACTATATTTTGCAGACAAGCTGGAGCATACCGCAAACTAAGTCATCGCCTGCGTCTGAATAGTTTGACGGCAAGGCAGTTAGCTCCAGCGGTCTTGATGGACTTAAGATTCGATATAGCTATATTCACTTCTTCCTTGTTTATTGGGCGGTATTGTTGGTCTGCGTTGCCATTGTGAATTGGTGCTATCTCCCTAGGAGAGGAATTCTCTTCGTCTTCGCTATTATACAGTTTGAAGAAATGGTTGTCTCACATTGATCCCTTGATTGTCCATGCAGGTTTCAGCTCGGGGATTGTATCCTTCAGATGGTTTTTTTTACTCTTCCGAACTTCATTCCTGCTATGACATCCCTTTATATCCTTATAAATTTAAGTATTATGATATTTTGGTTTTGGTTGAATTTTTTGAGAATTTTATAATGCTCTAATTGTAGATCTACTAGATAATTACAAAAAAAATGTAAAGGGCTTTTATCTACAACAATTTGCGTTTCCGATAACTGTTAATAGATACAAAATAATTAGAAGAAGAAAAGTGAATTGCACTGACAAGCCGAAGGCCGCTTTCTTCCATATCTGTCTTTTTTTACATAACGAATTTTCCAATCAACTTTAATGCTATTTCTCAAAGAAATAAAAATATTTAATATTGCACCCCCAGTTTCACAGTGCGAGTTTAAACTAAGTTCTGCTGAACTTGAACTGGAGTTCAAATTTGAAGTTCAACACGTCCGGTTTCACAGTCAAATCTGAACTTCCATTCATTGAACGTAGTTTAAGTATAAATTGTTTTCTCTTTGAATCTGAATCAAAGAAAAAACAATCAAGGAAAGTTTGCTTTGTTTCAGTTGTTACCTGTGATAGGAAACAAAATTAAAATAAAATGCACGACTGGGTCGCACGAACTTGCTCCTATGTTATAGACTAGGAATTTTAAAAACGAATGTTATTAGAGAAAACTGTTCATAAGGATAAAATGAATTTTTTAAATTCTTTTAGTAGTAAGAGAATAAAAACAGAATGCTATGCAAATATGAATTTATGCAGGAACAAAAATTATAAGTCGTTGTAGTGGTTCCTTAAAAAATAAGCTTTTATGTACAAAATTTTTAAAACATTTTTAAGAAAAAAATTTGGTTTTTATTATTGTACGAATAAAAGTCTAATTTCCAAAAAAATGCTAAGCCGTTCTTGAGATATCGAAATTTTCAAAAAAAAATGACTTTTTTCTAAAAATTGAAAAAATATATTTTCTTAAGTTTTTAAATGCAATGTTTTTTAAACTTTTTAGGAGCTTCTTTATAAAAAATTTCATTAAAATCCGTTATGTCGATAATGAGAAATTCAAAATTCGAAAAAATCGTTCTATGGTAGGTACAGTCAGTAATGTCTAGATTAAATTTTTTTTTTATTAAATTATAGATCGTAAAGATTAATCAAAAGAAAGAAATTTTTAGCAAAATTCTCGGAACCGTTTTCGAGAAAAATACAATTTTCGAAAAATTTTTTAAAATTTATATGGAAGGTACCGTTAGTTTTAGATAAAACAAAATTTTTTTTCTCAAATCTTGTAGATTATGTTAAGAAACTTTTGATTGTCAAGTTTGAAAAAAATCGAGCATGGGATTTTCGAAATATTGAGTTTCCAAAAAAAAATTTTTAATTTTTTTTAAAAATCCAAAAATTAAAAATTGAAAATTTGAATATGTAATAGGTAATATTCAAACTTTGGAGGAGCTTTGGCATAAACAAAATTATTTAAATCGGCTGTACCGTTTTCGAGAAAATCAAAAAAAATGGACCCAGGGGGGCTACCAAAAATAACAATTTTTTGTAAAATTTTTTTCAACTATTAGCTAGTTTTAACCAAATGAAATTTTTCAATTTTTTTTTTTTAATTCTGTGGGACAGTTCTTGAGAAAAAAAAATATTTATAAAATTTCGAAAAAAACATATGGTAGGTACCTACCGTTATCTTTGGTCTTAAGAAAAAAAACAAAAAAAAAACGTGTGAGGAGAAAAAATCAAAACCCATATCTACCAAGATTGAACAAAATCGGCCAAGCCGTTTAGGCTGTAGTCGAACCGACAGACAGACAGACAGACAGAATTGCGAGACCCATATTTTTGGTCTTCGCTATCATCGTAATATCAACTTTGATCAAAATCTCGAGTTCGATTTTTTTTACGAATGCATAACTTGCCTTATAGTACCTACAAGTCGCAAGTAAAAATGTTTGAAAGGGTTTTCAAACTGAGGTTTAAACGGCAGAATAGTGTCGTTTAGGTTAAATTACAGAATGAACTCTGTTCAGGGTTTAAATCACACTGTGAGACCAAATTTATTGCTGAACTGAAATTTAAACCAAAAGTGGGGTTTAAACTTTCACTGTTAAACTGGGGGTTAGAATTAGCTTATCGATAAGTTTAGCTTAGTGACTTCAAAATCGACCGCAAAATATGTAGAGAACAATAAAAGTCGGATATTTTCTGCAACTTGTGTGGTGAACCATGGAATAAGATATTGACATTCCTTGGAAAGTAGCGTCTGGCACTTTTCTCCCTGCTAGCTGAAGCGTTTGGAGTGGGTATTGCTGCTACCAGTGCCTAGCTCACTCAAATAAAATTCGTGCCAGATAATATAAAGAAAAAAAACAACACTATTCATGTGATGATATGATGGTAGCTTTTTGATAAGCTACTTATAGCAGGCCCTTATCCTATAGTGGCCTGAGCCACCTCCATGCATTGCTCATGCCGAATTTAAAGCAAAGCCCCTTATTGCGCTGACAAGGAAAAACTTGTTATCCCCCCTTAGTGCATCTCTTACAACTCCACTTCCACCGTATTTGCTCTCTCGCCTCTTAATTATAATTGTATAATATGATAATTTATTATAAAATAATTATAATAATTATAATATAATATTTTGTATGCCTAATTCGAAAGGTTTTAAAAACTTGACCAGTGAACCCATCAAATTTTAGTCAGTAATCATTAAATAATAAAAATTTCTCTATTACATTGTAGCTGTTTCAACATTATTCTGCATTAAATATTCGGTATTAAACCTTCATGAAGTAAGAACTTGGCGTACTTTTAAATCTCAGTACTTTTCACGGCTGACTTGTTACACAAAGGTTTTTGTATAGAAGAACTTGGCTCTTTTTTTAACATTTATGTTTTTGGTCTGATTGGTTTATCTTCGAATTCCACATCTGGACACTTAGTGGGGCACTATATGTGTCCATATTAATATTAACGTGATCAGGGACTTACTTTTCTATATCTTGACTTGGAATATTGCTTCGCAATATTATACTAACAATTTAATTTTTTTTATATAAATACTGGGAGCCCAATTTCAAGTATTGATTGCATAATTTATACTTAGAACGAAATGTTTCCTGATTTTGTAATATTTTTTAAGTAATTGTATGTCCCTAAAAGAAACTTAAGAACTCATCTGAAAAATACTCAATGGTGTTGGGTGTTGGTAGTTAACTATATAAATATAAAATCATCAACATTAATCTCTCGTTGAAAATAAAAAAGTAATTCTTCGTATTTTATTTTTAAATATAACAAAACATTAAATTCTAATATAAAATTAAATTGACTGATTGAAATGTTAAAGTATCAAATTATTTCACTTTTTTCAAAATGCAATATTATATGGATTTTATTAATTTACGAAAATTGTATAACGACACTGGGGACCTCTCACGATGCTGGTGGCAAATAAATTCACTTACACCATTTGTAATTTTTTTTCTCTTTCATTTTTACTATTTTATTATTCTCATTTTCGTGGAAGCCTTCTCCTTTTGAATGAAAGGTCAAAGGACGCACCTAGAAAGGCATCACATTGAATGATGCTTCAATTGGTATCGGATAATGCATGCAATGAGTGGGCTACATACAGATTGTTGCATATCGAGTTTCTGCCTATTGAGACTAGATCAGTGGCCCTTAGGGCTTATGTATGTCTTCTTCGAATAGCATCTTAACATTTTCAGCGCAGGTTGAATAATGCACACTCAAAGAATCAGGCAGCAGCTACGAGAAGCCGCAATCCTTGGGCGTTTTCATCCAAAATGCTTAAATGAATTCTAAACAGCTGAGATAAAAGTACAAAAAATTTACTTGTTTTGTTCTACTTGCCCACCTGCATATGTTATTGTTATAGAAACCTAGGGCTTATTGAAGGTATGTGCGGAAACATCACTACTCAATGAAGCAATGACTTTTGACATTTTTACAAGTCTGGTGAACTGAATCTATTTTTTTTAAATTTCCCTGTCCGGGCCTGTAAGACTACGTTTTAATGAAGTCGATATGTTTAAAGAACACTCAAGGGTCTAATACACTGGGTATTTGAATTTTTTTTATTTAGTCATGGGAAAATCCCTACGTCATCTTGACGTAACTTTTTTCAATTGTTATCATCGTAGTGTTCACATAAACTTGGTTGATGTATTAGGATGGGGGTGTGGACAATGACGACTGCCGAGACAGAGGCTTTATGGCGACAACTACTAAAAATGTCGCCGCATTAACTTTTTCATTAGGAATTTACACTTTACGCTGTTGAATGGAAAATCCGCTTTTATTAGAATGTGTGGGCTTATCTGGTGAAAATAGGTGACGCAGAAAGTGGATAATGAATAAGGTTATTTTAAAAAAGGGCTTTATAGAAACCCTAAGAACAAGTAGTGACTCATTGAAAGCAGAAATAGATGATTGATTTTATTCGTCAGATGCGTTAGAACAGACAGAACGGTGGCGGTGGGAAGTTTTTAAATGATTTCCCGCTTGTGTTTAATCTACATTATTTGACTTCATGTTTTTAAATTGAAATCCAATCGAAGAAGTATTTGGGAGACAATTGATATTTGGTTCCTCTTTGGGACTGCTTAAACGTTTTTTTTTTTTTAAGTTCTAAAAGGTGTTTTGACGGAATATGAAAATAATAATTTATTCTTCGATTATCGGACTGAAACGGCAGTGTCCTGTCTTTTAATGTTTCATCTCTTGATAAAAACAACAATGTTTATATTATATAGCCAGTTGCATTCTTCCCCTCAAACAATTGCAGTAATACTTGTTTAGCTTTGAATGCTCAGGTTACCTTTTGTCCTAACTTCGGAGGTACTGTCAAATATAGAGATTCTTTCTTTAGCTGCACTATTAAAATAGGGAATACTTCGCCGTTGTTCATTCTTCCCCCTCAAGCTTTCAGGACCAATGTGCATATACATCTCGTATCACGGTGTTACTTAATACAATTATAAGGATAATGTACCCCTTGAATGTAGGAAAATTATTAATAAAACATTATAATATAAATGAATTCATTCGTGACCTTGACACATAAAGGGGGATTAAATTTTAAGGGCCGATGTTGATTTTGAATAAAACACAAATTATTTAGGAAATTATTGTCATTTCTTTTTATTTTGATAATATTGGTGTGGTTCAATTATGTAAGGAACAAAATATCGGCCAAATGGCCGCCGCGACCTTGGCGGCACACCTCCATCCGATGGCCCAAATTTTCGATAACGCTGAGGCATAATTGAGGTTCTTTGCCGTTAATGTGCCGAATTATCTCATCCTTTAGCTCTTGAATTGCTGCTGGCTTATCGACGTACACCTTTTCTTTCAAATAACACCAAAGAAAGAAGTCCAACGGTGTCAAATCACATGATCATTGCGGCCAATTAACATCGCCAAGACGTGTGATAACACGGCTATTGAATTTCTCGCTCAAAACAGCCATTGTTTCGTAGGCTGTGTGGCAAGTGGCACCGTCCTGTTGAAACCACATATCGTCCACATCCATATCTTCCAATTCGGGCCATAAAAAGTTCGTTATCATCTCACGATAGCGAACACCATTCCAAGTAACTGCCTGACCGGCCTCATTTTGGAAAAAATACGGCCCGATGATGCCGCCAGCCCATAAACCGCACCAAACAGTCACTCTTTGTAGGTGCATTTGTTTTTCGACAATCACTCTTGGATTATTATTCGCCCAAATGCGGCAATTCTGCTTATTGACGAGTCCACTGAGGTGAAAATGTGCCTCATCACTGAAGATGATTTTCTTCGAAAATTGATCATCCACTGTTGCCATTTCTTGCTACCATTCTCACCATTGACCACGCTTGAAATGATCAAGAGGCTTTAGTTCTTGAGTCAATTGCACCTTGTAAGCGTATAAATGCAAGTTTTTATGCATAATGTTCATCGACGACGAGCGTGAGGTGCAATTGTTGGGCACGACGATGAGTTGAGGTGGACGGCTCTTCAGCCACACTATCGCGAACAGCAGCAATATTTTTTGCAGTACGAGCATGCACTGGTGTTTTCACATCTCCTACAGACCCGGTTTGCTCAAATTTTTGCACGGTTTTTCCGATTGTACGGGCATTTGGATGATTAAATTGACCGAAAAAATCACGAAGTGCACAATAAATGCATATGATTTGAACGCCCATTTTCATAATAAGCCTGAATAACTTTAACGCGTTGCTCGATGGTGTATCTTTCCATGGTTCAATTTATGGTTAGTCTGAAATTGAGAAATGTCAAATGAAATGCAGAAAAAAACTCGATGTTTAGGTGTGGTTCACATTCAACATCGGCCCTTATAATTTAACCATTGAATAAATAATAATCTATTTAAGTTAAGATGTTTTGAGTTTCCTTCATGAAAGTTAAGTCAAATTATGGCTCTATCTTGTTTTTAATTATATTTGTTCTTTTTGATATGAATACACTCCCACAATCACCCCATATATATCACTTTTGTTCCACTCAGTTGACCAGACTCAATAAAATTAATTCTTGTTTTCAATAATTTTCTTGCGAGTATCTAAATGCCAAATCCTCTAAGAGTATCTCTTGGCATGAAAAGTGTTGATCATCTATCGGTTCGGTTTAGGCCGATAATTGTAGGTCCATTCCATTCATGGTAACATACAGATTCTGGTTCTGTTCGAGATCTTTTACAACAAAATTTTAATTTATATTGATTTTTTTTGGATCCTCTTGAAGTCTTTGAATGGTTATATAACCGTTTACAAGTTTTTTATCCAAGCTATTATCTACCTGACAAGCAAACGTTAGGGAATATATAAGTATAAATATTCAACAATATCGATCTGCACGTCGTCATCAAAAAGTTTCATTCTTTAAGACATTAATAGCATCTTCATGAGAGTCCCAATCAGTGGCGGCGCAAGACCTAAACCTAATGTGGGCAAGATACATTTCGCGAGGCCCTCTGATGGTGCAAGTAGAAGGCAATATAAAATAAAAAATCACTTAATTAAACAGTTTTTTTATTTATTAAGAAACTAACCCAAATTTATACTCATACTTCTTTGGAACATTAAACAAAAATGAATAAAAAAAGAAAAAATAAAGAAATATGTAGAAATTTTCTACTCTTGGTTTTACTGAACTCCTTAATTATTGGTTCATAATTTATTATAGATTCTATATCTTCTTCAATAGATAAAACTGCCAAAGGTGAAAGTCTTGACCCATAGTATTTCTTAAATAATTTTTTATTAGCTTCAACTTTGAAAAGCTGCTCCTTTCAGCGGAAGCTGTACTTACAGGTATTGTTAACAAAATTCTAATGACAATGTAAACATTTGGGTAAATTTCTTTCAAATCGTTCTCTATGATATATTGGAGCAGATTTTTCACGTTTTTAATAGAGTTGGATAAATTTGGGATCATATTTTGTAACTCCTTATACAACTCATAGGGTTGGAACTCACTGATGCTCTCACCTTATTGCAGGACTGTGCCTAAATCTTGACAGTTTTTCAATATTTGCTCTTTTGGAATTTTCATAGAGAAAACCAAAATTTTCAAAATGTTGATTTAAAGACATAAATCTCGATTCTATGTTACTTATCACAGAATCAATCATGGTATTAAAAAAATCTGTTTCATACCGGCTTTTAGCAGACTTTTGTAGGTTGATCGCTACCTTCATAATCAGACATCCTTTTCTTTTTGGCTACTCTTTTATTTAAAAATAAAATATTTTGGCAAATCATAACTGCTTTTCTCAATAAATTGACGAGCGCCAGACAAGCACCTGTTTGTCGATATTCTTTGATCCAGTCACAAAATGTACGCAAATTTTCAAGAGTAATGCTTAAATATAAACGAATGATCATAAACAACAGAGATGAGATTTTTTAATTATGCAGAGGTTCTCCTTTTTCGGCGATCAAAAATGCATTTTTTTCCATTTTTTTCTAGTAAAATATGTGTAGAATACGTAGCTAAAGACGTTTGTCCGAATACTTTTTTTTTATTTTATAGAACAAACGAGACCTATGTACCTTTTTGTCTCGAAAATTGAAATTTAGCGGTATTTTGAGCGTAGCATGTTTTACACAAATATTTTTAAATTGGGCGCCTATATATCCATACCATAGTAAGTCGTGGTACCATATGGGCCACCAGTGTCGACACATGAGCCATGACTCGAAAAAAAAAAACTTTAAACGCGTTTTTCTCGAAACCACGTTTTTCACACTGTTGGCCACGATTACTTTAAAACTACTTGACGGATCGTCATAATTTTTTTGTTTTAAGGCTTATTAAATTTATTAGAGTCTGGACCAAAATCAGGCTGATATATCAAAAACTTTTTTTTGTACAGCGCTCAGAAGATCGAAAAAAAGTGGAAAAAAGGAACACTAAAATTCGAGCGTCCGCCATTTTTTTAATTTTTGACTTTGGACAATTATTTTAGTCCAAACTCCAACTACACTCTTCTTTTTTAAAAAAAACCTTGATTTTTTTAATTTTCGATCATTTTTGCAGGAGCTAGAGTGTCCAACAGCGGAGGTGGTCTCGTTCCGAGGCGCATTTTTTTTTAACGGCCCGGTATTTTTTGATGAAAAAATTATTTTTTGTACTTAATATGATAATAAGCAAGTAAAAAAAATTGAATTGATTATATCATTCCTTCCATGAAAAAAAAAAATTCATGAAAAAGTGTCATTTTTGACACTGAAAAAGGAGAACCTCCCCTTGATTAATATAACATAAGATAAGTAGTTTATCAGAAATATCGATTATTTTATTGACATTCATTTTGTGTGCCGAATGGTGGAATATCTTTTGGATTTTCCATACTTTTTCAAATTTATTTTCGGCTGTGAGGCGCGAGGCCCTTTGCACCGCGAGGCCGTGGGCGGTGGGCCACACCACCTCTGGTTTCAATCTTAACCAATTTGCAAAAAATACAACTTTATAACATTGAATAATTATTTAACTATATGTTATCTTTGTATCTTAAATAAATTTATACTAAAATATTTTGTTGGGTAGGTAGGTAGGTACCTACCTACATACATTTCTCAAAACTCTACAAAATTATTTTTTGCATTTAATAGGTATATTTTACCCATTCAACTTCTCAACACCAACTCTACCTGCTGCTGCGGCAGTTTTTGGTATTACACACTTCCACTGGTTGTAGCTCATCAAGGCTCGACAAAGGCAAAACAAAGCTAAAAATAGAATAATGAACAACACTTTAAGCTATCTGCCGCGACCAACCCTTGATTTGGACACCCTCTCCTAACACACGACACCCTTAACCCGACAAAGCCCTCAAAAGAGATGACGGCGACCAAGAGCAAGAGCATCATATGGCTGCTGGCATCTCTTTTACTCTATCCATTCCTACTACCTTTCAAAGTATTGTGTATGTCACTTGATAGGGATGGCAGTGTTTTCTTTTGCTTTTTTCTCCCATACGAAAGACTTTCTTAAAAACACGCGTAAATACCTATCTTTAGAGATGTTCATAGCTCGCCGTATGTTTCATAGTCCCCTTACCCATAAAAATTTGGAAAAAGCCCAACATACGTAGGTACCTACGACAAATATTTGAAAGAGCTTTCTCTCGCATTCGACTTGAATGCAAGCTTTGCTATCGATACATGGACTAACTTGGGTTGTTTTGTTTTTGTATTTTCAACTCAAGTTTGATGGTGTATTCCTTGTACAGATATTTTATTTATTTTTAATCAAAATTACAAAAACCAAAACTTTAAAATTGCCCAAAACTAAATAAAAAGGTCGTCCATTATTTGCGAGGGTGGTGAATGGCATGTGTAGTGCTCTGGCTCTGCAAGTTCACACACACCCAAGCAATTTAAGAAGCACTTTTTAATGCATCATTCCTATACATATCTTATAAAAGGGTTTGGTTTGTGTCTTGTCCTCGGATATGCGATGAAAGAAGAAAGTGTATGTATTAGGATAAGTAGTTAGTGGCCACTCCACTGACCAGACCAGAGAATGCGTGGTACCATTGACTTTCTTATCTAAACTTAATAGTGGTAAGTATATTCAATATCCATATATCGGAATTAATTGTTTATATCGATACCTTCCCGCAAGAATGTATTGGGCGACATTTTTAAAATTGTTCGGGAAACGAAAAAAACGTCTCATTTAGTTGTTTTTTTGTGTATTTTATTGGACGAAACAAATTTAAAAATGTCGCTCAATACATTCTTACGGGAAACAAATCTGTTTCGTCCAATCTTCTTCCTTTGCTTCGGCGCTGTTATGATCTCGATGTCGAGGGGATCATAACTCTCCCACGTATCTGCTTTACACTAGTGATCCGCCTGTGGGGTTCGCCGGTTTGACCTCAGAAATCGGCGGCAAGCCTCCCGGTTTTGTATTGTTCCATTTCTGAGGCCAACTGAATGCTGGTGTTTTTGCATTTGTTTGTACCAGGAGTGTTTAGGCCTACCTTTCTTTTTATTCCGAATTGGAACGTTGTATGATATTGCCTTTTTGACGGGGTTCTCAGGATCTCTCCTTTGAACATGGCAATACCAACTGAGTCGGTCGTGTTCAATTTTTTGGGAAATGGTATTCTTAACATGAAGGCTTCCTCGGATCTTCGTACTTCTAATTCGATCAAGCTTTGTAACACCTGCTGTCATACGAAGCATCTTTATCTCAGCTGCCGTTAGCTTACTCTCATACTTTTTGTACATTGTCCAACATTGTGAACCGTATGTGAGTGCTGGAC
The DNA here is from genome assembly GCA_911387755.1 of Chrysotoxum bicinctum. Taxonomy (NCBI): domain Eukaryota; kingdom Metazoa; phylum Arthropoda; class Insecta; order Diptera; family Syrphidae; genus Chrysotoxum; species Chrysotoxum bicinctum. Next base: position 30,110,003 of record OU426988.1, on the reverse strand, counting down.
GCACAACTGAAGTGTAGAGCTTTCCTTTCAGCTTAGGGGGCATTTTTCGGTCACAGAAGATAGCAGAATTTTCCCGCCACTTCATCCACCCTACGCTTACGCGATGATTGATATCGTCATCACAAGTAGCTTCGTTATTTATCATAGACCCCAGATATTTAAACTTTTCACACTTGGGAAGCACTACTCCATTCAAATAAATGTCTGGAATAGGCCTGTGTGGATCAGAAAATGGGCAGCATAGGTATTCTGTCTTTTTCGCGCTTATGCGGTACCCACTTCCTTCTAGAACATCCACCCATACGTCAAGTGCTCGTTGTAGGGATATCGGGTCTTCACTTATGATGGCTCCATCGTCAGCAAAGAATAACTGATGTACTTTTGGATCCGTCACTTTGCCTTCAAGCAGGTAATCAAGAACTGTAATAAAGAGCAGGGGACTCAAGACACTTCCCTGGTGTACTCCTACTGTGATTTCGAATTCTTCGGTGACTCCAGCTGCGCATCTTACTTTAGTAACTGCTCCATCATACATGTCCATAATTATCCGCACATAGGTTTCTGGAACTCCTCGTTGCCTGAGGGCCACCCATATTAGATCTCGTGGTTGCCGATCGAATGCTTTTTCAAAATCAACCAATACGACATGCAAATCCTCCAAAGAATCCCGATGCTTTTCCATAATTATTCTTATACTCTGGATTGCATCCGTGGTTGACTTACCACCGACAAACCCGCACTGGTCATCAGATAACCTAATTATTTTTCGCAGTCGGCTACCCAAGACTCGCTCAACGATCTTCATGGTGTGTGACATCAGCTTAATCGAACGGTAATTATCACAGCTTCGAGTATCACCCTTTCCTTTATAAATTGGAAGAAGGTAACTTTCCCTCCATTGATTAGGCATGCGATCACCTCGTATAAGTTTGGAGACAAGAATCATGAGCCATCTAAACCCGATGTCTCCCATCTTTTTCCAAAACTCTGAGGGTATTTCGTCTGGGCCAACAGCTTTTACCTTTTTGGAGTATTTTACCGCCTCATTAACTTCTTCGACTGTGACGTCGGATACTTCGCTTAAGTTAGGTGAAGCTATTGGAAAGTATAGCCTTGGAAATTGTTCGTTTAGAAGTCCGTCACAATACTGTCGCCACCTGTGAAGAATTTCGTTGTCTTCCAAAAGTAGTTGGCCTTGAGCATTGTTAATGAACTTTGGCGAACAAATCTCCTGGGCATTTCTTCTTCTTTGAGCGGCTATTTTGAAGATAGTTGCGCCCTTATTCGTGTTTTGCCGTAGCTCTTAAATAGCACCAGCTGTCGGGGTAGAAATTTCATCCAGCTCCCGATACAGGTTTTCTGTATTCTTTGCTTGAATTTGGGCGCACTTCTTCTTCGCTTCTTTCTTGCAGTTTCTATATTCCACTTCGAGGCGTGACTTTTGCTCTGTATCATTAGAGGGGCACTTCGACCAAGCCTTGAAAGACATTTTCTTTTTACTTATAACTGATTTAGCTTCATCATTCCACCACCATGTTTCTTTGCCTTGTTGGTTGTGTCCTTTTGAAACCCCTAACAGTGTTTTGGCTTTTTCTTTGCAAGTTTTCTGTAGGAGATCCCACATACTTTGTGCTGTACTCTCTTCATTTCGAACTATATCGGTGTTGTTATACAGAACGTTTTGCATATTCGAAATAAAAGCTTCGCCTTTTTCCTTATCCAGATTATACCATTTGATCTTCCCAAAAGTTTTTGTATGTTTGTTGTCGTTCACTGTCTCCATAAAAAATTCTGTCAGTAGGAGACGGTGTTGGTGGGCGATCGCTTCTCCTAGTATCACTTTGCAATCTTTTACCCGGGGTTTCATGAAACTAGATACCAAATGGTAATCAATCTGGGTTTCATTTCCACCACTGCTGTAAGTGACCAGGTGTCGGCTTTGTTTGACGAACATGGTATTTAGTACGATAAGACCGTATGTTTTGCACATGCTCAGGATGTCTTCACCAGGAGGGTTCCTGGTGCCGTATCCGAGGCCTCCATGGCAACCTTCATAGTCTTCGTTTGTCTTCCCGACATTTCCGTTCAAATCTCCGCCCACGAACAAAAACTCTTCCTTTGGGATGTCCTTAAGTAGATTGTGAAAGCCTAGCCAAAATGCATCTTTTTGCACCTGCTCACATCAAATTTGGGGAGCATATGCAGTGACAATATTCCACAACTTTCCTTTAATCACCAATTTAAGGGACATCAAACGGTCGCTGGATTTCGAAATGGTCAATACGCTGCCTAATAGATGTTTTGCAAGGATGATTCCGATTCCGTTTTTATCCTTTTCCGTTCTATAGTAGAACATCTTATAGTTTTTTGTCCTCGTATCCAAGAAACGGGCCCTGTTTCCCGTGTTTCGCCATTTTGTTTCTTGAACACATCCCAACTAACATTTCAGTTTGTATTAGCTTAGAAATATGGACATGCTGGAAGTACCAATTTATGTAATGCTTCTAAAGAGCCTTCTTCAAAAATAATTTTCCTATAGAAGTCACGGTTTCAATATCATCTTCTTTTAAACCTTTTGCAAGTAAGACACAAAGTTTTTCAGAGACTAGAACCAATTTTTCGGATATGGTTTTATAAATGAAAATAGAGAAGCTGGAGCTTGTATAAAGATTGCAATGTGATATGATATAGAAGTTTACATCAGTGAGTTTTCAAAAGGTTTCTATAACAATTTCCTAAGAGCTATATAGAATACGTCTCTTAAGCCTAGCAGACTTTAACAAAAAGTCTTTAAAGAAAATGTCAATGTTCAAACTTCTAAGAACTCTGCAAATGAATCTTAACAGAAACTAATACATTTAATCTTAATTAAAGTTAGGAATATTAAATTGATGCATGTTAACTAATTATTTGTACACATTTATTGTAAACCATCTATGTATATATTTTTTAGATATTACTCAGGCAAGTATAAGAGTATAAATCGAGATCGCACATTCAATTTTTAGTTGCACAACTGTTTGGTTGCTTATAGAAAACAAATGAATTATTTGGTTGAATGTCCGCCCAGGTGCATATAATTATATGTTACACAAAATATCGAACTCATTTTAGGCAATCGTTTAGTTTATGTCAAAACACAAACTTTTTAGTTGCTCGAACCAAGCAGTTGCGAAACTAAAAATTGAATGTGCGCGCCTACCCTAAGAGTCTAGCGAAGATGAAGTTGAAGTGACGATTACCCAAAATTTAAGAAAAAATACCTTCGAAAGCAGGCAGCTGAATTTCAGATCAACCATTCGGCTCTTAAAAGTAGTTGAATTGCAATTATAAACGAGCGTTTCGAAACAGGTGCGAAGTTATAACCTGAATATCCGAGAACTTTTTTGTTTTCAAACATATAATGTAGCCGTATTTATATGATTATCTTCATTTTGATCTTCTGTGCCCATATATTAGATATAAATGTGAATTTCTTTGGAAGAGGCATATATGTAAATCCAGCATGATATCTCTATCAAAGTGGAAATGCATAAAACTATAGATGGGTGAACTGACCAAAATGTTGAATCGTTTTTAAGGACACAAATCAAAACAAAGAAAGAGTTAAGTAAAACATAAAACAAATCACTATGGTCAGCAATTTAAAGATATTTTGTGCGCTCCCATTAGGAATGAAGATTAGGGCTCAATACTGAAAATTAAATAATGTAGGTAAACCCAACAAAGGAAACTTAAGACAATTGTTTAGGTTTTGTTTTCCTTGTGTGAACGTGGCCTTGGCAAAATTGTATATCGGAGTCTTGTGTTAATTTTAAAGTTTGAGAAAGAAATAGGCTGATTAAGTTTTTGCATCTTCCAAATAATATTCAATATGGCCCAGTGCGTAGAGAGATGGACTATTACACAAGAGATGCCGAGTTCGATCCCCAAATAAGGTATAATGTCATTCATGTTTTAAAATTATTCCAAATACATTAATTAATAACAATTCCAATGTGATACATAGTTTCAGGTTTAAAATTGATTAAATGTCGGAAAAACGTCTTCAAAGAAATATAAATTTACTTTTATTTTCGTATTTTTCAGGCTCGGTAAAAGTTGTAGTGTAAGCTTGTAATAGACATAAAAAGCCGTGCGTTTGTAATTTTTGCGAAGCTTTATTGAAGCCATCTGTCAAAACTTGAACTTCAGTTCAATTTCGAATAGGACTCTGTTAAACTTCTAATAGTTCATACACGAAGCTGGCACCTTTAAAAGATCTGTGCATGGTACTTCTAAGAGGATTTTCATAATCACTTATAGAAGTACATAAAAGGTTTTGTGAGCTTGTGTAATACCAGGTTGTTCAATAAGTTTTGTCGTTCGATAAGAGAAGGCGTTGCTACTAGCCCAATTTTTTTTTGTTTTGTTGGTACACTCTCCTTTTTGTTCTTAAACAACCTTTACAAATGTATTAAAGAACTTCGAAAATATATTTAGTTAGATCGAATCGAAGCTGAAATGTTAGTTGGGATAAGATGTCTACTCGCCTTCTTTTCATCATCTCTTCCAGCTCGAAGCTTCGACCTGTCATACTGCCAACGTTCCAACTCGCAACTCTCAGATTTTGTATAATCTGCGGCATTACTTTGCTAGCCCCCGGAATCCGTCTAGCTCTGACCCGAGCATGGCTGCTCGGTCCAGGATCAGTACCATGTGTAACAATGGTAGTGCCTGGCGGGGTAGTGTCATTTTGAACGAGTACTTCCATAATGCTTTAATTCACAAAATCCTGGTTGTAAGTATCGACGTGTGCATGCTCCAGTTTTGTATTTGATCTCTCTTTTACGGCACCGGTGATCTCCAGTCGTGCCAACCCAGGGACTGGCGTGCACACTTTTGGGAAAGTTTATAGGTGTTACGTGTCGCTAGGTTCACCTTGCTGTTTGTGGCCTAGATGTATTTACTCCTTTAGACGCCTTTTACGACAAGCGGGGAGGCGCTGCAGGAATATTCTAACCCGTCCCTGCACAGGGTATAGGCAACACTAATATTGATACAACAAAATTACCCAGCCTATTAAATAAAGAACACAAAACGCAATATCATGCACGGTTAGTGATATGAATAAATTACACATGACAAATCTCCACTGTTGTGGATTATACAATACTCATATTTTCTCAAATAATGACTATCACTGACACGTCAAGGTACAATGTTTTCATGAAACAACAATTTTGAGTAATTCCAATTCAACACATCAAACATTTTTAGAAAAAAACAATTTCATTTTCATGTCGGACATACATGAACCATAGAGACAGAAAGTTTCCCTTGATCATAAGTACTTTGATGAGCTTCAAATTTTTTTTCTTTGTAAACATATACCTAGCTACCTCCTTTGACGCATAAAAAGTTTTTATAAATATAGTTCCAAAAGTCGCATGAAAGCCCTAAAATTGCAATAAATCGCAATTCACAAAGCAATAAATAAAATCTAATGAATTTCGATTTTCAAAGATATTTTAATCCATTTACCTACATCATAGCCATACCGCTTAAAACTTGAAAGAATTTGGTTTGAGATAAAGAGGGAAAATAATATTCTTTAGATAATGTAATCCATAATTATGAAATACTTATCCACCACTGGTCTCAACACACTTCCATGTTGATGATCCGATTAATAGAATTATTCATACGCTTTCAAAGTAAGCCATAGCGGTTTTTTTGAGATTTTACTCACAGAAAACAATTAAAATTAAAATTCATGACTAATCGCACGAACATGCTTCTTCGTATTAAAGTTGATAAGAATTTAAAATGCCCTTTGTCGTAGTAGACTGTTATGTCAGAGGACCCCCAGGCAGTAGGCATGGGTAACGCAGTAAAAATTGGTGCGTTGATACACTAACTCAAGCGCACTTCACTGTATCAGCGAAATGCATTAACGCAGTTTGCGCCATAATGCAGCTTGTGCATTAACGCAGTTTGCGCATTACACGCCGTCTCCACTAGCGATAAATCCATCGCAATCGCAATAGCCAACGCAGAAAGCAGAGAGCCGAAGAACTGTCAGATTTTTGTGGCTGGGCATTTCATCGCATACTTTTTTAGTATAGTGAATAATTTTAATGGATATAAATGAGTTCTATGGACAATTTCAAATCAGATTTTTTTTTTAATTTTGTTAGAAAAACGTAAACCCCAAGCAAAAGCTTTCTTCGCACGCAAAACTCAAACTCAGTTAAATTAAATTTGGTTACGCCAGAACAATATGACAGTTCTCCTTGCGATAAAGCAAGCGATGGATGGTATGCGATGAGAGCATACTTTCTATCGCAAGCGATGAAAATATAGCTGCGATGGCGGTCTCTACTAGCGATAATGAACGCATGCTTTAAAGCATGCTCTGGATTCATCGCTAGTGGAGACCGCATGTTAACGCAGTTTGCGCATTAACGCAGTTTGCGCCATAACGCAATTTTGGTTTTAACTCATTTGAAGCAAAACAGCGCAGCGCAACGCAGTTGTATTTTTAACTCATCATCATACAAACTTCGTAGCGCACAAGCGCACACAAGTTGTTCATCGTCGACCAAACAGTCTGAGTGCGAATGGGGTGTCTTTTCAAAAAATTTTTTTTTTCGTTTGAGGTGTGGAGACGTTTGTACTTATATCTTTTGGTTTGATAGTCCAATCTTCAAGATTAATGTCTTAAATGAAAGATGGAATGTTTTCCTAAATACTGGTTAAAAAATTTTTGAGGAGGGACAAAGTTTTTCTTACTAAAAGCGTGCAAGGAGTTCCTTTCGATTCGATTTTAAGAACTCTAAACTCAAATGTTGATGAAAAATTTTACAATTTTAAAAAACTAAAGATGCAAGTTAATTGCAATAATGCTATTCTACAATTGCGTGATAGGTCATTTTGGAAAATATGAAACAGGAGAGGAGGTAGGGTGACTTTTCTCAAATTTTCAATAAAAATTAAATTTTGATTAAAAATTTAATTAAAATCTTAAAAATATGCCGATTTACATACTTTCTAGTTCTTCTAACTTGATTATTAGTTCTCAGATCTTAATTATTAAAGTATATGGGTGATTCTACAAACAATGGAATAAAATGATACAAATTTCGGCACGACATTTTTGGAAGCCAAAAGTCGTAAGAATTGTTCTAGTTGATCCTTAGAACGTATCTTTGCGTTGTTGAAAGCGGCCAGTAAAAAAAATTAAAAATGACGATTTTAAGGACATTTTTTGAAAAAGGATGTTCAGGGGACTGAGTTTTTTTTTAAGGGGACTGAATAAATCTTTAGTTTTTTTGTATTTTCTCTTGGGTACACACTGAAATATAGAAATTAAATTTAATTAGCCTTCATAAACATACAAATTCATGGTTAATACATAATAACTTAGCATTTTATTAAAAAAAAATAGTATATTATAATAAATTTTTTTTTCTACTTAGAATCAATTTAAAATAAATTATATTCTTTTTAAAAATTTTAAAAATATTTCGTAATGAAGTTCGAAGTTCAACATAACTTAAAAATTCTCAGGTTTCTGAATAAAATATCATTTATTTATTTATTAGCCAGGGGACTGAGACCAGGGGACTGAGGTTTTTCATGGTTTTTGCGCAAAAACGATATTAAGGTTTTACTTAAAAAATCAAAAATATAAAGGGTTTTCCAATAAGAGGTGTTATTTTGATATTCAAAGAAAAATGGCATTTTTGGAGATAAATGATCGGATGTTTATTTCATTATAAAGAGGAAGGTATGCCGTTAATAATGGAACACAACATCAGCCAAATGGCCGCCAAGACCACGCTTACAGGACCATATCCTTTTCATAAAATTTTCCATAACCAAATCGCAAAGTGGCTGCCCTATGTCCTCGATAGCCTCACGAATTTCATCTTTGAGATCTTGAATCGACGCTGGTCTGTTGGCGTAGACCTTATCTTTCACGTGGCCCCAAAGGAAGAAGTCGCAAGGTGTTAAATCACAAGATCTCGGTGGCCAATTGTGATCACCTCTTCGAGAGATAACACGGTCCGGAAACTTTTCCCGTAAAAGATCGATGGTTTCATTGCTTGTGTGGCACGTAGCGCCGTCTTGTTGAAAGTAAACGTTGTCCAGATCAATACCATCCAATTCAGGCCATAAAAAATCATTAATCATCTCTCGATAGCGCAATCCATTGACCGTAACTGTTGCTCCAGCCTCATTTTCGAAAAAGTAAGGTCCAATGACACCGCGGGACCATAAACCGCACCAAACAGTCACGCGTTGAGGATGGAGAGGCTTTTCAACAATAACTCTTGGGTTTTCCGAGCCCCAGATGCGACAGTTTTGCTTGTTGACGTAGCCTCTGAGGTGGAAAAGGGCCTCATCAGTCAAGATGATTTTTCGATGAAATTCCGGTTCATTTTCATGCATTTCAAGGACCCAATCAGCAAAGACACACACAAGGCCATTTGGCTGATGTTGTGTTCCATTATTAACGGCATACCTTCTTCTTTATAATGAAATAAACATCCGATCATTTATCTCCAAAAATGCCATTTTTCTTTGAATATCAAAATAACACCTCTTATTGGAAAACCCTTTATATATAATATTACGGTTTTATCAAACCTATACTATACTGCTAAAAAAGATGCCTACTTGCATACAAATTTGTTTCGTAAAAACTCACCAGAGGACTGATAAACTAAACGGACAATCCACGACTTCATGCACAAATGTCTTTTTCACAATACTAACATAAGAAACAGAATCGAGTTGCACCACGATTTTATTGTAAGGAGACTTGGTTCTTCAAATTGTCAGTGCTGGAAATCTGATCGACGTCCTAGTTATTAATATTTTCGACTGTTTCAATATGCCAGGGGACTGATACAAAAAGCGGGGGACAAAGTTTAATTAAGTTTTTTTGTAATAAAATCAATTACTAAAAAATATTTATCTATTTCGTAGCAAAGATGTATTATTTGGCGTAACTTCGGTGGGATTCATTTTAGTATGAGACCTGAAATAAGAGAACGGTAATAATTTTTCTTTGCGAAAACGCACTGGGGACACGTCAGGGGACTGAGAATCGGACACTTTGAAGAATTTTTTGAGCAATATAAAATAAGGTCACCCTAATAATATTGTTAGCCCAGTTAGATATCAGTCAGATTTAATTTTATAAAAAAAAATCAGATTAAATAATTGAACGGATTTCAAAATATTTCTGGGGCCGCCGAAAATTCCATCGTTTGTAGAATCACCCATATATTTAAACGAGAAATGTCAAACTTTATTTCTGTGTAAAAAAAATTCAAGATAACAAAAAAATTTCATACTAAAGAGTTAATGACGCAAAAATCAATTCGACTCAAATCACTCAAAATTCAAAAGTTGACGAAAATTTTCAGAATTTTGAAACAAAATTACCACCTACTTATTGCCCCAATCCTCTTCTAAAATAATGCTGAACAAAGTTTTACAGTTAATTCGACAGGAAACACGCTAAAATTGGTTGAAAGGATTTGAAACGAAAAAAATCGATTTTCATACAAAAAAGAAATAGAAATGGTTTCATAAACTATTTTTTTATTTCGAAAATATCATACAGATCTTTAAGATTAAAGTCTTAAAATACTGTAGACATTAGGCATTCATACAATTTATGAAAAAAAAAATATCAAGTTTTACCCGACTACACTGAAAAAAATGTAAAAATAATCTGGAGTGGTGATTTTTGTGTTCTCCCTCTTAACTGTGGAAAAAATTTAAATAAATACAAAAACCTGAACATAGAAAATTAAAACTATTTGGTATTATTATTCAATATATTTTCTAAATATGTACATATATGAAGAAAATTTAAAAGCTCTCAGTCCAACATAAATTTTTTTTAAGACTTGTATTTTTTACACAACGCTTGCTTTAGATATCACTTATTACTTTAGGCATTTTAACGGATTTTTGCAAAATATCTTTCATTCAATTAAGAACAAGTAAGCGCTTATATTGATATATTCAACATGCATGTGCATAGCCTAAAAGCTTCGTTATAGTATCTAATGTGGAAAAAATTCAAAAAAAATTCTTCGATTTTTTTATTTTCCATGCAAGAAAATTTTCAAAATGTTCGATTTTGCTGCACTCTAGTGACTATAAATAGAGAAATACTTCTTCCATCTATAAGATTGAGGTGTCCACGCATAGGTTAAAATATCTTAAATATGAATCTTAAAAAAATTTGTAGGTTGTAATACAACTTAAATGGTAAAGAGGCTTGGTTAGATCAAATAAGAAATCCTAGGCAGAATTGACAATTCTGCCCACATTTTCTAACCGATTTTAAAAATTAAAATTTTATTATTTTCTTGAACAATCAGCGGTTATTTTGGTATATAAAATATTTTTCTACGTTACCCACAAGCTGCAATAAGTCTTCTGCAATACAAACATTTTTTTCCTTAAAATGCAAAAATACCATATACTACATCATGGAATTTTATTGAATTCCGTCAAAAATGTGAAAAATATGGGAGCGCTACAAGGAAGTCAGCGCTTTTTGTATCTGCTTGAATGGTTTTTATCTGTGCAGCGCGGCGCTGCGCTTGTCAAAAGCTCTATTCGATTATTGAGTTGATGAGTTGATGAACTGCGCTATTGCGTTACTGCGTCACTGAGTTACAAACTGATGTATCAGCGCACGTAATGCAGCTGCTGCTTCAACGCATTGCGCTACGCAGCGCTGCGTTACACATGTCTACCAGGCAGTGTGCCGCAAGCTGAAATTACAAGTCGCTAGACCAACCTCCAAAAGCAGCTAGTTTCACTGAAATTCTGAAGAAAAAAATGCACCAGAAAATAAAGGCTAGTAAGAAGCTCAAAAAACATTTTCTATTTCATGTCTGTATGTCTGTTTGTATGTACATACCTCTCCCTACAGTCTAAATTACTAGAGCTATTTTTCTTCAAACTCTGTACTTAATGGTCTAAAGTGAATCCCTAGAGGAGAAATTGAAATTTTTTAAATTCCAAAACTAACGGTAGCCCTCACACAGCCGTAACCCGTAATGCAAAATCTTATTTTTGTCGTTAACGGTTCTAAAGATTTTGATCTATCGATTTCGACCAACATTTTTTGACAGGAGCTCCTTTAAATTTTAAATAATATTTTATATAAAAATATTCGAAAAAATATTTTTTGGGTATTTTAAAAAAAAAATCTATTTTTTTTTTTTGAAAAATCAATATTTGCAAAATGTGTGAATGATTATTTTTTGAAATTACATATTATATAAAATCTAAATTACTTAATACTTAAGTTTGGCTTCTCAAATTTGTTCTCAAAAAATTTTAAGGAAATTTCTTACATACCTACATATATAAAAAATTCATTTGATAAAAAAAAACGATGTTTAAAAATTATTTGCATAAATTCATACTTTTCTAGAAATCAGACGGGAATTTTATGCATTTCAACATACATTTTTATCTTATTGAATACATGTCTTATATTAATTTATAAACATTTTTTAAATTCCAAAGTACCTAAACATACCTAAGAGCAAGTACGTGCGATACAGTCGTGCATTTTCTTCTTTCTAGCAAGACTTCTCATCACAATTATTGTCATATAGAATTTCTGAAATAAATATTCCCACATTTATTTTTTACATATTTTTCTTCCTAGAAAACCAAAAATTCCATTATTAAATTTTGAGAGAAAATGAAATCTATCGAAATTTTAAATATCAAATAAATAATTCCATATTTTAAAAAGTGCAAAAGGCATAGCTCCATCCCCACAAACAAATAAATATTCCACTAATTGTTTGACAAAAATCCAAAATCCATATGTAATGTATGTGTGTACAACTCCTTGCAAAAAATTAAACGAAAATAAACTTCAAATCTGTTCTAATATTCTTCCTATTAAATTCCACATTAAGGTCCATATTTATTCTTAATACTTTTCTTCCTAGAACATTTCCAAATGAGAATTCGTTTTGATTGTAAGTACTTCTTACTAGAACACTTTCCAAGTTCCAAAATTTAATCTAATATTCTCCTAAGAATTTGCACCTAATTAAATTAACAAAACATCACGTTAAATTTTAATAATTTTCTTCCCAAAGCTTTCACTTTAATTTTATTTTCTTTATAATTTATAAATTCCAAGCTTTAATTTAAAAAAAAAAACAAGATTAACCACAAATAACTACGAATATGGAATATAGATTCAGGTGGATGGAGTTAATTTTGAAACTTGCATGCACATACTTTGAAAAGAGTGAGAGGTCATTGAAGAATGTATTGGGATCAAGGAGGCAGAAAAAGTAGAAAACAAGAGATCGTGTTCAGCTTGGAGTTGATGTGGATAAATCAAAGTGATGGTATCATTTCAAAGAGATTTTTTCAACAATCAGAGGCAACCCTTTTAATAGCTGAAGTTAATTGAGAGATTATAATGAGGGTCAATACTTAATACATGATGCTTTGAATTCGCAATAAAAAATATCATTGAATATCAATCACTACCACATGGAGAATTGTCAGAAGGACACCAGAAGTCGAAAAAAATGACAATGAAAAATACAGATATCAAAATGTGTGCAGTTTCAAGGATTCGGTGGAATGAAGACATTTTAATATTGCAATCTTATCGGGTCCACTTTAATATAATGGGTTATTCTACAAACGATGGAGTTTTCGGCGGCCCCAGAAATATTTTAAAATCCGTTCAATTTTTTAATCTGAATTTTTCTTATAAAATTAATTTTGATTGATATCTACCTGGCCAAACAATATTATTAGGGTGACCTTATTTTATCTAGCTCAAAAAATTCTTTAAAGTGTCTGATTCTCAGTCCCCTGACGTGTCCCCTTTTGTTTTCGCAGAGACAAATTATTGCCGTTCTCATACTAAGATGAATCCTACCGAAGTTACGCCAAATAATACATCTTTGCTACGAAATATATAAATATTTGTTAGTAATTGATTTTATTACAAAAAAAAATTTAATTAAACTTTGTCCCCCGCATTTCATATCAGTCCCCTAGAATATTGAAATAGTCGAAAAAATCAATAACTAGGATGATCGAACTTCCAGCACTGGCATTTTGAAGTACCAAGTCTCCTTACAATAAAATCGTGGTGCAACTCTATTCTGTATTCTGTTTCTTATGTTAGTATTGTGAAAAAGACATTTGTTCAAGAATTCGTGGATTGTCCGTTCAGTTTATCAATCCTCTGGTCAGTTTTTTACAAAACAAATTTGTATGTAAAAAGGCAATTGTATTGGTGGTATGGAAATAACAAACAAAATTATACTCAAAAATGAGAGCATTTCTCATTTTAGTACTGTTTAGTACATGTTTTGACAAACATTTATCAGAATGAGTTTTAGAATCGCATTATGTGAGTTCATGAAATGTAAAATTGAAAAATGGTTGTGAAAGCTGAAATGATAACTTGTTTATCACTTCACAGTTTCACAGATACAGAATTGACCCCCAGGGTTTTTTCACAACTTCACACACTATCCGATTCGCAATTTATGAAAAAAATTATTAAAATGTCAAAATATTTTCAAATATTAAATTTGTTTTCACACTCAAATGATTTTGTGAAAAGCCCTGATAAAATATGAAAATTACAAAAACAAAATTATACTCAAAAATGAGTATCGTGTATCAAAAATGAGAGCGTTTCTCATTTTAGTACTGTTTAGTACATTTTTTGACAAACTTATCACAGACCCCTGGGGGTCAATTCTCTATCTGTGAAACTGTGAAGTGATAAACAAGTTTTCTTTTCAGTTTTCACAGCCATTTTTCATTTTTACATTTCATGCACTCATAATGCGATTCTGGAACTCATTCTGATAAGTCTATCAAAACATGTACTAAAAAGTACTAAAATGAGAAACGCCCTCATTTTTATATACGATACTCATTTTTGAGTATAATTTTGTTTTTGTAATTTTCATATTTTATCAGAGCTTTTTCACAAAATCGTTTGAGTGTGAAAACAAATTTAATATTTGAAAATATTTTGACATTTTATTAATTTTTTTCATAAATTGCTAATCGGATAGGGTGTGAAGTTGTGAAAAAACTTATCACTTCACAGTTTCACAGATACAGAATTGACCCCCTGGTCTCAGTAACCTGGCTAATAAATGAAGAACTGATATTCTATTCAGAAACCTGAGAAATTTTTAGTTATGTTGAACCTCGAACTTCATTGCGAATATTTTTAAAAAGAATATACATAATTTATTTTAAATTGATTCTAAATAGAAAAAAATAATTATAATATATTATATTCTTTTACTAAAAGGCTAAGTTATATGTATTAACCATGAATTTGCATGTTTATGCAGACTAATTAAATTTAATTTCTATATTTCAATGTGTACCCAAGAGAAAATACAAAAAAAAATCAGTCCCCTGAACATCCTTTTTAAAAAAATATCCTTAACCCTTAGCTGCCACACTTATGTAGAATAACAGCTGCCACACTGGGGTACGAAATGCCCCAACAACAAAATATCGTATTGTGAGCCAGCTATTGAATTTTTTTGCTTGAAAAAATTCTGTGTTGATCATTAATAGG